>JAVGVS010000008.1:600000-1007500 GCA_032718565.1 Distichodus sexfasciatus | reverse complement strand
CTCTAGGGGATCGTTACAGTATACACACACCATAAATACTGTCAACATCAACTGAGCTACAACATATTTTAGAAAAAGGCCTGTGACCCCAGTAACAGGCTCTGCCCCTGCTGATACGTATGTGTTGAAGAAACATTTTTATTACCTACTACCTAATTTCACTGGGTTTTTACCAGTTATTTGAGAATATTTAGTCATTTTTGCTTCTTTCCCAGTCCCACTGTAGTGTGCCGAATTCCACACTGAGGCTTTTTTTTTGCATTGCGTGCGATCGTCAAGAGTTTCCTCATAAAAGCCGAATATTTTTGGATGGTGGGCCATCTAAAATTTAAAGAATAAGAGGTTTTTAAATAAATAATTAATATTTCCTTTGCAAGATGAGAACGGGCAGGTTTTACAAGGCCCTCTTTTGGTCAGAGTGGCATGAACAAAAGTGGATGTGACCTCAACATTTGTTCTCCCGTGTTTTCCTTTGCCAGTAGCGATACATCCAGCGGCGTCTGTAGGCTGCCAGCCTCCGGATGAAATAAGAGGCGGGGGGAGATTAATTCCATGCATTGGCGTGGCAGGGTGATTGGTTTTTATGCCCGTCCGCACTGCTCGCGCCCCTCTCTTATTCTGCCTGGCCTGTCAGACGCGATGCCGGGCCCGGACAGGGCCGACGCAGAGAGGTATGGGAGCGGTGGCGAGCGCGTCCTTGGTGGCGTAATGAAGTTGTGAAACTGAAATCAGTCACTGCAGCGCGGCGCAGATCGGCGCACAGCTTTATCACGCCACTGCCACATTTACTCAGAATCATTAGAGAGCGAAAGCTAGTTTATCTCAGTTGCAATCCGGTCAGACTGATAGACAGTTCAGCAGCGGCCCCCATGTCAGCACTTTTGCAATTCAGTCAAGGACTCAAGTCCAGATCTCTGTCATTACTCTCTCTCTCCCTCTCTCTCTCTCTCACACGCACACACATACACGCACAAAGAGTCATATAGACACCCCCACACACAGTCTCTCTCTATCTCTTATGCATGCACACACACACACACACACACACATCCTTGTACTTATACAGTAGTGAGGACCTCCATTGACTTCTATATTACTGTATCTAAATAATACTACACCTAACCCTAAACATAACCCTGACCATAACCTCAGTAACCAAAAGCTAATCTTTCTACACTTTTAGTTTTGCAAATAAACTTGTATTTATTTGTAAAAGCAGTTTAAAGAAGTGAGGAGCACTAAAAAGTCCTCACTTCCCAAAAATGTCCTCACTCTGCTGGTTAAAAACTCCTTTTGGTTCTCACTAAGTAGCAAGTACAAGAACACACACACACACACACACACTCACTCTTTCTGTCTCATCCTCTAATCTTAACCAAAAGCAAATCTTACGACTCTTGTAGTCTTTCACATTCCTCACAAACACTCTTTTGCTCTTTTTTGCTTTCTCTCTCCCTATCTCTCTCCCCCTCTCTCCCTATCAAAGTTTGATGCTACAGGCAATCAAGCTACACGCATCTCATTAATGTTCCCAATGACAAGACCTTCGCTATGTTATAATTGCTGTTTTCCTACGTATACTTCCTCCACCTAACGCAGGCGGTTTGTAAAGGGGGCACACACCCCCACTTAAACACGCAGGCAGGCGGGCGGACGCGCGGCTGTGCAATGGGACGCGAGTGTTTGAACTTAATTAAAGGCTGATAATTGTGTTGTCATGCCTTGTGTTTGGAAGGCTGTTTGTGACTGGCAGCTCCGCGGGCAGAGAAAACTTGCCGCTACATGCTGCTGTTTTGTCTCATGAATAGCAATGCTGATTGTGTTTATCAAAGTACAACACCCTGCAGCTCCCTGCATTGTGGTGTTGCTTGGAGCATCTTAAGGCTGGGCTACACAGATAAATCTAGACCTCCCCCCTCCATAGCTGAGCGTGTGATATTCCCCGCTAATCACAGTTTGCCACGGCTGCGCTTCCAGATTTTTTTGTGTGTGTGCCTGCATCAGATGAAGATTCTAGAACAGCCAGCTGAGATGGATCCAGTGTCTTTGAGGAGTTTTGCCTGGCAACAGGCCTCTGCGGATGAGAACGCAACAGCCGGAGATGTCGACATTTAATCGCAGTACAACATTTAAATACATTTCAAAGGGATTCTCGGGCAAGGTACTAAGGAACTCAAGCAAAGAATATTCGCCTTAAGGAAATGTCATTACGTCCCTCGTGTGCCGCATTCAGCTGGTGGGTTTTTTATTTGGAGAAAGACCTGCTGAATAAAGAAAGCACCCTTTAACAGTAAGAACGCCAGCCTCTCTTTTTTAATATACTCCCATCACTACATAGTACATTAAATTAAACATTCACCTCTTATCACAGCTTTATAATGTTACAGTGGAAAATGGGCAATGCTGGCATTATAGATCCATTTTTTCGCCCAGAAACTCCTGGTGCCTTATCGAGTCACAGAAATACCTGCCCGCTAAGGCATGGGATAAGTAATTAAGTTGATATTGATTGAAGGGCCTCAGTTGCAGTGAACGTGAAGGTTTTTTTGTAGTTTGTTTAATTGCACCTTAAATGGAACTTTCCCTTCTCTATCCATATATATATATATATTAAAGCTTGAAGTCTCATGCAACACTGTTTCACCTGACGGATAAAAATATAATTGAAGTATAATCTCAAATTTCAGATCCAAATTATGAATATAAATTGCCCTCACAATCAGTTCTCTCAATTAATCAGCTTTCAGTGAGCTGTTGAACAAAACTTTGCAAAAGTAATTACAAGGCGTTAACCGAACTTTTGTCACGCGCCTTAACAGAACGACTTGAGAACTTGCTGATCTGCTGTGAGCTGACTTCTCTTGAACAAGTTTTGGGATGGAAACTGTTGATCGTTATCACAAACCAAGTCGTACAGACTTCTTTCAAATAAGTCCAAATATTCTATTCTCGTTCTTGGCAAAAAAATAAAAAAGCTGATCTATAATGCATACACCCGGGCTATGACTGCATATTGTCTTACAAAGACAGGCTAAAGTGCTCTGTTCAGCGGAAAAGCTTGTGCATGCTGACTGTGATGCTGCAGAAACTGCAGGAAGGCCACACACACACACACACAGTAGGCGTGGGATGAAGATGCATCCCTCAGCTTAGGATAGAACTACACAGCTGAGTGCAAATTAATGAGACTCATCAAATCTAGCACAAGTCACAATCTAGAGATCTTAGTAGTCACGAAGACACAAGGTGTCTCGCTTTTAAGAAGTTTCCTTTTCGTTTGGATTAAAGCAATTCATTCATTCATTATCTCAACCGCTTAATCCCAACTGGGATCGCGTGGGGACCGGAGCCTATCCCGGGAACTTACGGGCGCAAGGTGAGGAACAACCCTGGGCAGGCGCCAACACACTGCAGAGCACACACACACTCACACATTCACACTCACAATCACACCTTACGGGACCAATTTTAGAGTTGCCAATTAACCTATAGCGCATGCTTTTGGACTGTGGGAGGAAACACCTGGCACCTGGAGAAAACCCACGCGAACATGGGGAGAGCATGCTAACTCCACACAGAAAGACCCTTCGGACGTCCCCGGGGTTCGAACCCAGGACCTTCTCGCTGTGAGGCGGCAGTGATAACCACTGCGCTGGATTAAAGCAATGATAAACGTTAATCCAAGCAACGTTAATCCTGTTCTGGTGGTGGTGATCTAGTGGTAAGGAACTTGATGCTGGAACAAGAGGTTCCTATTTCCAGCACTACCATCATTGTGTCCCTGAGTAAGACCTTTATGCCGTAAGGGCAACCATGAATCATGAATGTTTCCTAGTGGTAAGATACTCAGATGGTCGCACAGGGGTCTCCATGACTGAAATCCTGTGTTGGTGATCATAAATTTGCGGCATCAAAGCCCGCGTACCACTGCTGTGCCCCTGAGCAAGGTCCTTAACTCCAAGTTGCTCCAGGGAGACTGTCCCTGTAATTAGTGAAATGGAAGTGGCTCTTGATAATAGTGTCTGTCAATGCTGTGAATGTAAGAGGTTTAATTTATGTCTATTCTGACAGCATTCTTTCATCTTGTAACCTGCCATAAATATAAATCCTTTTTAGCTCTTCTCCAGCCATTTTACTTCCAGACCTGCCCCCTGTGACCTTCCAGTCCTACGCCTTCTGCAGCAGGTGGCGGTGTTGAGAGGCCAATCCTCGCGCAGCCGCCCAGAGCCACGTGCCGGAGGCCTGCAAATCCATTGTAATGCAACAATGCCTCGCCTCCACTGCCTCCATCCTGCTCCTTTACATCCAAACATAAGCTGTCAGCATCCAGATTGAATTTGAACGTCTCATTTCCAGCCCAGGTTTACAAATAAAAGGATTTTTACAAGGTCAACACGAGAGAGCGAAAGAAAGAGAGAGAGAGAGAGAGAGAGAGAGAGAGATTCTGCAGTTAAGAGTAATCAATATTTCTCCCTTATGTGGTTGTTACTGTACACTACTGTTGCAGTGTAAGACTATCACTGAAGCCTGTGCACGTGAGCATGCACACACACACACACACGTGTATGACTGAGACTGTCCCATTGTAGCTTGTGTGTGTCTGAGGAGGCTGAGGCAGGGGACTGTGGCACCTCTTGTGATAAATAAGACATGTCCCTTGGCGATTACGTGCATGCCTAATTATGAATAAATTACGTGCATGCACAGAGAAACCTGCATATTGCATGGAGCCTTTTTTTGTTCGTGAGGACTTACTCTGTGGTGTGTATGTGTGTGTGTGTGCGTTTGCATGTGTGTGCTGTGATAGAATGAGCATGAAAACCGCCCCCCCCAACATCCACCCACCCACCCACACACACACCCACACACACACACACACACACACACACCGCCTTACACCCTCCTGCTTTCTTTGTTCATATGCAATACAGCGAACACATCAGTTCCAGACAGAACCTGGTCATGTTTCTCAATAACCGTGGCCGTGCATGGCATGCATTTTGTTGAAATTAGAGGACAAGCAAATAAACAAATGCAAAAGGTCACTTTCCTGCTACTAAAAACCCTGCAGAACTGTTGCTACGTTTATGTGAAGTTGAACTTGGACACTGGTACATCGCTCAATTTCTGCATCATGCTTTTTTGCCACTAAACGTATTGATTGTGCCAACAATGCAAGACGCAGACATTCTGCAGATATAAGCTTGCAAAGAATGACTGAGTACAGCGAACAGTCCCAGAACACAGTGCAGTGTTGTAAACAGAAACAGGCACAAGAGTCTTTTGAAACCTGGGTAAACGTGCCCTGAGCTGCAGAGTCTAAATATATAGAATTGACGGATGGCGTTGCGGAATTTGTGCTGTATTTATAGTTTATGGTGATTGTGTGATTAGGAACAGGTGTGCACGGGATTGTGGGAAGGTGGAGCGGGCGGGGCTGCGGCAGGTGCGGATGAGGTCGATGCTGCAGCGAACGCGACAGATCACCAGCAAGCAGCAAGGCAAAAAAACAGATATAAAGGAATATAACTGCATTGTTCTAACAGTTGATGGAATTCCAAAGAGATGCAATCAAAGGCCATATGGAGAAAACTTTAAGCGCTTCTCTTCAGCGTTTTTCCACTGCATTTGCTTTGTAAACTGCAAGACATAAAAGTAGTTTATTTCAGCCCAGAATGCGGTTGGCTTAATAGGGTCTCAAAACTAAATGTATATAGCATTTACTAGTAGGTGTATTAAAAGTAGAAGTTATGGCAGACGTTCTGCATTGTTTTTGACATTATACATAATTATACATAAACTCAATCAGTTGCTGTTTTCAGTGAGATGCTGTTATTCCTGCATATATTGCTTGCACTGCATATTTCTACCAAAAATGGGGGCAGTTGGTAGCCTAACGGATGGGTGTTTCATAGTGTACTGTGTGCTGTGCTGTGGTGTGTTGGTGGCCTAGTGGTAGGACACTCGCCTTAGGACCCAGAGGTTGTGGGTTCGAATCCGACCTCTGCTGTTACCAAAATTGGGTCCCTGAGCAAGACCCTTAACCCTAAGTTGCTCTCAGGGGAGCTGTCCCTGAAGTTAGGAAAGGTAGTCGCTCTGGATAAGAGTGTCTGCTAAATGCTATAAATGTAAATGTGTGTTCACAATGACAAATAATCGCTTTCAAAATAAAAGTATAAAAATGACAAAAAAAGATATTTGTGCAAGTAAAGTAACATTTAGATCATCTTTTTTGCTCACTGCTCAGTGTGTTGTTATGGAGAGGCTACACTGCACCCAAAAGCCAAATGCCAGCTTGTCACAGGCCTCTAATCTGTCCAGCCTCAAACGTACACGAGACATCAGAAGAGCACTGAGAGCCGTGGAGATGCCAGCGATGCATGACGAAGAACTCCAGCCTTGTTTTGGTTAATGCGGTGTCTCTATTGCCGCCGTTCTTGCCACTGTTGGTCGTTGCTTAGAACCCCCATGCTATGAAATCAGATGAAAGGCGGTCCATTGACATGGGCACCGTGTGTGATAATGGATCTCAACATGTGCCGAAAGGAAATGAAGCAGTCATTCAAAAGTATGCGAAATGACATATCATTACCTAGAGCTCATTTTCAGTTACATTAGACAAGGCACGTGTAGCATGAAAATGCCAACTGGTCTGGCTGATTCTAATAGCAAAGGAAGAACAGCAAGAGCCCATCATCCATCACTGCCATTACAAAGCCGTGTGACAGCCAACTGTTAACCAGAGCATTAACAAGAAACCTAAGAATTGCTTGGGATAGATTATTTTCTTTCCAAGCAGATCGATTTGACTGTATTTTTTATGTCTCCCCTTCAGTGAAAAGATTTAATACCCCTGCATCAGTCCAAGCTTGCTTACCCAAGCTCCATGTGAGGCTGTGGATTGTTTGTACACAAAAGTTCAGGACGCCTGATCTTTTCCAGAGGTAAGCCGGGTCTGATTATGGTGACGAGGGAGGGGCAAATGCAGGTTTTTGTGGGAACTGTAGCTTACAGCAGGTTACAGGAGAACCCTTTTCTCATTCAGAAATCTCCCACGGAGATCAACCCGTGATCGGAAGGACGCTGGTTCGAATCCCGGACCTGTAAAAGTACCCTGAAATGTACTCATGAACAAGGCACCGTCCCCAAGCACTACCCCCTGGGTACTGCACGTCAGCTGTCCACTGCTCCTTGACAGATGGGTCAAATGTAGGGGTCACATTTCTTTGTAGTGCGCTGATGTCTTCACAGTGACAAATAATCTCTCACTTTCACATTCACATAGACAGGTTTTATACAATCCGTACATTTCACATCGAGCCGTCCTTAATATCCACTGTGGCTCAACCCTCATTTCTATTAGTGGAATTAAGTAAGTGCAATTCCTTTAGTCTGGTTAAACATCTCAGCTAATGGAATTCCTCTGATGATTCTCTTACATTTTTCCCTTTAAATTGGGGAAGTATAATATAAGGAATTGTGTTCTTAACCAGAGCGACTTTGATTTTCTAATTACCGGCACAGTCTCTCTGGAGCAACTTGGGGTTAAGGGTCTTGCTCAGGGACCCAGTGGTGGTAGTGCTGGAGGTAGGATTTGAACCCACAACCTCTTGGTGCGTGGATGAGTGTCCTACCACTTGTCAATCCTTTTATAAGGCAAGTTCATAAGTGGAACATTGATCTGTCACTTGTTCCCACAGTTACTGTATTTTGCAGACACCCTTTTCAAAACGGCTTCCAATTCCTAATTTTAGGGAGTTTCACATTTTAGGGTCATGCTCGGGGACCCAATGATGGTAATGCTGGAGGTTGGATTCGAACCCATGACCTCTTGGTCCAGAGGTGACTATTCTCACCAGTTAGTGGCGTAACACTAGGGTGTTCGCCCCATGATCAGAAGGTTGCAGGTTTGAATCCAGGGTCGGTAAAGTTACCACTGAGGTACTCATGAGCATGGTACCGTCCCCAAGCACTGCTCCCCGGGTGCTGCCCACTGCTCCTTCACGGATGGGTCAAATGCAGTGGTCACATTTTGTTGTGGTGCACTATGTGCTGTGCTGTGGTGTGTTCACAATGACAAATAATCACTCACTTTAGGCCAACGCCATCCCTTCCTAGTTCAACTTAAACCTTTAAAACCATTTTGGTCCCATATACGTTATTATACGGCCCCACATACGTAGAGGGAGGAAATGACTGGAAAGATTTTTTGAGTCTACAAAGTAAATTGATAGTGTGTATAGAAAATGTTTAGGTAACTGATTATATCTGATTTATATGGATTATAAAGAGCATGTTGTACATAGAACAGCTTTAAACAGTTAGATATTACCCAGTTTTAAATGCTTTATTATAAATAGCAAAAATTTGGTCAGTAAATACACAGCATTCTATTCTGATATTTCCTGCTGGTCATGAGCAGCCGTCTGCAGGTTATAAGGTGAAGAAAAGATCTGATATCAAAAATTCACCCAACACAGAGGAACCCTTCTAACTGCATATTAGATATCTGCAGCTTGCTGTGACCCAAAAATATTAAGAATTATTGTAAATGAATATTTTAGTATATCATACGTTTTAGATTCTGTGCCACTTTGAGTAGCCTTTCCGCTCCGTCACTCTTAATACATGACTCTTTGTCTCAGACTGTCCCACTTTCCTGCTAGTCAGCTAGCCTCTGTTCAACTCAGAATTATTGTTGATGTCTTATTCTGCCTCATTTTCATATTAAACTTTATCATAGGTGTGGATGTTCACAACATTATTTAGATTTAATCTTAGTACTAAGACTTTTGTCTTAACTTAGTCTTTACTAATTAATGTTAATTAGTTTTAGCCTCATTTTAGTCATTCCCAACCTTCATAGTTTTCGTCTGGCATTGTGGTTATGGAGTTGGCCCTGCGATCAGAAGGTTGTCGGTTCAAGTCTCGGTCTAGTAAAGGTACCACTGAGGCACTCATGAGCAAGGTATTGTCCCCAAGCACTGCTCCCCGGGCGCTGCCCATCAACTGCCCACTGCTCCTTGGTGGATGGGACAAATGCAGAGGTCACATTTCATTGCGGTGCACTGTGGTGTTATCACAATGAGAAATTTTTACTTACTTACTCACTCGCTAGTTTTATGCTCATCAAGACTAACTGAAGTTAGTCAACATAAGCCCGGCTAATACATGCATAACCTTTCTGTGGGGTGTAAAAAAGGGGGGCGTCTTGATCATAGAAAAAAGGTTGTTGGCAAACATTTTTGGTCACCCTTTTCATTACTGAAATTAACAGTGGAACAAGTTACATCCTAATGAGAATCAGAATCAAAACTGAGTTTACTGCCAAACATATTCTTACTTACAAGGAATTTGCTCGAGTGGTTGGTGCTAAAAGTAGTAAGATACAGGATTTACGAGATAATAATAAAAATGATTTTAACAATGTAAAAAATATACAAAAATATAACATAAATAATAGAATATATATATATGTGGTAAGCGAGGATCTGCGGCAGGTCTCGGAGTGTATCCCTAAGGACGCGGGGTCACCCCTGTACCTCCCAGTTTAGAAAGAACTAGTTCAAGCTGCAAGGGGGCCTATGTTCCAAAGCTTAAATCTGGACACTGGCCAGCAGTCAAGGGCACAGCGACTGTCAGCCTTACGTAAGTACAGCCCAGTCTCAGGCATTAGGACATGGCCCACTTAATGCATTATGCAGATAATAGGGCTGTGAAAGGGAGATGGTGCTTGGCTGCAGTACACCACCTCTCTTTAGCACAAACCTATAATCAGCTCTGTCTCTCTGCTCCCTCTATTTCACACACACACACACACACACACACACACAAACCAGCGCTTTTTAACCTTTTCACACACAGTCACAACACTCCTCTAATGCTACCGACCTTGACCAGCACTACTGGTGCCCCCAAAGTCAGTTCATTGCTAAATACCTGCATCCCTTCACCACACACACACACACACACACACGCACAAATTACTATTATTTTTCTCTCTTTTCAAATACATTCATTAATTCATTATCTGAACCGCTTAATCCATATCAGGGTCACGGGGACCGGAGCCCATCCCGGGAACTACAGGCACAAGGCGGGAACTAACCCGGGGGACAGCGCCAACACACACTCACACAGTCAGACTCACATTCACACCTTGCGGGGCCAATTCAGAGTCGCCAATTAACCTATATAGCATCCTTTTACCGGAGTACCCAGCCCTACAGAAAGGCCCTACAGCCGACCGCGGAATTGAACCCAGGACCGTCTCGCTGTGAGGCGGAAATGCTAGCCACTACGCCACCACCCCTTTTACAAATACAGTGTGAGGCATGTAGGTCCAGATCCAGGAGGGAGTCTCCATCCTCAAACAGACTTCCCAAAGAACCTTGGTTACTAATCAGTCACTTGAGTTTTAACCTGCCACACCCAGAACTTCCAGTATTTGTTGATTTGAAGATTGTTGTTTCAGTAGACTTTGGCATACCAAGTGTTTCTCTGTCCTGTCCTCCTGCGTCTTGACCGTTATTTCATGTTTCTGGATTATTTATCTGTTTTTGGGCCGCGATTTGGATTTGGTTGATTCACAGACTCTAAAGATGTTGAAATGCTGATGTTCACAAGACCCCTCTCCATATAAAAGCTGTGCTCACCATACCGTAACGCCTTGGACGTCATTTCGTTATGCGTCTTTTCCAAAGTTACATTGCTAATTCTAAAACAATGATGACTAAAAATGAAATGTTTACTTCATACAATGGTCTAATATATATAAAAAGTATGAAAAAAGGTTTCATCACAGAATTACTTGTCTTTCTATGTGACAGCACGATTAATAATGATTGTTATGTTTACAGGGGTCACATTTTAGGGTTTTTAAAACAGGATTTATTTGAGTTATTTGTGTTTTCTGGAACCAGTTAATGACCTAAGGTGAGGTATTACTGTATTTTGCATTTGGGTTTATTGAATAATCGTTAGAGACAAGTATTTTCAACTTCCAGGTCCGTCTGATTGGTGTTGAATTGGCAGAAGTGGCATCTGATAGACTACATTACTGCCTCATTACATCACAGCGCACTCTCTGCAACTGCGAGATGTAGTCGGAGGATGGGCAAGAGGAAAGCAACTTATAGTTTAGCTAACTACTATGTTAGAACAGCAGCTTTGCTGTAGCTGAGCTACTTTCAATTATAAGTAGCTTGTAGCTTGAAAAGCTAATGTTTTAAAGCAGCTTCTCCAACCCTAACACACACATACACACACACTGAGTTATTGGTGCTGAGTCAGGCGGAGTCGTCTCTTATTGAAAGTGCCATCTGAGGAGACAGCAGGCAGACGTCCAAATTAAGATGCAGGAAACACAGCAACAGCGAAACTGCTCTCCGTGCCCCAGCGAAGAAATAAGAGTCTCCTAATGGCGGCGAGACTGAAGAGAGCCAGAAACTGAGAAAACGTAACACTTATTCCAGAGCTGTTTTTCACTCTGTGATCACCAATCACGCACGGGCGCCTGTTGGGTGCGATGAAATTGAGGACAAACTGTTCAAAATTCAGCACGAGCCCTGAGCAGGCGTAGCGCAGACCTCCCCGTCTGACACGGAGGGTTTTTCTTCCCACTTAGTTGGGCGCGTTGGCTCGGTTGTCAACACACTTCTTTAACTTAATCTCATGCTCTTGCTTGTGCGAGAAGTAAAGCGGGATCTCTATGCGCTAGCGTTGTGTCCGTGTGCCGACTGCTCCGAGTTTGTAGCGCAAATCTTCGCCTCTTTTTTTTTGCCGCCCTTTTTTCCAGACTTGGAGGAGGGGCGTCTGGGGTTTGAGCTGTTTGTCTGCTGACAGCGGGCCCTCGGCACGCCGTGGGCCTGCTGGCATGAAGGGGGTGATCAAGCAGAGAGGAGCGCTAGCATCAGACTCTCGGCAGGTCTGACAGACAGAGTTGGAGGTAGACAAAGACAAAGAGAGAGAAGGAGAGAAAGAGAGAGTGAGTGAGAGAGAGCTGGGAGAATGAAAGAGCTGTGCAAGAGCCAGAAAGCAGTGACTCCTAGACTCAGGGGAGGGTTGTGAGGTAAAGGCTGCTTGTGGAGTTTCTTCACGATTAAGAAACACAACGACCCCTGCGTTAGCTGGCAGCAGAGAGGAGACGCCGCAGTTCGGAGCTTCTCAGACTCCTCAGAGATCCCCGGCTTTCAGACAGATGCTCTTCCGGGCGCCGAGACGGAGACCAGCTTTATTTATCGGGAACATAATGAAATAAATATGGAGGGTTCCTGTTACTCCTCTTCACCGGACCATCTGTGAGATTGTCTAATAAAAGTGGGGCATAACCTCATCGTTGTTGTTGACTGTGTTGGGTCTAATTAACTTAAAGTAGCAACGTTACTACCTTAACTACTAACAATGCAATTAAAAAACATCATTTTTCTCTCTTTACAATAGGGTTGGGAACCTTTCACATCTGAAACAATATCGGTACCTGGTGTTCGGTACCAATATTCAACGATACTTTATTTCGATGCCTTGCTTTGAATCTGTAATACCTGGTTCGTATCATCACAAAAAATACAATAATAATAAATAAGCCCTGAACTAATTTCAAACGTTTCTTATGTTACAACTACAATACAAATTCATTACAGTTTTTATAAAAAATATCCCAGAACAATAACTAAAACAGATCTTTCACTAATGAGATCACTGAAGTGGAACTCGATGTCGATGCTGGCTGCAGGGGTGACCGTCGCAGATGGTCGTTGTAGTTGCAGCTACAGCTTTAACTGTGGTGCTCAAACACCACACACTCACCTGCCCGTAAATATATTTTATGTTTAACGAGGTGTTTCCTCAAGTTCTATGTATTGCCAGCCCCAGTTCTGCATTTTGCGTGGTTAATGTTGCATGTCGCGCCGTCTGCGTCGAGTCGAACGCTTTTGGCTCGTCGCCATGTTTTCAGATTTCCGCGCTGGTTCTCCATGCATGCTCTTTCTTCCCCCGGCAACCGTTGTCATGGTAAACAAAGCTAACACTATAGCTTAACTAGCGAATGGAAATGCAACTGCTGTAAATATCTATTCCTATCTGATTGCTGCTGTAAATGTAAATTACATTGAAACACTGAGATAACTGTTGAGTAATTTAAGCCTCTCACTGCAGTTCCATGTGTCCCGCTCAGCTCATGTATGTACCCAAATTTGGCACTATTTGATTCAAGATTCAAGATTCTTTATTTGTCACATTCAAGTTATACAGGTACAACATGCAGTGAAATGTATCCTGATCCACTCTTTTAACTGTGCCATAGACAAGAAGAAAACAAAACAGAGACGCAATACAACCTTACAAACATAAATACCAACTTAAATACGGAGGTTGGGGTAACAGGACAAAAATAAACTATATACTATATTATACAATAAGGAATATAAAGTTACATGAGTTTTTAACCTGAGATTGTAAAATTGTGCTAGGACAGACAGGTGCAATGATGATTTTTTGAAGTGCCAAGTGCAACTGCAGCATTGTAGGTGTGATATGGACAATGACATGTGGCAACCAGTATAAGTGATTATCACAATTGAGGTTTACATGACAGTCAGACAGTATACGTTATCATAGCACTATGAGATATATATTAGCAGCATATAATAACATAATTTTTATATAATAATCTGACATAATTCGGTCGGTACCTTTAAAAGTACAGACCTCGGTACCCGACCATACTTTGCAAAGACAGATATTTTCATCTATCAGGTGTTTTTTGACTGGTGTTGAATTGGCAGAAGTGAAAATGACAGGCTACCACCAGTGCATCACAGCACACTCTAAACAACTGTGAGATGGAGTCTTAGGCTACGTTCACACTGCCATGCTGAAGTGACTCAAATCGGATTTTTGCCTTAATGTGACACAGATCTGATCTTTTCAGGGCTGTGTGGACACTTTCATATGTGGTACTGAATCTCATACGTATCCGATTCGCAGCCATGCGACCTGAATGTGAACGCTCAGATCGGAATTCATGTGGCTTTTTGCTTATACGCATGCGCTGACATCATCAGCCTGCACCGGCAGCGCGGGAAGGTAAAAATGGAGGAGAGCTGCGATAACAGAAAAAGCATCTTACGTGACTCTGCTCTGCTCCAAGATTGTACTAATTAAAAGAAAAACTGCAGATTCAGTAGGAAATGACTTTTTTTCAGGAGTAAAGAGTGTGACTGTTTCCTTCGTTCATTCGCCATCATAACTGTTTCCCCGTTAAGCTGTTCTAAATAAGGGCTGTGATGTTTCCAGCCTCACCTGCATGAAGTACTCCTCCAGTAGACAGTCCACCCAGGGCTCAGCCAAGAAGACTTTTTTCCTCCTTTTTGACCTGCTCATGTACAGTTGATTCACTATTTGTCGTTCTCCAGAGCAAAGTGCGATACATGCGTGAGCTACTAACGCCTCCACTTTTAATGAGTCGTCTCACAGATATGACGTTTTTTGTTGTTGGTGACGCAGTTGACCCGTGTAAAAACGTATCAATGTGCGCAAGCGTGACGTTTCGGAGGGCCGATGCGTTCACATTACAGTCAGATACAGGTCACTTGTAGTTATGAATGTGAACCGTCAAGATAGACAGATCCGATCTGAGCAAAAAATCGGAATTGAACGATGTGGCTGGCAGCGTGAACGTAGCCAAAGAATGGGGTCTGCCTTGGCGAAGATGGAAGCAAGAATTCGTGGCTGGGAAATTGCTTAAATGTAGTTAGCTATGTTTTCTTTGTAGCTAACTGTACTACATTAAAACAGTAAATTAGTTGTAGCTTGGCTACATTTAGTCATACGGCACATTGACTTTTAAAAGTAGCCTCCCCAGACGCTGGTTGTTGAGTTATTGCTGGTTTGGGATGTGCTCCAGTGTAAGATGTGATTCAGAAAAAACACCCTGAATAAACATGCTACCGTGTACCAATAAACACGTTACCTACAGTGATGCCTCTAGTGTTGTCAGCCCGTCTCACTCACGTCTTAGGCAGTCTCTCGCGAATTAAAATCGTGTTGGCTTTGTAATATCTCGTTGACTCGTCATCCACAAGTAGTCTTGCGTGTCTGTAAGCTCACTATCTCTCCCTGCCTCAGCCCAGAGAGTCAAAGGAATGCTGATTCACGTAGCCCGAGACGGAGCAGCGGTGTAGACCCATCGATTGGATCCTCCATCAAGGTGGAGCAAGCGCAGGCAATTTAAACTCCGACTCGGCTTGGGCCGATTCCCCTAACGAACGCCACGTCTTCTCGGCCTCGCTTTCACCCAGAAAAATGAGATCAACGACGGCCTGGGAACGCGGCGAGCCGAGTTGCGCAGTGTTTAATGCGAAATGATTGTCAGGTATGCGAAATTAAACTAACAAACCAGGTTCCCCGCCAGGGAAATTCAGCACATTATTAAAAAACCTGTCTCCCAGGCTCTAAGCTGTTTACGGGAATTACAAACAGCGATTATTGGAAGAGAACTCTGCCAGTTTCTCGCCTGTATCGCGGTAAAACGTGGGAGGCAAAATGAAGGAGAGGAGTAATGAAGAGGACTGAAAGAGCGAGGGGAGGAGAGAAAGCGGCTCGCTAAAAAGAGTGTTTTGTCAGAGCGAATGAAGTGCGTGAAAGTGCACGGCTTATGGAAGGTGAACTTGCAAACGGTGTACAGAACCGGCGCACGCTGGGTTCAGGGAAGTGTGGAGCGGAGATCAAGGCCAATTCCAACTTTACTGGACACGGTACAACGAGCAGCATGAAAAGTAGAGCATCATTAGTGACTTTTTGTTTGGCATTCACGCTGGCTGGAGGTGGACGCCGTCTCTGAACAGGTTGGTTTCCTTTCCTGACACTGAGGTCCAGTCTGCCAGACTGCAGATTGGATAAACAGAAAGAACAGAAGACGCAGAAGAGAGGAGAGGAGAGGAGAGGAGGGCGGACATGTTGCTTTCTAAAAAAAACCCCAAAAAAACAGCGCTTGTTTTACGAGTGACTTTCTGAGATTTATGCCCGACTTAGAAACTTTTCACTCCAGGAGGCTGGAACTCTGCCACTGAGCGGCAGCCGTCAGGGTCTGCGCATTGTAATGATTTGGACCCGTCTTCAGGTGGTATAAATAGTGCCGTAAAAAAGACGAGAGTTCATTGGCTTTTATGTGTACCCTTGGCAGTGGATTTTGTTGAAATGGTGCAAGTTAAAAGGAAGGACACTTGGCAAAGCCGAGCCGGTTGGCGCCGTAATCAAAAAACCTGGCCGAGCTGGAACCGTCTTCTTTGAGCCTTTATCTTTTAATCAGTGGCTTTCTTGGGCTTGGGTTGTGTGTCATCACTTGTGTACACAAGTAGGTACAGAAAAGTCACCTGTTTTTTTTCCTGGCATTAAACTCACGTCTGTTTGGCAGTGCCCTTGCAGGAGACTGACAAAGTGACACCTCCAAAGACACACACACACACACACACACACACACATACACACTTCCATGAGCGAATAAGATGCTCATAATTTATAGACATGCACAGTAACCACAATATAAGCATATATATCAGCATATACGGTCATTACATATAAGCACAGACAGGTATATACGATTATTAATAGGCGTGTGATGAGACCTCGTGCCTCGAGATATCACAACATTAAATTGTGACGATATTTCTCATTGAGGTGAAAAGCTGTCTAGCGAAACAGTTTGGAGTTATTGTTGTGCGCAGTGGAACTCTCACCAGCAAAATCTTGCACCTGTACGCACTCAACTCAGCCTTCACGCTGATTTCACTTGGTACTCAATTATAAATGTACCAAAAAACAGCCAATCACAGGCTTAGAGACAACTGACTGACTGATCTGGTCTCCAATCAGGTCACTAATACAATTCCAAGTTCATAATCGGGATATGAACACACATTTTTCCAGTACAACACCATAAGAAGCAACAAGAAGACGGGTTGTGGGTTATTTGAACATTTTTGGTCTCATTTTTAGTCAGTATCCTAGTCTAATAGTATCCGTTAATGTTCCCTAAACATATTAATTTTGCAGGAATTACACCTCGAACATGCTTTAATGAACACTTTAATTGTAAAGTGTTACCTTGTTAATGTAAACTACCGATTTATTTAGTGAAAGTGAGTGATTATTTGTCATTGTGAACACACCACAGCACAGCGAACCAAATGTGACCTCTGCATTTAACCCATCCGTGAAGGAGCAGTGGGCAGCTAACAAGCGCCCGGGGAGCACTGCTTGGGGACGGTACCTTGCACATAAGTACTTCAGCTGTAACTACCAGCCCTGAATTTGAACCTGCGACCTTCTGCTCACGGGGCGAACACTCCACCGTTACGCCGCCAACTGCCCGAATGACTCTGGATTTTACCGGATTAAGCTAGAGGAAGTTGATCTCAGATCACTGACAAAATGGTGACTTCTAAAAGATCACCAAAGCCAAAACTGTTGCCTGCTCTGTTGAGCCGGAGAGCTGCACCTCGGTATCAGTACGAACAGGGTCTGGCAGACGTGCCAAAGACCTGTTGCTCCGCAAAAGCCAAAAGCAACCACACATCCAGAGCTGTCAGGATTGTTTCAGCCGTCACACACTGGGTGCGAGTGAGCGGGAGAGACAGATAGAACAGACTGAAAGCAGGCAGAGAGATTTAGACGTTTGTTGAGGTTGAAATGGAGGGAGAAACAAACAGGCAGCAGTAAAATAGAGAGCAACGGACAGGTTTGAGATATTAGTTTGGAGAATGTCTGAGGAGCTATTTCAGCAAGATAATGAGAAAGAATAGGCACGGTTCATTTCAACATCGCATATTTAAAGTTGTTATTAAGTTCAGGAATCGTGTAAAGATTAGTCTACATTGATTTAATAGTCAGCGAACCAATACCATCATTTTTCATTAAATATCTAGTTTAGAGCTTAGAAATAAATATGCCTCATGATATTTTTGTTACTTATTATGATTTTATGTGAGCAAAAGTGATCACAAAATCAGCATATGATATTTTCTCATATCAATCACTGCCTCCTGAACCGATTCATATCAAAATCATAGCAGACACGTATCTAGATATGTTTATAAATGCATATTTTTTTAAAACATCCTCCAAAGTGAGGATTTTTCAAAACGCTGGATTCTGTGGATCCGTGTAAACAAGTAAAATGCAGTTTGCGGATTCGGATTGCGGATTCATGTAAATTAATTCTTTTTGGAAAACGATCTGGTGTAATCAAGAATATTTTTGAAAACAGACGGGGAAATAGCTGTTTCTGTAAATACCTGCCTATATCATTTGTCCAGTGAATTGATATAATATCGTTTCACTGAAACTTCAATGAAACTTGAGATTTACACTACTAGTCAGAAATAGTCGCAGATGAGCGTTTGGTCATGACTGTAGCCGAAGAACAGCCCAACAGTAAAGCAAGTGCGGAGAGTGTGTGCATGTATCTGAATGTGTGTGTGTGTGTTTAAGGTGGGAGTGGAGATGATCCACTGTACTACATTATTACATGTAACATGCATCTGTTTTTGAGCAGTTGGTAATCTGCACGGAGCCATAGCCACTCTGACCATGAGACATGATCTCAGTGCTGCTCCAACATGTGTTACCATCTGGTCCGCTGTACATGGGCTATTGTAGTCAGCAGTCACACTGCCAGCGAAGAAACACAATTTACTGCTGAGCTCTGCACAACAAACCACCCTCTGCCAGGTACCTTCTCAAGTAAACGCATTTACACGAGGCCTTAGGTTAAAAAACACAGATTGGAATATATTAAGCAGCTGAATTGGATGAGTTTGAAGGGAACGAAAATATACATCCACCGTGTATCATGTTTCATACATCATGGGCTCTGAAAATGGTCTATAATAACCATAAGGAAATGTTTTACCATAATATTGCTTTTCTGCACTCGTCATAAAAATGATAATGTTTTAGGAAGTACAATATAGACTAATGGCACCAAGTGTCTCAGAATGGTACATTTATTTTTGAAAAAAATTGACTGGGAATAACTGGGAGCTCAGTTGAAGGAGCTGTGTGTAAGGAATGTATGGCATGTAATCATAAAATGAAGCGAATATGTCACCAGAGATTAAGGAATCATGTTCATTTGAAATACTGTTCTCACTGACAACATTAGTACAGCCAGAATATCCACATTTTAACGTGTTATTTACAGCACGTGAATGGTGTTCACGTTTTGGTTTTGTGTTTTGGCCGATAGTGGTGGGTGGCGCTCAGTAGCACCAAGTCAGTAGCATTTCAGCTTCCAGGTTCGCGGTAACCACGGAGCTGCAGCTACAAGCATTCTGGATTACAAATGTCTGATGTTACTAAAACTAAAAGGCCTGGCTATGACTCTCAACAACGTCTTGACCAAAGCAGAAACCAAACGAGGAGCAGCAGAGGAGATGCGTTTGAACGATGGAGACGGCTGAAAGCGGAGAAGGAATTGAAGAAAAATGGTGAAGTGGCTAATTTTCTCCTGGACAGGTAAGATTTAGCCGAGGTTGGCTAACTTGTATCATCACTAGACGTAGGGATGAATATTTTCAACAGTTGAATAACGTTATTCATGTTGGATCATAGATTGTAGCCCATGTGCAGTGGGTCATCGAACTGTTGGAGAAACAAAAACGGTGACTTGTGATGGCCAACATCAGCATCGTGTTACGCTGAGACAGTGTGGTAACAGTGCAGACATTAGCACGCTAATTATGACAATACCAAACCTAACATTAGACACTAGATTGGTCAAATATGAGGATCCAGATGACCTATCTGGCAACCTCGAGTCTGTGGGTTGAGACATCGCTCTACAGTATGTTGAATTTGACTGCGGTACCAGTTTTGGCCACAATCTTACATAGAGCTTCTTTAAAGAAAGAATGATAAATGATCTCTTGGGGTTTAAGGGGTTAAATGGCACAATAAGACAGTGCGAGCTTTTTCATTTCTGGTCTAACAATGTCTCTTAGTACCGTGTTGACTGTTTCCCGTTGCTGCAACTTTGAACTACCTCATAAAGCCTAAAGCTGGGCTACAGGACCATTTTCCCAACTGATTTAATATATTATGCAGTGCAGCAGTTCTCAGAGTTCGTTTCGCCACTGACACGACCAGAATTTGCAGAGAGGACGTGGCCCCAGTTACCGGCTCACGCTGAGGCCGCTGCTGAATAATCATCTCTTTTTTTTTTTTTTTTTTTTTTTTGCTTGATGTCCCTGGGCTGCATTCTGTGAAATGAATTTAACTGTACACCATATAGTGGCTGTTAAATGAGAGTTTCGGGGGCCTTTTCTCGATTTGTCTTCATCAAAAGCGCATTTGAGGTCTTGCTCCTGTGAGGCTGAGCTGGGAGCATATCTTTCTTTATCAGGCCTGACAGTCTAATCCATGGAAAACAAAACCTCTCATTCTCTCCCTGTCATACAGAATCAGCCGAGCTGGCTAAAGATGCTCTCGTCATAAAGCCACGCAATAATACCTAAGCGCTTAAACTGACATTCCGGTGCTGGAGAAACAACCGCTGTGAGCATCACTGTCAAACGTGGAGTCGAAGCAGGACTCCAGGATGTGGTCCTGACACTGAGAAGGCAAAAAGGAAAAAAGAAAGATACCCTTATACATTTATGCCATAACTGATGCGCTTATCCAGAGACGGGTACATCTAGGGTTGCCACCTAGGTCTGACAAAAAGACCTGGACATTTCGGCAGCCTGACCAACCACTTTGCCTATAATCGGAAGCGTAATTGACCTACGACATTCAGCATCCCGGGAGAGTGATTTTTCCCCCCAGGACAGACCATTAAAGAGAGGGATAATCCCGGGTAAAACCGGGAGAGGTGAAAACATCAGAGTTTTGTAATCCAAGAGACTCTGTTCTTCATACATGTAAACTCTGTTCAACCAAGTTACTGCCAAATGAGTTCAAAACCTTTTCAAATCCTGTCAAGTCGCAACTCAAAAGTTATATTAGAATATTTTTGATAGTAAATAACCTAATACAGGTGGTCCCTGAGTTACGATGGTTTGATTTTTTTAGACTAACGACGATGATAGCAATGTGACAAAACTGTAAAAATATTTCAAGTTTTGCACGGCAGGCAAACGTTGCAGCGTATGTGGTACGATACGTTGTGCCGTTGCCTGGATGTACGCATCTCCTGCCTTGTGAGAGGCCTCACTCTCGCCAGAGTTCAGGGGTCTTTCTGTTAAAGCATAATTTTTTTCTGTTTTTGGTGTTTCAAAGCCCAATGTCTCTACAATATTTTCAAGTTACGATGGTCATCGGAACGCATCTCTATCGTAAGTCGTGGACTACCTGTAAATAGTGGGGTGGTATGCATGAAGTTTGGAACTCTTGCAGCTGCTTTTTTAACGAACTGAAGTGAGTGAGGACGGTACCGTCCGTGAAGGAGCAGTGGACAGTTAACATGGGCAGGGTCCAGGCCACGGTACCTTGCTCAGGAGTACTTCCAGTGATACTTTTACCAGTCCTGGGATTCGAACCGGCAACCTTCCGATCAGGGCTCAACCGTTACGCTAGGCCCCTGAAGTGATCAAGTTGTGGGCGTCATAGCGGGTGGGAAAAGGGTAATGATTATCCACGGACACACTCGGTTGGAGAGCCTTAAAGCGACATGGAGACACGGATTGAGAGGAAGGGGGCTACAGAGACTCCTTATGTACTGGGCCCAGAGTTTTGTATAGACCTTGAATACTTGAGTTCTCTACCAACTGACCATTTCTCACCACTGATGCTACTCAGTCACTTGTCCAGTCTTTGGTCATCTCTAAACCAGAATTGCTGCTTGTCATTGAAGCCAATTAGACCATCTAGTGGCCTTCAAAGAGAATGGTGGTGGTTGTAGTTGGTTGTAGAGACTGGATAAGGAGCTGAGTAGCATCGGTGGTGAGAAATGTTCTCCTGATGTTACGAAGACGATACCTGTTCTGGAAAGCTTGTCAAAGTGAGAACAGAATGACAACTCCAAGATTTTGACTTTCTTATTGGGGGATGATAATGGGATTCCTATATGAGATGGCTGAAAATATTACATTTGCCTATACACATGTGCCAGAGGCTTCAGGGCGAGGGTGGACTTATGAGCTTTGATGTTTTTCTGAACACTTTGTTATGCTGCAAAAAACTTTGCATCGGGCCACTACATTAATTTGTAGTTTGACATTCACATTCATTTGATAGCTTCTCTCTCTCTCTCTTCACACACACACACACTCTCTCTCTCTCTCTCCGTCTCCCCATCCGTCTCTCTGCTGCATCAGCGCAGTTCTGGCTGATTTTGCAGAGCCCCCAGTGAGACGGGTGACGTGCACATATGGGGATGTGTACTGTAAGAAAGCCGCTAACAGGCTGCAGGGAGTGGAGGGAAAAAGGCGAAGGACGCCACAGCTATCTGCGAATTAGGCGTGTACACAAGAGATAGGACTAGTCACAGCCCAAATATCAAAAGAAACTTTAACAACCAAGAGTGCGTCACACCAGTTAAATCATTCCATCGCAGCTTCAACAAGGACAGAATATTTTGCGGACGGACAGCGGAGTGAATCTGAAGGGAAAGTGAATGTAAAGTGGTGTTATGTAATTATGTGGAAAACTTGGCCTTTTTGGGCTGCCACTGCCTTATTCTAAAATAGTGTTTCTGAAAGGTCAACGTTGTCACCCACAGCTTATCTCTGTGGTGAGTGTGTGTTTGTGCTGCATGTGGATTTATGCCATTTATGGGGTGTGTTAACTTACTAGACATCAGAAACGTTCAGACACATTTTGCTGTTAATGATGTTCCCGGCACACATGAAAGAGTGTAGGTACGTATGCGTGTATGTTTCCACATTAGCGGCTGGGGTCTGCATCATTAGTGCGGCTCGCTTGTTTGAATCCAGCATTTATATCAAAGCACCTATTGAGTGCAGTTTTAGAATTTCCATGATTTTCTCTCTCTCTCATGCTGGGAAACTCGAGCCTTCCTTCCCTGACAGCCAGACAGAGTTCACTGGAGCTTCCAGAGATCCCTTCATCTCCGGAGCTTTATCAATCCTCATGTTGTTGTTTTTTTTTTTTTTTTTTTTTTTTGCAGCATGATGTTTCCCATTCAGTCAGCAGCCAGCAGACAAACTGGAGGACAGCAGAAACACCGCGGTCTGTTTTACACCGCTACTGAAGCACACACTCTCGCCTGTTCTAAAAGCCCCCCTCATGCTTCAATTAAAATGGGCTTTTATAGGTATTTAAACAAAATTCAGTGAGTAGCTGTATAAGGTGGTGTCAAACCGAAGTCACGAGTGAATAAGTGTGGACTGTTATAGCAAGCGAGCCCATGCAAGTCCAGAAGCAGAGGTCGTCCAGTAATCCCCCCCAAAATAACCCCCCCCCAATAAAAAGGGGCCAATGCAAACCCCTCCAAAAACAATATTTTGCCAAATGCACATTCTACAGTAATAGTATATTATTATTATTATTATTATTGTTATTATTATTATCATTATTATTCAACAATGATTATTGTTTTGCTGTTTTATTGTTCCTGTCTGCTCATAATTACAATAAGTTATGGGTCTAATATTTCATGCTGAATAATAATTTTTCCAAAAAATGTTTACTTAAGCATCTTGTGAGGGACTGTAAAAATAAGCAGTTACTCTAAATTAACCCCCAAAACAAAACGTTTCATCACGTTACTTGACAGTCTTGGGGAACTACTTTTATTTTGTTTTTAACATGCCCACAAAACAAAGGAACAGCCATCACCGCACACACATACTGTCATGCAAACACACCTATACCTGTGTGTATGTACAGTATATGTGTGTTTGTGCGCACACACACACACACACACACACAGGGAAAACTGCTTTGATGAGCAGTTTCCGAAGTCATAAGTGACTTTAAAATACCACTTTTGCCTTTTCAACACTTGGTCACACATTATTTGTACATCTCTAGCACCTCTGCACAAGTGTGTGTATGAGCGAGTGAGAGAGTGAGAGAGAGAGAGAGAGAGAGAGAGAGAGCGAGCAGGTCAACATTCTGTTCAAGTGCAAACGCATGGCTTATCCTCAGCATGGCAATTACGGACGTCAGCAGTCCGCACGACTGTGAAATTGAATCATGTGATAATGGTCAAGGTTTTCAAAAGGAGATTTGGACCAATGTCACAGCAGCTTACGCAGCGCGATGCGGCGCAGGCCCGCTTCTGACGCCTTTGTGACCGCCGGCAGACCTTCGGCCCTCTGAAAGGAAGACTCTTTCTGGAAGAATAGCAGAATAACAGACACCCAGAGCCCAGTTCTACACATACACACACTCACTTACACACACACACACACTGGGCACATAAAGTGCTCACCCACAGGGATGCTGCTAACCGCCGCCGGCTAAAAAAACAAAACGAGCCAAACCAGCCTAAAAATGTCTGCAATTAAACACTGGTCTAGAAGATTTCTGTTTTTAAGGCTTAGAGAGAAAAGATGAAAAATATGTAATGTCTGCCACGAGGAAACGTCAGCGGAATTAGCTACAGTCGGAAATATACAGTATCCGTCGAGAGAAGGCGCGAAGCCGCTTTTATCCTGCGGTAAAAACACATCCTGACAAAATGAAAACAGGACAAAATGACATTGAGATTAGTCAAAGATGCGGCGCCTGCGCTTTTTTGTTTCATCCCCCCCAGAGTCATAACGCATTACCTATAATAAGTAAATGAATATATTTGAGATGTAAACTGCTCCCGTCTTCAAATGTCATGGAGGAGATTGTAATAAAGTGGGAGTGGAGATTAAAGAATGCAGCAGTGACAGTGTGGAACAAAGCGAGAGAGAGTAGAGGGGAGGGAAGGGGGCTTACTGACAACTCTGAACAGAACACTCTCAAATGATTAAACATGAACACACACTTAGAGCTGGGGGATATGGCCTAAAACTAATATCACGATATTTAAAAGCTATATCGCGATACACAATATATTCTTTCTTTCTGGGAGAAAAGTACATTTCCCACAATTCACTACGCCTGGACGCGGAGCCGCGTCACAATAATGCAACGGACGCGCGTCTGTAATAATATAAAGTAAAGTGTGATTAGAACGCTGGTGTTATTTATCAACTAAAATATGTAATAAAGGGGAAGATTTGACCGAACTGGAGTTTTGTGAGTAATATTCTTCGCGTTTACGTCGCAAACAATGTAATATATGTGTGTTGATGCATTTGCTTCTGTTTTTATGCTTAGAATTACAGAAGCAGTGATGTTTTTCTTCAGAACCAAGTTTAGCTTCCATTTCCAATTGTGTGATCTCTCTCTCTCCTCTCTCTGCATGCTCGCTTTTCTCCGATTTTAGAACAAAAGACGCAGCGAAAAATGCACACAAAGTCCCACAATCAAGAAAGGTCATTGTAAAAACTGCGTCCTAGTTTATTTCGGTGAACGGAACAAGTGAGTTGCTGGCGTAACGGTAGGGTGTTCGCCCCGTGATCAGAAGGTTCGAATCCAGGGCCGGTAAAGTTGCCACTGAGGTACTCATGAGCAAGGTACCATCCCCAAGCACTGTTCCCCGGGCGCTGCCCTTGTTAGCTGCCCACTGCTCCTTCACGGATGGGTTAAATGCAGAGTTAACATTTGGTTGTGGTGCACTGTGCTGTGGTGTGTTCACAATGACAAGTAATCACTCACTTCAAGCGAGAAGGAGTGGAGGAGTGAAAAGACTGCGCTAAAGCAAACAACTCAATAAATAAAGCATACTAACCCTGCAACTAGTCTGCTCTAAAACAGCAGAATGACAGCCCAGGATAATGGATAATACTGAGAACCTCTCATAGTGCATTGTGAGGCGAATGGAAGACGTGCGTGTTTGTTTTGCTCCGGTAAAAGTGATGATTGACGGTGCATCAGCAAATCAGCAGTCGGACTGGGGCGGTGCTTCTTAGCATTGATCCATGTACCAGAGTTGCTAACCTGATGTACGGCTCCGGTACGTGGATAAACGCTAAGCAAGGACCTCAACCTCACTGTCACTCACTTGCCAGCATGACTTTAATATGTTGTGTACTTGTATAAATATAGACATATATCAGTACGAGTATACATTTGCACTCTGTTATAAAATACTGTTTACTGTTCATTTTATTTTTAGGCGCACAGTTAATGCAGTAACGTGTACACTAACGCAGAGAACTCTTCATCCCTTTTGAACTCTTCATTCTCAGTTGCATACTTTAGAACTCAAGTTTGGCCATAATAAGAATTACTCTCAGTCCTACTGCAACGAATCTCTCTCTCTCACACACACACACGTGCGCACACACGCGCACACACGCACGCACGCACGCACACGCACACACACGCACGCACACACACGCACGCACGCACACACGCACACGCACAGTCTTGTATTACTATCTTTGTGAGGTCTTTCTATAGATTCCCATAATAACTAAAGTACATAATTTTACACCTAATCCTAACCCTAACCTTAACCTCAGTAACCAAAAGCACATCTTTTACCTTCTTTAGTTTCTCAAATAAAACAAGCACATTTTCTATAAAGTCATTTCTCCTCATGGGGACCTCTCAAATGTCCCCACAAAGCCCAAAAAAACAGATAAAAGTGGTTTTAGGAGAGAAAAAGCTCCCCACAATGCAATTAATACATGGACGCACACACACACGCACACACACACACAAACTACTGATTGCTAGGAGTTGGCAACGCTGCAGTTTCTCCTCACGCCATCGCGTCACACTCCTGCTGCTGAAGGAACAGCCGTTTGACGGCGTAATCTTCGGTGACAAGCGCATTAATTTGTTACAATAGCTGAGGAGGAGCAGCATATGGGGGAGCCTTGGGACACTTGTGGAACGACTGAGAGAAACAACGCAGGGTAGAGACAGAAAGAACGAAAGAGAACGGACGGGAAGCCAAGCTAACCAAACTGGGGAGGAGAGAGAGAGAAAGAGAGAGAGAGATGGAGAGAAAGAGGGGAGGAGATTGAGAAAGAGAGAACTTACACTAACTGGAATACTGCTGGTTTGGACTGTTCCATTCAGGCCGCTTTAGTATCTGACTGAAATGTCAGTGAGCACACAGTAAGGCCGGGGCACAGAAACGAGCAGCAGCAGCAGAGTGCTGGGCACAGCATCGGGCACAACGCCGGGCACTCGCTCGTTCTGGCTGCACGCAGGAGACAAAGGACAGTGCACACACTCAATTACCACCACCTCCACCCTGCTCTGAGCTGAGACGCGCTTTCAAGGGAAAGATAAATAGCCGCAAATGCACCCAAGTACAGACCACAGTCGTAGAATCGGAATACAAAATAAAAGGGCCTCTGAATGAATCATCCCCGTGTCAGAGCGGCAGCACACAAGCGCGGCACTCCAGGAGACAGACTCGGTGAATTATGAAAGATATCAAACCCGCAGCGTAAACTAGAGGTGTGAACCTTCACCGGTCTCACAATTCGATTCAATACGATATCTTGATGCATCACAGTGCATGCCGTTATTTTTTCCTACATTACGTCACACTGCATGTAGATTGTGCAACCATAGTTACTACTGGGATGGTCTTTTTAACTTTTTTATGCCATAACCAGAAAATCACAGAGCAATGTCATTACATAATTCAGGGGTTTTCGACTGCTTCTGTCCCAGAAGCAGTATTTTTGCGGATTACTTTTTAGATATTTAGATTCAGTTAATTTTGCAAAAAAATGCCCAAATCATCCAGAAATGTTTTGAAAAATGAAAAAAAATGAATCATTTTGAAAAGTGATTTTAGTAGTAAAAGTGGACTTGCATGGCACGGACCACCGCAATACTGCCGGTTGAAAACCTCTGTTACTATAAGCGATTATGGTGTGCCATTGCTTCAATGCAGAATCGTGCATCGATTATGTTATTAATTTCAACACCCCTAGCAGAAACCTAAGACAAAAAAACATCCCGATCCAGAAAGCTGGTTTTAGCTGGTCATCACACCGTAAAAGATGTACTGTACATTTACTGTATACTGCTGGCAGGGGATTTGGCCAGCCATTTCCTGTGAAAGTTTGCTATAGATTTACAACTTTCCTTTAAAAAAGGAAATAACTGTGAAGTTACAGCAATTGGTTACAGTACAAGCTTCAATTGCTCCACAGGGGCCAATGTTGTTTGTGAGCAGCAAAGCGGTGTTTTAGACTTTCAGGCTCATTTTGGTGGCCTTTTCCAGCTCTAAAAAATATGTAATAATTAGCAAATGACCGTCCGCAGCCTGGTGTGCTGGTCTTTTTAGGAGATAATAAAGTGAATCTAACTTCTTTATGAAAGAAAACAGTAGTAGTGCTGTGCAAAATAGTTTTATAGTTTGAGATATTAAGAACTGAGATGCCCCGTGAAGAGTTATGAACTCTGGGATACTATAGCAAATGTATTTCCACTATTTCTGAGTTTCCTGCATAGTTAAAAGCTTTCCTCCCGTCCCTCCTCCTGTCCTGCAGTTTACAAAGGGACCGTCTGGATAGAAAACGAGCAAAACTGCAAGATGGGCTGAATAATTGAAATGGAAATGCGACGCTGCAATTAAGAACCTCTTGTCGGGAAATCCATTAGCGGAGGATAACGTCGGTCAGCATAAGCGGCGGTGATGTGAACTCATCATCACACCACACGGTTTGTAGTGGCACAAGTCGACTGGTCACCGCCGACCGAATCGACTGCTGCTGTTTCATTAAGCTCTGCGACGGGCAAGACCGCCCTGCTCCCTTTTCTTGTTCAAATTTCTTTGAGGGCTCCACGCTTGTGCTTGACTGTGGTGTTCTGAATTGATGACTCCAGAGCTTTCGTGGAAGACCTTCGCTCTTTGCCAGCTTTTCAGCTGCCAAGCGCCTGGAATTTTCCACCGATCTGGCAACGTTTCTGTTTTCCGCTTGTGTGTAACTAGGCTAAGCTAATCACTACATTTACACATAAAATGCTGAGGCTACTTTTTATCCAGTGTGTGTGTATCTGTGTGTGTGTTTGTGTGAGAGAGAGGGAGAGAGAGAGAGATGGGGGAGGAAGGAGCATGCTGTGTCTCTCATGTTTATTAAGGCCAGCTATTAAGAAAGAAGCGAAGTTCGGACTTTTGGCTGAGCAGCTAATTAGGAGCAGCCCAACACTCTCGCCACATTTCCCAGGGAGTATCAGGGCGAAGCGGAAACTGACAGAGGGTGAAACATGGAGCACAAACTCCCCCGGGTTTAATAAAACTCACTTGGAAGCCCAGAACAACTCAGCAGGACTTACGTTGTACCTGCTGAAGAGGCCCACAGGAGGAAGCAGGGAGTACAAGAGTAGAGAAGGATAAGGGAGAAGGAGGAGAGCGGTGCAGGGGAGAAGCCCAGACAAACACGTCCTTTTATTTAAAGGGTTCAGACGCCTGGTTCCTCTGTCCCTTCCTCAATCCAGAACCGCAAAGCATTGCCAAGTCACTGCTACACCATGCAACAGACTGCAACTACCGAGAGATGGTGTGCAATACAGCAGAGATGCTCACAAGTCATTTTTTGTAGGTGCAAGTTTAGTCCAAAGCAAGTCTTAAGTCTTTGGTCACAAATTAAAGTCAAATCGCTTTCTTTCATCAACTACAGGCCATTTCTATACCTAAGGAATTTAACGCGTCCTGCAGTATTACTGTTACTATTACCCTACAGTATCAGCACTGTATATGATCATTTGTGACTCTGCACGGCAAAAGCAGTCGCTTGTCGCAACGGAGGTTTCCGAGAAAAACGAGCGTTTATGTTGCGTAGGGTAGAATTTTGGATTTTTCGTTTTTAGTGTTTTGAAACAGTGGACGGTCTATACTGTACTGTTGTGAATAAATGTGGCTGAAAAACTTACCCTTTCCATCCTAAAAACGTGACTTTCTTGAGGTGAGGAATTCAATTCCAGCAGAATGTTAAAAGTTTCTGCTTTGACCGCTCTACTTCAATATTTACGGTAAATCCACTGGTTGACTAGCGTGAAGATATTTCTCCGGAATCCATCTCCGTCTCCCGAGTTCAGTTAACCTAACGCAGGTAGGCTATCCGTGTGGCTGTGAATGCAGCGTAGGCTAGCGTAAATACGAACGTAGCCGCGACCGCACCGAGCGTCTGTGAGTGCTACGTCGATAGTCAACTTCAAAGGCAGATTTCTCCGTTTCTCACTTGGCGTGACAGGAGAAACCCGGCTCCTTTGAATGTTGATATCTCTGTCATATGTCGTCCAATTCATTCGATATAGGTATCGTTTTGAAGGTTGATTTATGCCCTTTCATGAAAACATAATAACTCAATTTTGAAAATTTGCGACAAGTGACTGGTTTTGCCGTGGAGGGTCACATATGATCACTTTAAATAGGTTAATGTAACGCAGTTCAAAACAGCACAGTGAAATCTTTCCTTTCAAATTAATAACTGTATTTTACAATATTTTTTGTTTCGATCTGCTGTGCACTGGACACAACCATAGTGCAACAAGAACTGGTGACAGATCATTTTTATTATGGTCAGTTACAACTGTAAGGCCTGCAGCAAGATGTCTACCTGACCTTCTTTTCATAATCATTCGCAAACTTGAACTTGTCTTTAAGGGTGTATTCACACCTGCCTTGTTTAGTTTGCTTAAAATGAACCCAATTTTGTTTCCTGCCTTGGTTCAGACCTTTTGGGCAGGTGTGAATACAAGCACCCGAACTCAGGTGCGGACCAAACGAGCGTACCGAGACCCAGGTGAAGAGATTCCAAGCGAATTCTGGTACGGTTCATTTAAGGTGTGAAAGCAGCACAACCTCGATCCCACCCAGTTGCGAAAAGCATCCCTTTTTGGATTTAACAGACACCCGTCATTGTTGCGCATTATAGGAAATGACTGGACCTGGAGGATGGCGAACCTTGCCGAAGATGGAAGCAAGAATCTGTGGCTGTAAAGTTAGCTACTTTGTCAGTGAGGCAGTTGGTAGCGTAACGGTTAGGGAGTTCCTCCTGTGATTGGAAGGTCACTGGTTCGAATCACGGACCTGTAAAGTGACCACTGAGGTACTCATGAACAAGATACAATCTTCAAGCATGGCTCCCCGGGTGCTGCCCATGTCAGCTGCCCACTGCTTCTTCACGGATGAGTCAAATGCAGAGGTCAGGTTTTGTTATGGTGCACTGTGCTGTGCTGTGTTCACACTGACAAATAATCACTCACTTTCACTTTGCAGCTTGTAATGACGTTAACTACTACATTAAAGCAGATCTGGCTGTAGCTTAGATACTTTGAATCATAAGAAATTTGTAGCTTAAAAAGCTACTGTTATGAATAACATGAAAAGCTGCTGATTTACTTTATCTGCTTCAGTCAGCGTCTCAACTGACCCCTTCACGGGCCTTAATGCCGTAATTCAATATTACCCATGTAAAGTGGAGCAGGAAGACTGCACCCAGACCACCTCTACAGGCCTCGTACCTATAGATTCCGTGACACTTGCAAGCATGCCGATCCACGGTGAATCTGGTCAATACCGTCCCCAAGCACTGCTCCCTGGACGCTTGTTAGCTGCCCGCTGCTCCTTCGTGGTGGATGAGTTAAATGTAGAGGTCACATTTCATTCTGGTGCACCATGTGCTGTGCCGCGCTGTGGTGTGTTCACAATGACAAATAATCACTCATTCATCCAAGAACAAACGTCTCGGTGAGAAGTGGCACGCAGACATTGCTTTGTGCCTCAGAGGAAACTAACTCAGCTAATTAGCGGTGCTCTGGTTCGGTGCTGCGGTCCGGAGTGTGCGGTGTTGAGAAGACGAGCGCTCGCTCAGCCGCCGCTTTATCACTCCCGTACACAGCAGACTGCACTCCGCTAAATGTCACTGCTCTGCTGTTGTTTGCTGGCTGGAGTTTGCCCCGCGCAGCGCCTGTGGTGCTAAACTCCAGGGCAGCTGAGTTGGCCTCAATTCCCTTCCTGTCCTGCATCTCTCTCTCTCTCTCTCTCTCTCTCTCTCTCATTCTCTCCGTCCTTCTTCCTTGTAAATCCCTCTCGTTATTTATTCATTATTTAATCGCTCTGTCTCTCCATCCGTTTCCACTCTTCTCTTTTTCTTTATCTCTCTCTTTTCCCTTTTCTCTCTCTCTCTTACTGCCCACTCATCCTTCTTTCTCTCAAACTCTTTCCCTTCTTCTTTCTCCTGTCTTTTATTTACCTCCTTAACTTCTCCCCCCTTTTCCTCTCTAATTTATGCTCTTTATCTCTCTTATTCTCTCTCTCTCTTTCTTTCAATGTCCCATCATTCCTCTCTCTTTCTCACTCTCCCTCTGACCTCTCCTCCCTTCGCACTTCCTTCTTCTCTTTTTCCCTTCTCTCTTCTTCTCCTAATTTCTCTCTCTCTCTCTCTCTCTCCACCTGTTTTCCTGTCTTCTCTCATTCATTTCTTTTTCCTCTCTCTTTCTGTTTCCCTTTCTTCTCTCACTCGTTTCTCTTCCTCTCCCTCCCTCCCTCCCTAAAGGACATACAGTCTTGCTCTGCCTCTATGGGGAGTGTTGGCAGTGAGCGTGGCGCCCCCGAGATGCCAAGCTGGCAGTGGCTGCTGTCAGATCGTTGCCTGCTGGCTGCCCTCGCCCTCGCCACCCCGGAGCCGCTGACTCACTTCCCCGCTCTTCCTCCCGCACGCTGCCTCACCTTGGTTACCGTCGCCACGCCGCGGCAACCTCGCTGGCTCCGGGCCGGAGTCTGCCGAGCGGTGCGATTGTTTGTTGTTTGTGATGGCGCGGCGCCCGCCGCTCCAAAAATCAACCGCAGAGTCACTTTCAGCCGCTCTACCCCCGAGAGCTGGCACCGGTTAGGGGCACGCGATTCACTCCGCTGTGTGTTCTTCTACAATGTCACTCCCAGAACCGGTGTTGGGGGAGTAGCTAACCACAAGTTACTAATTTAATAAAACCAGTAGCTCATCAGTAGCAAAGCTGCTTTTAAAATGCTGTAGCTTTAAAAATATTGAACGTAGCGCGGCAAAATGCTACACTGTCAGAAAATAAAAAATATATCTTTTCCGTCTTAACAAAGAAGGGTATTTTCAACCACCAGATGTTTCTGATTGCTGTTGAATTGGCAGAAGTGGCATTTGATAGGCTTCCATACAAGCACAGAGCACACTCATTGCATCACAGCGCAATCTTGGCAGCTGTGAGATGGAGTCGAAGGATGGCGTTCACCCTGGCGAAGATGGAAACAAGAATCTGTGTCTATGAAATTGCTCCGATGTAGCTACTTTTTCTCTGTACCTTGTAGTGTAGCTACTAGATTAAAACAGTAGCTTGGCTGTAGTTTAGCTACTTTTAATCGTGAGTAGCTTGTAGCTTGTAAAGCTAACGTTTAAAAGTAGCTTCTCTAACACTGCCCAGAACACAGTACCTCATCAACTTGGATGCAGTAAATAAAGCGCTCGGGCAACACAAACCGAGCGAGTGTCATTACGACTCGTAATCAAGGATGTGGCGTCTCTCTTCCGTCGTCATCTTGATTTGCCACCATTCTGCCGCTCTGTTCTTTGAAGGACGGGAAAATGACACGTTTTCCCCTGGCGACGAAAACTCGGGAGAACAATCACACAGATCATAACGAGCGTCCTCTTTGTCTTTGGGAAAGTGTGGCGAGAACTACGAAAAGCTAAACTCTATGTAAATGCGCCTCATGCTAATTACACTCCTAGGCAGGAAACAGCGGGAAGCGTCTCGACGCAAGGTGTGCGGTTGGAGCATAAAAACATACAAACTCACTCATCCACCATCTTACACACACACACAAACACACACACAATCCAACAATATGTGACCTGATGCTGACTGTCTCAATTGCTGTGCAGACAGAACTGCAGAAATGTCACAGCTATAGATCGGAAGATTCAAAACTTTTGCTGATTTGCCCAAATGCCCAAATTTACGCTACGGCTTAAATTCTGACCTTTGCTTTTTACTTGCTTTAACTTAGTCAAGAAAAGGCGAACAGACTATAGAACCAATCGGGAACTGGTGTAATGACAGCAAGCCTTCAAATGGCTAGGATTCCTGAAGCCTGTGAAAACCTGCGAGCGACGAGTGCCCCCTAGCTGCCACACACAGACTGCCCGTCCAATTTAAAGTACTCAATCAACCTATAGCACATGCTTTTGGACTGTAATAGGAATAGGGAGCACCTGGAGAAAACCCACATGAACACGGAGAGAGCACACAAACTCCACACAGAAGGGCTCTACACCTGACCTTGTGATGGAACCCAGGAACCTTCTAGCCGTGAGGCAACAGCACTAATCACTGTGCATATAAACACAGGAGCTACTGAGCATGAAAGGAGTAGAAAGGTCTCTCTCAACATCATGAACTTAATCATTTCTTGAACTCTTCATATACAATATGTAAACTTCATAAATTCTTGAATCTTCGACTGAACATTCATGAAAAACGCAGCCGAACTTTTCTCCGAGTAATTAATTTTAATGCCCAACACCAGTCAGGGTTTGATTACTGGCTTCACATGCAGTTATTTAGAAATCATGAGCAGTGATTCCTGGTTTTGATCCAGTTTCACTCTGCAATTGAATGGGACACGTCCGCCTGCCTGCATGCACCATGTGAAGGAAGCTGGTGATGAATATCTCTTCTGTACGTCCCTGCAAATATTTGCTTCATTTAAATGAACCCATTTGCTCACATTCCTCCGCAGCTCTACTGTTTGCCCATTTGATAGTTACCTAGAAACTGAGGTCTCAACTGTTCCAAAAGATATTTTTTCAAAACCAATATGACGCCTCCAACCGAGCTGCTCTCAAGACAAGTTCATTTCCAAGCTCGTGTCGACCGCCGCGTTACGTTATTTTCTCAATAATTATGCTCTCATTTGCAGGGAAAGGTTTGGGATACGTTAAATTATTATCCACTTTGGGTTTGCAGGCTGTGGTTTATTTATAGCAAATACCTGCGAGTGCATTATTAATATGTGCATGTGTTTGTGTGGAGGGGGCTTTGGTGATTAGCGTTACCCGCTGCTTCCTGAAGCGCTTCTCCTCCAGGCCAAGGCTGGGCTGCTTCTCTTCTGAATAAACAATCAGCCTTCAACTCTCAGCTCTCTCTGATCTAGACCTAGATCTACAATGCCACAGTCATGCACAACCAGCCAGCTAAACAGCACCTAATATCAAAGAGCACTACGCAAATTTAGCCCAATGTGGTTTCCAGGTACAGACAAGGGTCCTCAGTGCTTGGGAATTGGATGCGCTTCGATGAAACATTACGTTAAAATGAATAGGATTCTTCCAGAGATAAGCAAGTGCAGTTAAGTGAGTGATTATGTGTCATTGTGAACACACCACAGCACAGTGCACACTTTGCACCTCAATATAATGTAACCTCCGCATTTGACCCATCCATGAAGAAGCAGTGGGCAGCTCTGGGCAGCCCCCGGGTAGCAGTGGTTGGAGATGGTAACATGCTTATGAGTACCTCAGTGGTACCTTTACTTATCTCAACCGGCGACCTTCCGATCACGGGGCCAATTCCCTAACCGTTACGCGGTGTTTTGGAGTTTTGAAGTTTACGTTTTCGGCTTGTGTAAGTTACACCCAAACGAGTGATGTCCTTTTCGCCTTGAAAAGTCATCAGTTTTGATAAATATGGCCACAGATTCTTGATCTCATCTTCAACAAGGTGGACTCCATCCTCTGACACCGTCTTGCAGCTACCAGGAGCACACTGCGAAGCAAAGGCTGTGCGTCGCTTTAGGTAGCTTATCAGATGCCACTTCAGCTAATTCTGAAACACCTCGTATTTGAACGCAACTGTCTTTGTAAAGACTGAAATATAATATTATTTTTTGTAACAAATTAAGAAATACTTACAGTATTTTAAAGTAGCTTTGCTACAAATAAGCTACTGAAAAAAGTAGTTAACCTGTTACGCCCTGAGACTGTTTTACAGATTTTTGCTCTAAAAACACCCAAAATAAAATGTGTGTATCTCAGCAACCACAATGTCTATTTTGATGCTTTTGGTATCATTATAAAGCTAACACTTGTGAGATTACTGTGAATCAGCGTACATGTTACTGGGTCAGAATAAAGGAAGATGCAACACAGCAGAAACATGAACATGAAAAAAAATCATGTTCACCCCCCAAAAAATACATATCATCTACGTAATCTGCGGAGTCTGGGCTCTCATATGATATACGGTATGCATGGTTAGTCATAGTAGTATAGATTCTACAGCCGTGTTTCTTCCACGTAGACCTACGCAGTGTTTTTGTTCTTTGTTTATTTATGTGTTTATTGTGTTATGTTTAGGTGGAATTTGTTGTTTGAGATTTTTACACGAGATTCTATCGGTGATGGCGATGTGCCGCATGCGTGTGTTTGTTTACGTTTACCGACTATTTAAAGCCTTTAATGACAACTTCCTGTTCTGCCCCCGGTACCGTGGGCGATCGGGCTCAAGGCGTTAAATTAGTGGCACTGCAAATTTGAGTTAATAATGCATGTAATCCATATCATAAAAATGTACGACAAGCTTCTACCCACTGTGTGAGACACGCTGCCATATGTCACAGTGAAAAGCATCAAGGCCAGATCTCACTTTATTCCACCCTCACATCTATAATCAGGACTATGGCGTCTTTGTTTGCAGCGTATTAACGCTTACTGCCATAACTAGACCAGATGTCACAACCCCATTGTCACACAAATCTGGCTAATTCATCTTCTCAGACGGCATGTGCACTTCTCTCTCGTCCAGGATGTGGTGGTCTCGAGTTTGTGCAAAACATCAGCATAAAGGTTTTCTTTAATTCTACAGTTGTAACATTCTTGAGAACAAAGTAAAGAAAAGAAATGAAAACATTGGTGAATGAGGCACAGTCTTCTCAGACCGAGCTCTCCTCCAGCCTGTGGCTGAGACAGTCACTTCACATTCATTTGAAAGGCTTTCGGGTCCATTTTGACGAACAAAGCACAGGCCGAGCTCGACTAGGCCGTGATGGATGGCGCTTAATAAGGGAATGAAGTAAAATGATGTCAGCGTATAACACATTTCTCCATAATTATTTTCTGCATCGGTCTGAGCGGTAATTGTGCCAGCTTTGGCCTATACGCGGCGCCGATGCGCGACTGATGGATGTCACTTGTCAGGCCGGGAGTGTGCAAAATTTTGTGGGATCGCGTCGGGAGAAAACAAATAAACCTCCGATATTTCCTCAGAAGGCAATCTCTTTGTGTTGCCTGTATCTACTTAGACAAGATTTGGTTCTGCCTGTCAAAACTTTAGAGCCGCAGACAAATTGCGCGGCTACGCCGATGACACACGAGCGCACCTCTCCGTATTCTGAATATCAGTAAAGACAAATAATGCATACAGCCTATCGAACGCCGGTCCCAACGGCGCCGCTGACAGAAGCGTCGGCGGTTTCCGCTCCGCGTCCTCACAAGAATGATGGTTATCTTCCGCTGGAGTGCGTAATGGGCTGCTTTATAATAAAAGCTCTGTGCATGTGCCGTATATTACTAAAAGACGCTAAAAGGCTCTCAAAGCTATAACCGAGCAAACCGGCTTGAAATGAACACGGCTGCTATTAATAGAAAAGCTACGCATTTATTCAACAAGCTGGCTAACTGTAGAGCAGCGCCACAGTTGTGAAGAACGCGAAGAGCTGCTAATCAGTAAAGCCATCATCTCCGCAAACACTAACACACACACTCATACACATGCATGTAATAATAGCACACTGTAGATCGGCTATAAATAGACCACAATGTTGTTTTCTCACCAAAGACTGAATCGTACATCACTAAAAAGTAAGAGAGAGAGCGAGTCCAGGCTTTAAAGGCGGTTTGACGGACACTAGAAACAAAAGGTGTCATATTTATAGAACGCTCGTGTTCGGAGTTTAGCTTTTGTGGAGCGTTCCGAGGCCGTTACTGACAAATTGCAGCTTGATGGAGGCTTGCTGAAATTCATTTTCCTTTGGAGTGACAGTTGTCACGGGACGTAACTTGCTTTGTTCATGCTGGAGGATGATGAACTCCGCAGGTCCGGAATAACAGACCTCCAACCAAAACCATCCATCATCTCATTTCCCTCTCTCAACACATGCTGCGATTATAAAGGCAGAGATAAATTTACAACATCACCTGGGTACCGTTAGCAGAGTAAATTACAAAGGCGTCTCTGTGCTGTCGATTGAAGTGTGTGTACAAGCATGATGACAAAAATTGTTTACCTGACCTTTGGCTTAGACAAATGAAGACAGTCCGCCCTGCCTGCGCGTCGTGAGCGACTGCGATTATTGAGGGGGGCTTTGGGGGGGGGAGGGAACTGTTGACGCAAACTCGAGATGATCAAACAATTAGCGGCGTTAGCCTCCTCGCGCCCCGCGAAGCCAAATGATTTCTTAAGAGTCTGCCAGCGCATTATGACAAGTTGATTTAGGTAAGACTCATAAAACTTGACTGCAATTGTGCACTTGTAACATTTGTCTGGAGGCGAGGAGGAGTTTGATAGATGAGGCCTCGTGATCTAGTGTTGAGCGTCAGGCATCGATTCCCCCGAGAGCCAACCACCTGCTCTCTGCTTCCCAGATTGTGAGAGACACGAGTGTGAAATATGATAATTTTATCTTCAACACTCCTGTCAGGGAGAGATCCTTGCACTCCTTAGCTTCGAGTGAGCTGCGACGTGCAGCTTTTGGCGAACCGTCAAATCGCAGTGTTGTTTTGCCGGACTCACTGCCATTCCGAGGAACAGTGGTGCTTTGTTTTGCAGCGTGTAAGATTTTTCCTATTACGGTTGGTGTCATGAAGAAATACCACCATGTTTGCAAAACCCACGTTATCTCGGAAAAGAGAACATGACAGAATAAGCAAGGCACAGGGAGTACCGCCGCTTAACATTTGCTGGACCCTTCTAGTTGATTTTTACCTCCTCCATTATCTTTGACATTCTTGGTCTGCATTGTCAGTGTGAAAATTAAGACTTTGATTTATTCAGTCCATCAGCCTGTGATGCCTTTCAAACGTACAAAGAATCGTTTATTGATTTTGCGTAAAAGAAATATATTTCCACTTTCCACCTTGGAAGTGGATTTAGCCTTCAGAAGCTCGGGATCGCCCCGGCGTTCGTGACCTAATCGCTTTTAATCTCGATGTCCTTGTGACGATGTGCTTAGGCAACAGTTCTGCCGTCTAGACAAAAGACACTTCCCTGCTACAGATGTCTTCCCCCACAAAGGCTGCTTCTGCCTCATCAGTCGGACTCTTTGATCTCTTCTCTCAGCTTCCCCTTGTCAATCTTGCTGGGAACAATGCGCCTCGGTTGCTCAGCCCCCCTCGCGGTGGAGCCGGAGATTAGCCAGCCTCGCAGGCCGGGCCTTTTGAATTAGACTTTAATAATTCAGTTATTTTAAGCCCGTCCACCGTTTCACTTCCACTCCCTCTCCCTCTCAACCAGTTCCTGCATCGGATCAGGGCAAAAAAGCGCCGTAATAGCGCGCACGTATGTACATACAATCGGTCAGACCAGTGCTTTTGTCTTTTCCAGTTTTTATTATCCCAAACACTAAGAAACCAAGCTACAGGAATGGACCTAAAATTCTCTGTTGCTCCAGGTCTACCTTATGAGGGTCTGAACACTATCTTGAACATTTATGTACCTTCTTGTCTGGACCTCAACAGGAGGATTTCTGCACCGCTAGTAACAAAAATGTAGCTTTATATACTGCTAGTTATACAGCAGGTAACCATTGGAAGCGTATAGAATTAGTAATGACATACCTGATATTAATTCTGTATAAAACACAGGATGAACAATTTAAATGAGCATGCGTTAAAATGATTCCAACGCTACGGCGACTGATAATTGAATGGAAAGTCACTAGTGGCTTATTTTATTTCAATAAATCCAATTCTTTGTATACATCAAGATTTTGTGAGCACTGATTTGCTGCATCATTTGCCTGTACTTCCAGTTTGTTAAAAGTACAGTTATGTTCCCTTTGCTGTGAGCAGTGATTTTGTACCTTTAAGATTTAACATAGGTTCACAGTTTGTTCCGTAAAGGAGCGTTATGTAAGATTGTGGCCAAAACTGGTACTGCAGTCAAATGAAAAACACTATTGCATTGTTTCCCCTCTCCCTCCCCCCAGACTCGAGGTTGCCAGATAGGTCAGCTGGATCCTCATATTTGACCAATCTAGTGTCTAATGTTAGGTTTGGTATTGTCATAATTAGCGTGCTAATGTCTGCACTGTTACCACACTGTCTCAGCGTAACACGATGCTGATGTTGGCCATCACAAGTCACCCGTTTTTGTTTCTCAAACAGTTCGTCGCTTCGATGACCCTACTGCACATGGGCCACAATCTATGATCCAACATGAATAACGTTATTCAACTGTTGAAAATATTCATCCCTACGTCTAGTGATGATACAAGTTAGCCAACCTCGGCTAAATCTTACCTGTCCAGGAGAAAATTAGCCACTTCCGTCTGTCTTCAATTCCTTCTCCGCTTTCAGCCGTCTCCATCGTTCAAACGCATCTCCTCTGCTGCTCCTCGTTTGGTTTCTGCTTTGGTCAAGACGTTGTTGAGAGTCATAGCCAGGCCTTTTAGTTTTAGTAACATCAGACATTTGTAATCCAGAATGCTTGTAGCTGCAGCTCAGTGGTTACCGCGAACCTGGAAGCCAAATGCTACTGACTTGGTGATTGGGAAACAGCGGTGGGTGGAGCTACAGACCGTAACACAAAACCACAAAAACATAAACACGATTCACGTAAATAACACGTTAAAATGTGGATATTCCTGCTGAACTAATGTTGTCAGTGAGAACAGTATTTCAAATGAACATGATTTCTTAATCTCTGGTGACATATTAGCTTCATTTTATGATTACATGCCATACATTTTTTACATACAGCGTCTTTAAGTACCGTCTCTGTGAATTAAGGTTTACTTTTCTGACAAATGTACCTTTGGGTCCAGAAATGATGCCCCTATTTCCCTGTGTGCACTGTAACAAAATTGTGATTTGTGGTAGTGTTAGAAGATTTGCACCTCTTCACTTTTCTTCATCGCACTTCGCCTACGACTCCCCCTAATGCGGAAATGCTCGACGCATAAGTAGCACTAATATGAATCTCTGCGCCATGGCTTGCTGCTAAGCGTTCACACTGTAATTAGGCCAGCATTGTCCAGGCCGTGCGTGGATTTTCGGAACTCTGCTCTGCGATAAAATGATAGCGGCGTAAAGCAGTGTGTGCTGCAGGGGTTTGGTGAGTCATGCTACATTCAGTTTAACACAGCGAGCCCCCGTTGATCTCCGATGTGCCGATATTCACACCTTAATGGCATGACAGGCATGATCACGGTAGGAAGTTAGCCGGAACCTGGCATATACAGAAACTCGCTCACGCTCACCTTCAAATAACGGAGACAAAACAGTCTTTGCCGCGGAAACAGTCTTTGGACGGTAATTTGTTCGGCTGCTACATTAGATGAGAATTACACTTTATCTTTATAATAACGTTAGATCAACATACAGCTCAGACACTTAATTTAATTATCTAGAGCTTAAACACCACTGTGCGTTCTGTATTGCCCTCAGTATTCATGAGATGTTACTTATGAGTATTTAGAACAAACAATAACACAGTACACAAGGGAAATAGTTTGGCAGCAAACACACCTACTGCACTACAGGTTTAGAGCTGCAGCTATGTCGATTCTTTTGTAATTGAGTATTCTATCAATTTTTTTCATCGATTAATGGAGTAATCGGATAAAAAGACTAGTCTGAAAATGAATAAATGAAAATGTACAAACAACTGGCTTTTATTCCTGAATGTTCATTTTTTTAAAAATCAAAAGTAACCCGTACAACCCGTGAGAGAATTTGGTTTTACTACCCTTCTAGTTGGTGCCAGGCAAAACCAACTCTTTTCAATTTAGTATCCATCAGAATATAGAAAATTGTTTGATAAAAGTTCACCATAGTACTCTCTAGCATTAAAATAAATTAAAAAATCTGAACACATGAAAATGAACAAACACTGAAAGGTTTTGGAACCATTTTATTTAGCTAATTAGCTTTTGTTAGCTTTTTGTTAATTAGCTTTCTGCAAGAGAACTACGTTTCCAACAATCCCCCAAGCGCCACTCGGAGCCGCGTCACAATAATGGTAGATGCGTTCCCAGAATAAGCAGCTATGAAATCTCAACAAATGGCTGTACTGTGGTAGAAACGCTGGTTGTTGTGGTTGGTTATCGCTAGAATACAGGTTTAGTCGTAAAGGAGGATTGACTGAACTGGAGAGTTTTAAAGTAATAAGTAGCTCACAAACGCAAGCGCATGCTTATCTGCAAATCAAAATTTCATTTTATGTGTTTGTCCATTTTACTTCTGTTTTTTATTGCACGAATATCTCACAAATATGCAACTTCATAGTGAGGAATCAGGTCTTGATCATGCCGCGGAAAACATTGTGCGTCACTAACAAGCGTCCGTGTGAAACACAAACGGCGCATGCTCTCCCGAGCGAAAATGATTAAACAACAATTCAGTTCTAGAAAATTCGTCTTAACCATTTTTGGTAATTGAATTATTTGAGTTATTTGAATAATCGTTTCAGCTCTATACAGGTTATTGCACTTTTAGCCCATTTATATAAACAGTAATATACTGTATAATATATACATGATGTATGTAAAAATATATTAATACATGGTTAAATTATATTATGTTACATTATATTGCTGAGATTAAAGTAGACAACATTTTTGCTCTTATTCCCACATCTCGCCCTTAATTTGTATCTGTTCATACATAGGGGCAAAAGAGAGTATGATTAGCTGCAGTTCATGCCCTAATCAAACAGGCTCTTCCCTTTAATCCCTGCTGAGATAAGCGAGAGCACAGAGGAGACCGAATCAGCCTCTGCCCTTTGCGTGGGAGTAAAGTCACCTCGCCACCGCCGACCCCGAACTGCCCGAGTCAGAGAGAGGTGCTGCTGGGTCTGTTTTTTTCTCCCTCAGCCTCACATATAAATGCTGGGTTTTGCGTTGGCGGGTGGGAGAGAGAGAGGGGGGATTGCATGGCGGCTGCCCGTCGAGCGTGCCAACTTCACATTTAAGACAATGATCGCGGCGGCGGCGGGCCCAGCGGAGGCCTGGCCAGACCCAACGAGCTGCATATGCTCAGTGCTGCCAGCGCACGCCCCGCCAAAGCGTATTTTTGGGCCAGCTCGGCAGGGCGGCATGCTCTGAACTGAAAAATGCTTCAAAAGGCAGAAAATAGCCCCTTTCATTTGGAAGTGGTGGCAATTTCGCTGTTTGAGCTGAACTCTTTAGGGGCTGGGCGCACTGTAAATATTTAGAAACAAAAACAAAGCGTCTTGTTGATTGAAGGAGGGGGTCTTAAAGGAACAGAGAGAGACGAAAAACCCATATTAAAGAAGACAAATGGCGAGTTTACGTCACCTATTCCATTGTCACTTCTAATCTAATCTCATCTCAGGATGCAGTGTCAGAACTCACCTTAAACTTTCCAATAATAAGCGATTTTGCCGTCCTATAGATGAATATCCCTGTCAGCAATGAAAGGTGCAGGAAGGACGGGAACAGGACACAGGAACAAGGCTTCCAACTTACACTTTAAAACAAAGAAATAGAAACAAAATCTTCACGAAAACAAGCCAAATCCAAAACACAGAACACATCCATGTAGTATAAAAGAAACAAGACAAAGATAAAAGGAAAAAAAATTCAACAAAGACAAAGAACGTGAGATAAATCAGCCTCTGGAGGTCGAACTGGGAATAGCAGGAGACGATGGTGACAACTTGTGAACAGTGAATACATTCAGCTTAGCACAGCCACAGAATAACTGATGAGCAATGGCATCAGTAGAAATGTTAAGGTTCAAAATTCTGCTTGCTCTCCAGATGCTAGAACATACAATGTTGCCCACTGCTCCTGGGTCAAATGCAGAACTCAAACGTTGTTGTGGGCTGTATTAACGTGGTGTGCTGGAAGCATCAGTCTCTTTCAGTGTTGAGATAACTAGCTAAAATTAGTTAGCTACTCTTTATTGACTAACTTAACTATTTTTCCAGAAGCTGTTGTTTCTGATTGGTGTTGAATTGGCAGAAGTGGCGTCTGATAGGCTAGCGTGCCGCATTATATCAGCGCACTCTTGGCAACTATGAGATGCAGTTGGAGAATAGAGTGCACCATGGCCAAAATGGACGCTAGAACCTGCGGCCATGAAGTGAGTGATTATTTGTCATTGTGAACAGATCACAGCACAACACACGTGGGCGAAATGTGACCTCTGCATTTTATTACATCCATAAAAGGAGAAGTGGGCAGCTACTTGCATGGAAATATCTCTAATGTAGTTAGCTAGTTTTTTTCTCTGTAGTTTATGGCGTAGCTAACTACAATATTAAAACAATCTCCCAGCTGTAGTTTGCTTTACTTTTGATCATAAGTGGCTTGAAAAGCGAAGACGTTGAGAATGTGCATCTCAGTGAGAGACTGACTTCCACATATTAATAGACTGCCTCCACGTTTGACTGTGACCCATGAAAGAATAAAGTCCACACTCATCTATAACTGTTATTCCTTCCTGAGGGATTCTCTCGGTACCTTCACGGCCACACCAACAACAGTGACCTTGTGGAATGATGCGGATGGTTAGACCACGTCGCATTACACCATACGCCATTAAAGCCGGGCCACGGTGTGACATTTGCCGCAATGTTTTTTCCCTCTCTCTCTCTCTCTCTCTCTCTTATCCTAGAGTCTAGTGAAGTGAGTGTGTGTATAAATACGGAACTCATTCCCTGATTATTGCAGAAAGTGGTGCAGGACTCGGCGCAGGACCCAATCATCAGCCGTGGATGTATTCAGCGATGAGTGTAATCAGACCCCTTAGAGCCCTGCTCCTACTTCCTGAATTCTCCTCTCCGGCGGCCCGAGCTCGACACAAATGATTAATTAATACAGCAAGCAAATGACTTACAATATTCTCTCTCCTGCTAAACAATTTCGTCTGCATTACAGTTACCGAGCAAATGGCTGTCTCACATGAATGGGCCATTATTTTTTGCCCCTCAGCTTAGCCGAGGACCTTCCAGCACCCTGTCAGCGACATTCAGACTAAACAGCTCCTGATGGCTCAGGCAACACACAGAGCAATTATTTTCCTCCCTTAAAAAGCACACATATATATGCAATTCGAAAGAAAGGTTAATACCAAATTCACAAGAGCACATCAAAACACAGTAATTACCTATTATTCTACCTGCAGAAGTTGCACAGTAAAATCGCCCGGATGGAATTAACTACCCACACAGGTAAAGTGAATCAAATAAAATCTGCAGGAGTGAACTATGATGATATTGCAGTGCAGAGATTAATCTCAAGAGTCAGTCTAAGCTCTTTAAAATCAGGGAGAAGCAAATCATTTGGGAGTGGATGCTTGCATATTGACTTATTATAGGCTTGTTCTCCGTGCCTCCCATAGAGATTCTCATCTCATTTTGTCGCCGTGAGGCAGCAAGAGCTTTGCATGTAATCATAATGTATACATTTCCATGATGGTGATCCTCCAGTCTCAGTACTAGCTATTGCAGCAAGCTTCATAAGCTGTCTGTGGGCTTGCACAAATCCAGGCTGAATACTAAATAACTTCTTTTAGATACCAAAATAATGGATTCTTGAGCCCAAGATAAAATTAATAACAATAAACATTATTCTACTGTATGCGCTGGCAGCACTGTGTTTATAAGCGAGTTTGTGAAGTTGCTGTTTAAGACTTTTTTTTATTGATTAGTCCCCACCCTGTGGTGCAACTCCACTACTTTGGCTTTTATGGAAAATAAGTTGTTGTTCTTTGCTCTGCTTAAGTATTTTTATATTCCAGCCACAGCAGTAAATTCCCATATGTTATATATATATATATATATATATATATATATATATATATATATATATATATATATATATATATATATAGAGAGAGAGAGAGAGAGAGAGATACACATATATATACATATACATATATATAAATATATATATGGTGAGGGTGATAGACGTCCTCTTTTTGAGAGCCACGGAAATTGCGTCTGTGGTTTGAGGTAGCCAGGATTTCTAAATGTGGATACAGGAATAGCGTCTGTCTTCACACTTCACGCTTTTGACAATTTAAATCAGAAATAACTTTAATAGGCGGCCACATCCCAAACCACTGGCAGCTCGCAGATCGGACGCCCAGCCTGTGCGTGGAGTCTGGGAACTGGGAGTGGCACCATGAAACCACGATTCTCAAATCAAGGTGGCTAAGAACTAAGGAGAAGTGAGCTCAGTCAAGGATCAGCAGTTTCACCAGTAACATTACAGCTAAATTCCCATTTTACCATAAATATTCAAATGAAGATACAGTACAGTGTAGTCTCTCTCTTTGTGACTATAAATCATGTAGAATGATATTTTTCATGTTCAGTGCAGTGTAGTTTTCAATTAGTCATAATGAATTTAACATGGTTAAAATTGAATCAATACTGATTTAGAATGAAAACATATTCAAGATTTAAAAGTTATTTGTTACATAGTTATACAAGAATAACATAGTAGTGAAAGATAAACTTGTTCTAATTCAATTATTGTTCAAGTAATATTTCATTAGGTAAGCACATATATTAAATAAAATTAGCGTTGATCGTTTATATGAAAAGCTTACTTATGAAGTTATATATAATCCAGTTTATTAAGTTATACAAATGAAAAATTATGATTACATATAGCATAGTTAGTAAATGAATTAACTTCAAAACTGTCACATCTATGTATCATTCGTTCACTCGATTTTAAAACCCAAATAAAAAAGTTTTTAAAAACTCCATATCACATTATATACACACACACACATATATATACATATATATATATATATATATATATATATATATATATATATATATATATATATATATATATATATATATATATATATATAATTTTTAGTTTTAAAAATGTGTTGGCTAAAATAAATCTGGGCCGAGAAATGAAGTGTCCTCTTTTGCAAATTTAAATGCAAGTCACCCTAATATATGTGTATATATATATATATATATATATATATATATATATATATATATATATATATACACACACATATATATATATACGTGTGTGTGTGTGTCCTTGTCCCATCTTTCTAAAAACCCAGCGCAGCAGTGCCATCTTACTTGCCATGCCCTTGAAAACAGGACCCGTGGTTGTCTGAGTACAGAAAATATTCAGTTAAAAAATCTGCATTATCTGGCACCACTCCTTTTGATAAAATGTGAAATCCGCTTGTCTTGAAGTAATTCTGGCATGAACAAAGCAGGAAGGAATTGCGTGAAAGACATTTCTCGCGTGCTTCTGCGCTGTGTTTGTGGGTACCTTGACTGTTACAGTGAAGTCCATGGTGTTGTTCCAGTTCGGTCGTCTTCCCCTTTATTACTGACAAAACTTATATTTTACATGATAAATTACAAAAAACAACCCGCGTTTACTTACAGCACAGCCGTTTACCACTCCGAGACGCGCGTCCATGGCGTTATCCGCGTGGCGCGCGAGGGCTTGTGGGAAATGTAGTTCAACTTCAGAAAAGGCCAAAAGCAGCTCCTTTTATAGAGGCCAAATCAGTCCAAATTGGCTCCAAAATTTGTAAAAACTTTAAATATTTCCTCATTGTCAATTGATCAGAAAAAGATTTCTTTTCTTTTTCAATGGTAGAGAGTAATAATTATTAGAATAAAAATAATATAGATGGATTCCAAATGGATAAAGAAATTGTTTCAGCCTGTGCAGGAACCTTGGCAATTCTTCTGATACTAAGCTAGAATGTCTCTATAATAAAAACTCTTTAATCAATAAAACGAACCGGCTCTTTACTTTTTGTAGAAGTTATATCTACAGAAGCCAGCAGTTTATACTACATAATAATACATTTAAAAAATAATCCAGATATGGACTGATTTCAAGACAGTGTCAGCATTTACACATCAAACTATGACAAATCTGAGTAGTGCAGGATGTTTTGAACACAACAACATATAGCATGTATTGCTAACTTTTTACACACAACAGAATAAGCTAAAAACAAAAAAAAGTGGAAGCGATCCCAAATTCTCTTATGGCTGTAAGGGTGGAATATGAAGAGAGCTGTGATTGCCACATTCATACAGTTAAAAGCAAAGTAAAGTAATCCAAGTATTCAGAATTAGATTTACTCGACTGAGTTATCTAATTAAATGACATTTTAGAGTATATTCTGTAGTGGAATACATTTTAAAAGCAACATTCCCAACACTAACAGAATATGAACCATAATGTGAACCATAACCTTTACAACATACAGACCTTAAATGTAACACAGAAGGTCATATATCAATCATAAGGTTGCTCTTAGCGTTCCTTCTCTCCATTTACATTCATTAATTGGAAAGTGGAGCTTTCTGCGTCCAATCGCATGAGTGAGCTCTGTAGCACTCGGGTGTGTGGCAGACTCTGTAAGTGTCTTGCTAATGCGTTTATGCAGTCAGACAACCTCTTTAAAATCCCTCCCTCCTACCGCTTTGATAAAGTTCTGCTCGGAGCCCAAGGCCTACATTATGCCGCTCGGCAGCCCTCTCTCCGCCTGTCAGGGTGGCAAGCGCGGATCAAATAGGTATCTCACTTAACCACTCTCTCAGTCACCGGGGAAAACGGAGGAATCAAAGGCTGACTTATTACCAAACCCCTCGCTCTCCTCCCGCTCCCTCCCCTCCGACCCGGTGCCACCACGAGTTCAAGTGAGAGACACACAATTAGGGTGAACTCTGGTCTGAGCCACAGTGTAACCTACTCCCAGAGGCTGACTAAAGGACACCAAGACCTTTGGGAGAGACTACAGTGAAAGCAACTGTAAGGACATCGTAACAGGTGTTACTGCTTGCTAAGAGTGAACAAAATTTGGACATTTTGTGTTTTAGTGTGGGTGAGATTGGTAGAAGACACATTAGCATCTATGGCAGAATGGCTGTTTAAGTGGCACATTTCTACAGATAGAACATTAAAAAGAAATGGCAAGGTGCCCAGTGGCTTGTATTCTCTGTTATCTAAGTTAGCATCCGAGGGAGTGGTGGGTCCCTTGAAACATATGCTATAACGTTCTATGGGTTGATAAATATAAATTGGTAAAAGGCTTTATGAGGATACCACAAATTAACCAGCCAGTAGAGGCATGAAATTGTCCATTGTAGTTGATAACAAATCAAATTATCATGCCCCGTATTCCGACTGTTTTAGTGAATGCAACAGTGGATTCATTTATTTTAGAAGGAGGTTACTGTGTGAGGCACAATGAAACTATATTTTAAAAATAAAATAAATAGGCTTTTTGTTTTCCCTAGAGCTTGATCAAATAGAGTTGGAGAAAATTCTCTGATTCAGCACATCTGAGCCAGATGGAACTAGTGGTCCATCACAATGTGACAGCGAGTTGACAACTTCAAAGATGCAGTTCAAACAATTTTGCAGCACACTCTGATGAGCAGAAGAAATATGCTTGATCCAGAACTCAAACAGCCTCCTCTACTTAAACTTTGTGGATCTGCCTAACATGAAACATACTGTTTGTATGTGTAGAAACAATGAAGAGTTAAATTGGGTACATATATATATATATATATATATATATATATATATATATATATATATATCTATACACACATATATATGCACACACATATATATACACACACATATATATATGTATATATGCCATATATATATATATATACACACACACACACACACACACATAAAGATATATTAATCTAAAAATGTCCATTTAATAACTAGATATAAGTTACACAAACACAAATGCTGATTATTATGTATAAATTTCCATGCAAGGTAAAATTCTAACATTGATTTTGATATTCACTTCCAATCAATATTGCTATGAAAAGTACACATGCTCAAAGTAAATAAAAGTTTTGATTTGTTGACACATTATTTGTAAAACCCTTTCATGAATGAACTGTGTGACACAAAGTCAAGCCCTATGGAGGTTATCCACTTAAGTGGACGCCATGCATGAAGTCTATTTTCTGGGTTTGAATGCTTTATTAATTTTCTAAAATGTGGAAACTAGCGCAAAGAGGAAAGATTAATTTTTCACTGCTCCTATATATAAACAGGTGGAAAAGAATCAGAATATTGGGTTACACATTATAATATGGAACAATCTCATATGTTCAAAGCCTTTCTCATGCTGGTGAAACACTAAACCAAGTCTATTTGAGTTTCTCCACTGTAAATAGAGTTTTGACTGCCCACATGGAAAGAACCACTTCCTGCAGTGTTTCTCTTCTGATGTCTGGAACTGACACTCTCCAGTCTGTGAAATATGCACAGAATCTAATTAGCTAAAACCGTCTGCTTTCGTGGTTGGTTTTAGAGCTGGGAATATACAGCAGTGTGAGGCTCCGTGGTGTCTGGGATGCGAATGGTAAATGACAATTCACTGTAAGCTCAACACGGTCTGGTGCAAAACACAGAAACACAGACTCTCTGTATATTTTATATGGAAAGATAGGTGTTTTCATTAAGAGATACCTCGCCAGTACAAGGACAAAACCCTGTTATCTGGTCAGTAAAGAAGCTAATATACAAGCAGAAGCTAATTTACAAAGAGGAGTTAATATGCAAAGCTCAAGGGACAAGCTCTTTCTTAAAAAAGAGAAGAGACAAAGAAAACATAAATTAGTTTTAGGCTTTTTGGCACACCTTCCACAAAGCTCTGTTAACGTCCCTCAGGCTAGTGACACTGAAATGATGATTCCTGTTTCAAAGCGAGAATCCACATGACATTAAGTGGAAAGAAGAATACTGCATGTTTGCTTCTCTCTATACTTCCTGCTTAACACCGTGCTCAAACGTAATTATGCAAATGTAAAATAAAGACATATGTATGCAAATGTAATCTGGCATTCAAATCGCTATTTGCCCAAATCAACAGCCCCGAAACCTCCAAGAAGGATCTCAATAAGCCGATCAGCACCTAAACTGCCTGATTCAACACAATGCCACAGTACTCAGAGGTCCTAATAGACACCATCTGCATTATGCAAAAGAAAGGGACGGATGGCAGCGCGGGAAAAGAAGCGCAACATAGCGATCGGCCACGACTATGGCACTGAGTGTAATCCAATAGGGCAGGGTGAAGTGATTGGTAACAAATTGAAGTCTCCTCATGCCCAGACCTCACGTCACCGCCAGTTTACCTCGCAACACTCAGGGCGATGGGTGAGAGTTTTTATCAAAGGAGCAGCTCAGAGCCTTTCATCGAGCGTCTTCCTGGGAATCAATACAGCAATATATTGTGGCGGAGCAAAGAACTTTTGACTGTGTGTTCTGTCGGGGAGATCATCCATCATGGCTAGTAATGGAGGCCCTCAAGACTTTCGCTTGCTCCTTACGTCTCGGACTCAATGTCAGCAGGACGACGGCTCCATCGTAGCACAGCCTGCAGTATTGGCTGGCAGTGGGTACTGACACCAGATCATCAAGGGCTTGGCCTGTGTGGTCAGATCCTGTTCTGTCTCAAAAATAAAGATGACAGTCTGGTACAGGAGGAACAGAAGGGATGGATAGTTTCAGTACACTAAGAAGTCTCTTTAGTCTCTCTAGAAAGTTTTGTGTCTCCACCCATTTCTTCATATTTTGTTTACAAAAAATTTGCATTTATAGGGGCAGTTGGTAGTGTAACCGTTGATGGACCCATGGTGACCCATGATGGAAAGGTCGTTGGTTTGAATCCCAGACAAGTAACGCTAACACTGAGGTACTCAAGGGCAAGGTGTCATCCCCAAGCACTGCTGTCCATATCAGCTGCCCACTGCTCCTTCACGGATGGGTCAAATGCAGAGGTCACATTTGGTTGTGTTGCACTGTGTGCTGTGCTGTGGTGTGTTCACAATGACAAATAATCACTCACTTAAACTTTGGGGCAGTTGGTGGCGTAAAGGTGGGGTGTTCACCCCGTGATCTGAAGGTTGCAGGTTTGAATCCAGAGCCAGTAAAGTTACCACTGAGGTACTCATGAGCAAGGTACCGTTCCCAAGTACTGCTCCCCGGGTGCTTGTTTAGCTGCCCACTGCTCCTTCATGGATGGGTTAAATGCAGAGGTCACCTTTTGTTGTGGTGTGCTGTGCTGTGGTGTGTTCACAACGACAAGTAATCACTCACTTTCACTTACAAATGTGCAGACTTGAGTAGGTGAGTTATCAACTTCATTGTTTATATTATCGTCTTGATGAAAACTATTTACATGCATGTTTGCACACGTGGCAAAAAATCACCTACTGTTTCATTTTCCCAGCAAAATATAAAGATATGAGGGTAGTTTCAAGTCTTCCACACGGTACTCTATATGTCAGGATTCAGGGTTCTTTGTTTGCTACATTCTTGTAATTGCCATGCATGTGGCAAATAAAGAATCTTGAGACACGGGGCACATGACCAGACATTCTGAGGGCAGGTGCTTAAGCCAAAAAAAGAGAGACATAATTATGTATAAAGAGTGAAGAAAAGAAACTGTCTTGCAAAAAGGGCACTTATCAAGTGAAAGGCCAAAATGGCAGGTGCTTGAGCACCACTTGGAGTCTATCTGTGCATGTGGCTGTTGAGAAATGAATAAAAATGTCACAGAGTTAGGAGATCACAAAGACACACTGCATTAGCATTGCTGATCTTGACCCGAACCTCGCTGTCAAGTAAGAAACTGAAATGCGAAACCGCCCCAAAGCTGTCCAGACTCGTTCTCTCATAGACTAAGACACTGATCCGATTTCCCTCAAATCAGCCAGTCAACAAAGTGCTGGGAAGGAGCAAAAAACCACACTGTCCCCTATTTAGGCTTTAATGAGTCAGCACTATTTAAAGACTATTCTGAATGGCACATTGTGTCCGATCCACTCAGTGCAACGAGGTTGTCATTGGGCTCCGTCACACAGCCGAATCTCTGCTCAGTGGTTACTGTTCTGGAGCTCCTGGACATCGTGTCCTCAGTACTGACAAGATCACACTGACCTGACAGCAGCTCCTACGGGGGGCCACACATCGCTTTCTGTTACCCCGGGACTCGAGGTTTGACTGACAGCTCACAGTCTTGCATGTTACCTAATGGTGAGGTTCAGTGCACAGTGCTGGGTTGTAGCTAACTTCTTTCAGCTTATCAGTAGTGAAGTTAATTTTCAACACATAGCAACCTACCGTGGCAAAATGCTACATCGTTACAAAAATACGGGGTGTGTGGCAGTTGGTAGCGTAACGGTTCGGGAGTCTGCCCCGTGATCAGAAGGTCGGCTGACTGGTAAAGGTACCACTGAGGTACTCGTGGGCAAAGCACCGTCCCCACGCACTGCTCCCCGGACGCTGCACGTCAGATGCCTACTACTACTTCATGGATGGCTCAAACGCAGATGTCACGTTTGGTTGTGGGTCATGCTGTGCTGTTTTGTGGTGTGTTCACAATGACAAATAATCACTCACTTAAATGCTGTTATTTTGTTATTAAACCTGATTGATGTTTGGTGAATTGGCTGAAGTGTCATCTGAAAGCTATCGTGCCCATGAGCAGCTGTGAGATGGAGTCAGAAGATGACTGTTGGTCTGTTTAAGTGGGACACCTAAAATTTAAGTACTTTGAGTTAACATTGAAGCATGTAGAATGTTTGAGACTGAGTACGTTCTCTACTGTTAAAATCTGGTTTAGATGAACAAACACTGGACAAGTGAGCAAGTTCACAGGGAGCCAAGTCAGCCTGGAAAACTAGCTTAATCTGTCTATTAAACCCGTGACCTGCTTCACAAGCGGATGACTGTAATAAACCAGCAAAAACCAGCCTCAAATCTGTGCTTGATGCTGCTTTTTTTAGCAGGTCTCTTGGTTGGTTACATACGTTTATCTGCAGTGGAACAGAATCGAAAAATATAAAAGGTGCAAAGACAACCACCTACTGATACGCATGTGGGGGATTTAAACAGCAGAACGCTCAGTGACCCGGGTGAGACATCGTCTTATTGTCTATCTCTCTATATAAAGCAGGCCTACGAATCTGACTCTGTTGCAGTATCTTCATTGTTGTTCTCTTGTGTATCTGTTTCATAAAGGTTGGTCATTTTTACTTAAAACTATTTGCACTTGAGGACATTCGCCATGCATTTTACAGTCAATCAACTCCAGTCCACAAAAAAGCTCTGTATAAGACTCGGGTAAACACACTGCTCTACACCTCTATAACCAGCGTCTTTTATTGCAGCACCTTGAAAACCTGATTAATTGACTTGTCAGCAGAGTATTTTTATCTTGTTCCCCTGACGGCTATGGATCCACAGTCCTTCCCAGTGTCCTTCTACTGTGTGTCCTGCAGAGACCGGGGTGACGTTCAAGGCCAACAAGGACCTTCCGGCACCAACGGCCATGGACGAACACTCTGATTGGAGGCGAAGAGGGATGAAGCTTCCTCTTTGGATGGAGAGATCTATGCCCGAGGCTTTAGCTTCTACCCAATGTTTAAGGGAATATCCAGAACATAATCACACTGTGCCATTGTTCAAGGCAAACCAAGTGAGGCCCAGCTCCAGGTGGCAAGGTTACACCACAGCCTGCTGCAAATTAGCAGGGGCAAGGGTGCAAAGTTAATTGCAGAGAAGACTGGCGACTGTAAGTGAAAGGCACCAGTCCTACAGTGCACAGTGCTGTGTAAAAATAAGTTTGACTGGTTAGGAAGAAAAAACAGCTCCATCAACTCTCATCAGCGTTAAGAAACCGGTTACGGAGCTTTTTTTTTTCGGAAGCCCTTCAAAGTTCCCCAGAGAGGGTAAAGCGCAATTAACATGGTGAGTTTCTATCACTGCCGAGGAAGTTAAATTCAATTGACTTCTACTGATGGCTGACAAAGTCCCAGTTGGTGCTCGCTATTTCTGGAAAAAGGGAAACCTTTGAAAAACATTTGGCTTAGTAATTATTCAATTTCTTTTAATGTGCCACACTACCACCAGGGAGGCTTTGAAAAGTCAAGGCTGTGTCTGTCTCTACTTGGTTAAAAAAGTATTTGCACATCCCAAATAGTAAAAGCAGAAAACAATCTCAGTTTATTTTACATGAATCTAACTTTGCTTGATATTTCCAGTTGAAGATGAGAGTGAAGCTTTTTCCTAGCGGTATGGACAATTTGCAGAGTTCTGATTAAAAACAGCTCAGGTTTGCTTCTGAAGACCCAAAGCAAATATTCTTGCTTCCAGATAAATTGTACTTCAATAAAAAGCATATCTGCAGCATACTCCCATGCATACATACATGGGGCAGTTGGTGGCATAACGGAGGATGTTCGCCCTCTGATCAGAAGGTCGCAGGTTCAAATCCAGGCCAGGTAAAGGTAACACTGAGGTACTCATGAGCAAGGTACCGTCCCCCAACCACTGCTCCCCTTGTTAGTTGCCCACTGCTCTTTCAAGGATGGGTCAAATGCAGAGGTCACATTTCATTGTGGTGCACTGTGTGCTGTGGTGCGTTCACAATGATGCATTATCCCTCACTCACTTTCACACACCCATGACGCTTGAAGGTTTGATGCAACTTAATGCATTAAAATTTTCATCAGTTCCAGACCCACAAGGCAAGACTGGCTGTGATCATTTGTAAATGCTGTTTCTGTTACAATTCCTTGAACTGTTCTGGCTCCCTGGCAATTTGGCAGATTTGTGAATACAGTCTGGATTACGCTGGACAGGACTGGGCCGAAAGATATTGTTCTGACATGTACATTTCAGACACAAGCGTGAATCCACTGGCTCCACACGAGTCTGAGCTCATTTCTTTATGTGTTCGCAAATTTACTTACCCTACACATATGTGCTGCAATGTGTGGGTTGTTGGTGCGCATGTTTTTCTTATGCTTTATATAAAAGCCTTGTCATGTTTGCAGTGTCACCACTTATCTCACACCATTGGCCAGCCTCATCCGGCTCGAAGTGCGAAGCGGATTTGTTTCACGCATCAGAGAGAAAGAAGTCACACATGAGTACGGCTGGCTCTCCCTGACAGAGCCGCAAAAAAAGACTGCAGGGGCCTTCGCGAGCCGAGGCTTCATATAGAACACGGGTCATTTAGGTGAAAGCTGTGTTCATAGATGCAGACTCTAACGCGCCACATGACTCATCTCGCTTACGGATATGGAGCGTGGCACAAAAGCAAACGAGCGCCATTGAATTTAAAGTGTTTCGAGTCTTTGACAGAGCTTGGTGGGCAACATGTAAAAAACTAAATAAACACTCGATGCAGCCCAGCTGTTCTCCAGAGAGAAGGACTGATTGGCTCTCTGCTGGAGAGGAGTGCCGGGATGACAGCGAGGCCTGTCCCACAGCTGGCTTGACGCCGTCTGCGTTAGAACTCTACAAGCCCACAGCTGTGTTTAGCAAAGCGTGGCTCTCTAATTAAAACAGGTAGGCCTTCACACGAGCGCAACGTCCCCCCAGTGCCAGCTTTCAAACCGTCATGACCGCTTCATTGTTGCCGGGCTGCTGCTGCCCACTAACGCGGTCGCTGCTGTGCATTTTCCAAAGGAAGACGCACCACAGAAGGGTCCATGCTGGCCACTCGGTGTGTGATGCTGCGTCTCTACGGTCGGTGCACTTATCGACGAATACAATGACTGGAACAGGGGGATCTATTAAACCGAAACCTATTTATCCTGCAACGTCTCACGTGCACGCAAGAAGCTGAAAGCATGCGGCGCATTATTGATTGCCTTGCCGTTATGCACACTTAGCATATTTCGCCAAAACCATTGTGGCCTAAGTGGGGGGAGAGAACATGGGGAAAATAAATACATAAAAAACAACATAAATAAAGCGGAAATAGAGTTCCAGTATATGACAAAGAGCTAACTGCTGGCGGAATATAGGTGCCCATGTGGCAGCCGTGTGGATGTGCTAAATGAGGTAAATGAGGCTGAAATGGAAGGAAAGAAATAAGGGCCTCTGATGCACATGCGTAATTTAATAGACTGCAGGTCTATTGTTTAGATAAAAACACTTTATGCCTGACGAAAACGAGCCTCAACAATTACAAATAGCTTTTGGTTGTGACACTTTATGTTTAAAGATAATAAGACACGATATTGCTCTGAGACAATTTTTTGATTTAGTTTTTGGTGGTAGACATATTTCTACAAAAAGCTATTTCAACCCTTAAATAGACTCTTGGAATCTGTCTCTAGCCTACGGTAACCTCAGCATCGGTATTTATAGTACTTATATTGGACATATGGCTGAGGCCTTGTGGCAAATTGCTCATTAGCAAATGGATACAGGTTCAAATCTACAGATTTAAGGTTACACCCCCTCAAAAATACCACAAAATGTCAGTTCTGCTGTGATATCTTGGCATTTCCACTTTGCTGTGTTGTTGCATAAGCCGTGTCTCTAAATCATGGTGAAAACCTCAAAACAACTTTCAAACCCTCATGTCATATACAGAGCCTTTACCTGACAGTCCTTGCCAAACTTTCATGACTTTCCTACCTGTTTCCAAAAGAGAACAGCTCGAAGAATCTGGACATTTTTCACACTGAAGACTGGAGTTTCAGACACTATCTATCTACACTGCTTTTGGCTTTTATAATTAGTAGACTTTTGAAGATGACAAGAGCTTAGACATACAAAATGCAATGGAAGTGGCGATGCCTGCATCATGAAAACCACTTAATTGATATAATTCAGTCTCTCAATTTTGTGCCAATCAGTTTGCTTTATTGTCTAATTCCATCAAGGTTTATAGGGTTATAGGTTTTATGATAGATGTGGAAAAATGTATGAGTTTCTTTAACAGTCAGATCCTGTGGGTTTTCTCCGGCTGCTCTGGTTTCCTCCCACAGTCCCAAAAGCATGCAATGGAGGTTAATTGGCAACTCTAAATTGGCCCCATAAGGTGTGAATGAGAGTGTGACTGTGTGTATTGGCGCCTGCCCAGGGTTGGTCCCCGCCTTGCGCCCGTAGTTGCGGGATAGGTCCCTGATAGGGATTAAGCAGTTTGGATAATTAATGAATATTGAAATCCACCAAATTAAATGTTGATTGTACCAACCAGTAACTCATATCACTGGTTCCATATTACTAGATGGAAAACAATTCATCAAAAATTCCTGTAGGGATTTAGTACAAATTTGAACTGAATTGAAAACGCCAGCCCATGCATCTGCAACACACATCCTTCATTTAGCATATTCATTAAACGTGTACTATGTTAGTCAGTGGGCAATTTGGTGTTTAAAGGCACTCGGCACATTTCAGATTCAGATTCGGTAAGGGAACGGTTTCAAATCAACTGCACAGCAGGCTTTGTGTAAACACAAGTACATCACATGCAGCAGCCGATACGATGCTCACATCCTCACCTCTGCATGAAGCAGAAGCAGACGTCATGAAGAAGAATGAGTGAACGGAACAGACAGTGTTCTCCTAAATGCCCTTCCTCATGAAAAGATACTATTAATGAGTGTCCATGAGATAGAGAGAGAGAGAGAATCTAATCATATTAGTGCAAAATCAACTGTCTGGGCAGCACAGTGGAAGCTGAATTAGAGGGAGCTGTCTGCATATCTCCAACTGCGTCCTTCTGAGCCAGTCTCTCCCTCGATGCTCCAGCGCCGTTAACTACAGACGAAGAAAGCTGCTGTCGTCTTCATTGCCATGCCGATGGAGAGATCTTTGAGAGTTCGCTCTCAGCATAAGTCATTATTTCCTCAACAAGGCAAACACAAGTTGTTTACTTTGGCTTTGCATGTATATTTATTCTGCAATGGAAAGTGATGACAAATGCTAAAATGTGCCGGCAGGTCACAAGAGCTTCCGACTTGTTTAGGGAAACTTGTCTTGCTCTCACCTTGCAATGTCAGCTTGGCAAAGCCATGCATCCGTCGCTCTGTCATTCCAACCAGAGAGCCATGGGAGATGCAGACTGATTGACTGACAGTCTAGATATCCTCAAGAAGCAATCTGTCCTAGCTTAAGGCTTTTAGATGTGCGTGAGTGTGTGATGTCAGGTTTTCAGGCGGTTGTGAGGACATGATTGTTGCCTAAAAATAGGAAAAACATAACCTGTGAGAACTGGCAATCATGTGAAAACACTGCTTTTATTAAGGTCCAGCATTTATTTAAAAATCTAAATTAGTAAAACAGTTTGCTTTTAGTTATTGAGGTAAAGTTTAGGGTTAGATGTAGTTTTAATTATATACAGCATTTAGGATATTGGTCCAAATATGTCACAAAGATTGGACAGGTTTTTAGGTGGTTGTTGGAACCTGATTGTCCCCTAAAAAATAGCAAAAACTGAGATTTGGCAGTTTGTAAATACATTTTTGAGGACCTTTCCTCATAAAGAAAAATGGTTTGATAGAACCTTTGATAGAATCTTTTGGAATGGAGTGACTGTCGTTGTGAACACACCACAGTGCAGCACGCAGTAGAACGCAACGAAATGTGACCTGCATCTGACCCATCCGTGAAGGAGCAGTGAGCAGCTTTTGGCAGCACCTGGTGAGCAGTGCTTATGGACAGAACCTTGCTCTTGAGTACCTTTCTGGTACCTTTATCGGTCAGAGACTTGAACCGGCGACCTTCTGATCACAGCGCCAACTCCCTAACCATTAAACTGCCAAAAGCGAATGATTCAAATCAAATGATTAGGATGGATGGATGAACAAGTATCTCAAAAAGACAGGGCAGTGACCGTGTGTGTGTTTTTTGTGAGCAAATGTTGCACAGTTGTGAGACCAAATGTCCTCCTAAAGATTTAAGAGTGGTTAGCGCTTCCACCTCACAGCACGTAGGTCCGGTGTTCGATCGGCGGGTCGGCCTGGTGTGATTAAGGTGTGAATGACAGTGTAATTGTGTGAGTGTTGGTCCCTGCCTTGTGCCCGTAGTTCCCGGGGTAAGCTCTGGTCCCCACAACCCCGATAGGGATTCAGCAGTGTGGATAATGAATGATTGAATGAGTGAATGGTTACTGAGGTTAAGATTAAGTGCAGTGTGTGTGGTTTGGTGGGTGTGACCTAGACTTGATGTGATGATGAATTTTAGACTCCAAATCTGCAGACTGGGGATGGACCTAGCATGCATCCTTGTTTGGTTTTTACTAAAAGTTTTCTTATCATTATTGGCAACTTTTTTAGGTACAGTCATCATTATGACTATGAAATGTCCCCAAAAGTATAGTGTAAATAGTTGCATATGTGTGTGTGTGTGTGTGTGTGTGTATAGCTCTAGGCTGGTGCACTCTCCTCTCATCTTCCTCCTGAAGAGACAGAAGAGTCTCTGAGTAACAGTGGGATGTAAAATAACCATACAATAGAGCAAGATAAAAGGCTCTGTCTATATTCAACAGCACTCGGCTAATTTTGGCAGCAGCCTTAACGCAGGCTCATTACCTGAGCTGTCACCGAGCTCCACTGCGGCCCGCGTGCTCCCTTTCAGCGGCAGAATCCTGACATCTGCATGACGCTTCACATTAAAGCTGATCACATGCGTCTGTTTGCGTGTAATGACTTTAGTCTCACGCTGAACAGAAACCAGGATCTTGGCTATGTTTTGGTCACGTAAAGAAGAAAAAAAATGCAGCTGTTCTTTACAGTTTGTGAAAGACAGACAGGGCTGATGGAGTGTGATTAATATCAAACTCCAACCTATGATTATGGTAAAAAAAACAAACAAACACGTAAGCGCTCATGGCGATTGCTTCGTTTTGCTGTTTTTGAGTCTGGGGGCAGTAAATGAGTGACAGTGCCACAGTGGGTGATGGTGTAAATGCCGGAATCAAAAGGGTTCATATCTGAGACAGTGAGGATCTTGCAGGATTGCAGATTCCAGTAAGTCCAGCTCAAAGCTCTTGTCTTGTGTCCTTGACTGAGGCACTGAGCTCCAAACACTTTCAGCAGGGCTGCAGTCCGTATTTGTCCTGTCTCAGTACTGTGGATATTAAAAATTAATAAATAAACATGGTAGTCGGCAATTAACATTTGCACAGTAGCCTTTTTTGGGGAAATGAATGCTTTTCAAAGCATTATTTGTTGTTTTCAAGGGCATTTTTGTCTCCCTGTTGAGAGAAAGCCTTTATTCATGGCCCTCTTTCAATTTGACATGACAGACCTTGAGACCAAGAGCATTTCTAATCCTTTTCAGAAGACTATAGGACAGCTTGACCCACTTTCACTGGGGATCATCCAAAGTTTGAGAATCATCATTGACTTTGGTTCGGGATTCTGTCAAACTGTCCTACTCCCCATAGTAATGCAGCTTGCAAGAATTATACTCATAAAAACATGAATGATTAATATACTGCAGCATGGGCTCTGTTTGCATGTGTTTTACTTTCTGTGTGTGTGTGTGTGTGTGTGGAGTTGGGGAAAGGGGAGAGGGCAGTAGGAGCAGAAGTTCAAAATCTTATGCAAAAAACCTGTTTGAATTACTCTTAAATATGAGGGATTCTGATGTTACGTAAGAGCCTTGGTTGGTGAAACTTGGATATCTGTGCTTCCCAAAAATAACTTAGTCTTAACCTTATAACGCCATGTTTGTAAGTAAATACAATTTTAAAGAAAGATAATTACACGTCTAGTTGCTTTACCGTTAGTTTTATTGTTTCAGATTTTAAAATATCACCTCTGATCAGGTCTTAACTGAAGGTTTTTAATGTAACTAAAGTCAATGTGATGCATCAATTAGTTACATTTATTGATTCATTGGAATCAGCCCTTCAGAGACTTGGGCTTGTCCTGATCTCAGCCCTTCAGAGTCTTGGTCTTGTCTCAGTCCCCGTCCTTCAAAGTCTTGGTCTCATCTCAATTTTGGCCCTTCAGAGTCTTGGTGTTGTCTCAGTCTCAGCCCTTCAGGGTCTTGGTCTTGTCTCATTCTCAGCCCTTCAGAGTCTTGGTCTTGTCTCGGTCTCCGTTCTTTAAAGTTTTGGTCTTGTCTTAGTCTCAGCCCTTCAGAGTCTTGGTCTTGTCTCGGTCTCAGCCCTTCAGAGTCTTGGTCTTGTCTCGGTCTCAGCCCTTCAGAGTCTTGGTCGCATCTTGGTCTTGGCCCTTCAGAGTCTTGGTCTTGTCTCAGTCTCAGTCCTTCAGAGTCTTGGTCGCATTTTGGTCTTGGCCCTTCAGAGTCTTGGTCTTGTCTCTGTCTCAGCCCTTCAGTCTTGGTTTCATCTCAGTCTCAGCCCTTCAGAGTCTTGGTCGCATCTTAGTCTCAGCCCTTCAGAGTCTTGGTCTTGTCTCGGTCTCCGTCCTTTAAAGTCTTGGTCTCATCTCGATCTCGGCCCTTCAGAGTCTTGGTCTTGTCTCAGTCTCAGTCCTTCAGAGTCTTTGTCTCGTCTTAGTCTCAGCCCTTCAGAGTCTTGGTCTTGTCTCAGTCTCAGCCCTTCAGAGAACAAATATGACCATATTTCAGCAGAGAACATTTCAAAGCACACACATTTCTCCATTCAGTCTCATTCTTGTTCTGCTGAACCCTGACCTCAGATGAAACCAGAGAGAATGTTCCAAAGCCTCCCTGTAGTGCTATCGGTTGTGTTCCGTCTGAGTTGTGCAGGCTGATAACTTCACAACTCCAGGAGCAGGATATCAGTTGTTTTCTCTCGGTGAAGACCAAGCTTCTAGACAGAAAGAAGGGTGAGCAAAAGGTCGTGTAGGGCATCATTATTGAGCTCGTAATTCTTACCGCACCAGACAAGAGCCAAAGGGCCAAGAGATCAAGTGCACATCAGCCTCTCCTGCTCGAGCGCTGCCCCGTTGAATATAAATGTGCATTCTGAATCTACATACACGCTCGCTTTGTGCGTGCACAAACCATTTGGTCAGGAGACAAAAAGAAAAATGACTTTTTCAAAGATCTTTGACTAGTTAGCTATTAGAGCAACGGTTATATATTACGTGGTGACACATGAAAGGATGCATGGGAAATTGCATCTCTACAGGTCTGCACAATTCAGTTATGCCCTAAACCCCCTTCTAACTGTGTTCCTAAGGCATACACACACACACACACAGTCTGGAAAACATTCTAATGAGAGCCTCTGGGGATGTCAGAGACACACACCCTCAGACACATACACATACATATAAATATACAGTACATGCACCCAAACAGGCAAGCAAAACACATTCACGCCTATTAATATGGCATGCTTCAAAACAAACACACACACACACACACACATGTTGACCTCACTTCCACTACATCAGCAAGTTTGAAGAGTACAGAGGTGACAGGCGGGTGGCTTTTGTAAAGCCCCTCATCAGTGAGCTCCTCCACCCCATAAATCAAACACACACACACACACACAAACACACACAGATCCCAGCCCATCCCTCTCCCGTCCCCTCTCCTCTCTCACCCCCATCGTTCTCAGTCTGTCACTCTCCATCCCCTTGTCCTCCTCCACTCCTCCCTCCTTCTCTACATGTCTCTGCCTCCTCTCTGCTCCAATTTATGGAATTTGATGCCTTCAAATAAGCGCCCATAATAAGGTCTGAGTGGGGCTGGGGAAGCAGCCTCTAGTTATTACCTTTGTCTGGCTTTCGGAGCACAGACTCCAGCGCCCGAGGAAAAGACCCGAACACTTTGACAAGGATCCTGACACGCGGCTGTGCTCTTGGATCCGGACCACATTCTCGTCGTGGGAAAGGATGCCGAGGTTTAAGAATATGTTTGGGTTTTTTTGCTGGTAATTACTGGTATTAACTGAGAGAAAAAATAAACAAAATCTTAAATCTAAACCTTAAGTGTAAAAATGTCATCTCTTACAGTGAAGTGATTGCCCTTTTGGCTCCAATTAGCACTGTAAGATTCGGACTTCCTTTCAACTTCTTCAACACATTTTCTACTGTGTATACACATAATATGATTTTATTCTAATTCATTCTGATATTGAAGTATTAGCTAACACAGAAGTTATACAACTGCAGATATTCTCATTAATACTAACAGTCAACCATTCTGGGGGAAAACGCTCCTAAATAATGGAGTCCAGCACAAAATGCAACTCATTAAAAACGCTAGCTTTGTTCTGCCCGTTTGAACAGTGAAGAGGAAAAAGGTTGGCCTGCCCTCAGGAATACAGCCTGGAAATGATCCAGAATTCTAAACTATGTAAAAGTATCATTTATTGTGCAGTTTACAGTACAGTTTTGTGTAAAACTTTACTGTTACATACATACAACTTAGTAGTAAGTCGATTTGTATTGTTTATCATGAAATAACCTGAAAATTACTCATCATATTTTCATCATACACAACACAAACCTACTATTACTTACATACATGTAACCAAAGGACGACCAAACAATGCGTTTCGTTCACCAACCATTCTTAAGAAGAAATACACCATCTTGATCAAAAGTACTGGGACGCGCCTCCAAATCATTGAATTCAGCTGCTCTAAAGGGGTGGTTTTTCAAGAGTCGGGTGTGGCCTCTTAGTTCCAGTGAGCGGGACTCGAAATGCTTCAGCACACCAAGAGGTTTTTATAAAACTTCATGCTCCCAACTTTGTGGGAAGAGTTTGGGGACGCCCTCTTCCTGTCCCAACATGACTGCGCACCAGTGCACAAAGCAAGCTCCATAAAGACATGGATGAGCAAGTTTGGTGTGGAGGACGAACGTGACTGTCCTGCACACAGCCCTGACCTCAACCCGACAGATTAGAATTAGAGCAGAGACTTTGTTCCAGGCCTTCTCGTCCAACATCAGTGGCTGACCTCACAAATGCTCTTCTGGAAGTATAGTCAAAAATGGCCATAAACACACTCCTAACCCTTGTGGACAGCCGTCCCAGAGGAGTTGAAGCTGTGGTAGTGGGAAAGGCCGGGCCAACTCCACATTAAATCTAGGGTTAAGAACGGGATTTCATTAAAGTTCGTGTGTGTGTGTAGAGACAGGTCTCCCAATACTTTTAGGAATATTGTGTAACTAAGTTTTCAGAGTTTGACAATCACCACTGTTTTCTTATTTAAGATTTGTTCTTAGGTAAGAACAGAATCTATGAACACTGTTCCAGTTTGAGTGTGTGTTCAAGGCCCTGAAGTCTCATGCCCTTTTGTAAGAATTTGCACATTTATTAGGGGTGGAACGGTTCATGAAAAAAATCTTTCCCGTTCGGTTGTACCGTTCGTTGTACCGTGTACCGTTCGGTTCAGCGCATGCATGTAGTGTTGTTTAATAAAGAGACTGTATTTTAGTTTACATCTTTTATTGTCAACAGCGTCATCTCACATGGTGCGTCCTGTTCCTCTTCTATCCTGTCTGTGCCTCCTTCGGCTCCAGTAGTTTGCATTTCTTCATACTACAATACGCAAAAATCTTTCGCCAGTAACCTAGTGAAGGGACAGAGTGCAGCGGTAAGGTCAGTCACAACAACGGAGGGTTAGGGTTAAACGTAATAAAAACAAGTTACCTTGTTATTTATGGTTATATTTTGCTCATTTTCATACAGTAAATTTGCTTTTATTGCTAATGTTTTATTGGGAAAAACGTGTCATGGAAATAAAGCATTTTGGGCAAAAATAATATCTGTTTGTTTAATAAATGTTTAAAAATCAAAATATGGATTCGATTTATTTAATGTTATTACAAACTCATGATGAAATATTCTAACCGTTCCACCCCTAACATTCATCTATGTTAATTAAGAACAACTGGCATGAGCTTGACTAGAATATGGGGGATTCATTTTTGTAAGATCCAACTTCTGAACTGTTCTGTGGTTTGACAACTTGGTGTTTGGAATCCACAACCTCATTGTGCAGAGACGAGGACCACCAGACCACTGCAACAAGATTAACACTGGGTAATCCATTTGTAAATTGATATAATATCTTCTGCTTTTTAGGTTGTAAATATTTAAGTGAATAAGTGACTTTTAAGTGAGTGATTATTTGTCATTGTGAGCACAGCACAGCACACAGTGCACCACAACCAAATGCTTTTGACCCATCCGTAAAGGAGCACTGAGCAGCTGACGTGGGCGGTGTCCAGGGAGTAGTGCTTAGGGAAGGTAGCTTGCTCATGAGTACCTCAGTTGTACCTTTACCAGTCCGAGATCTAAACTGGTAACCTTCCGATCATGGAGCCAACTCCATAACCGTTACACTATCAACTGCAAGAATATTGTATCATGTCATTTGATCTGAATCTGTTAAGTGTAGTAAGAGTGTTCTACCAACACTGGTGAACAAACTACAACTGGTTGCAACTTTGACATCACCACCATATACTGAGAATTGCTTCAAAGAGTCATTTTAAACAGTTTTCGGAACATCAGAGCCCACTCCTGTTTTTCCTGACCTATCCAGGTGCCATGTGAGATATGGCTGTGCTGTGATTGTGTGCAGCACTGAGAGACAGAAAGAGAGAGAGATAGAGGTGATAGAGCTGCTCGAGCTGATCGGGTGAAAGTCATGATGGAGGAAAACAGCAACACTTTCTGACTGAAGCAGGAAGCCTGCTGTACTGTGAAATGCATGTTCCACTAATTGTTTACTGTCATTAATCAAATTATTACATGATGCTGACATCGGAGATGATCCTCTGTGTGTTCTTGTGTGTGTGTGTGTGTGTGTTTGTTTGTTCCTGAGCAAAACACATTTTAATTAAAATAAAATCTGAAATGTCTAACATTTGGCTGGAATTCTGATTATATATATATATTCTTTGTTAATCCTATCCGTGGCTAAAAGATCTTGTCACAAGACGAGTTGTTACTTCAGGACATTAACTTTGTAATAAATTCCAAGTTAATTTTATTAAAGCGAGTGCAGCTTTTAGACACTTTACATTTGACTTGAATGGTCGTTATCACTAGATTTAAGATCCTTTCTGAGCTTCGTTTGTTAGGAACATCTATCACAATAACCCAAATTAAAAGAGGAGCATTTAAACTGAAATATTCATGAACCTCACAAACATAAACAAACCATTTGGACTCTTAATGGTCCCAACGCTTGACTTAAATGACACAGTGGGGCAGTTGGTGGCATAACGGTTTGGGAGTTAACCCCTGATCGGAAGCTCGCCAGTTCAAATCTCATGACAGGTTAAGGTACCTCTGAGGTACTCGTGAGCAAAGTACCATCCCCAAGCGCTGCTCCTCGGGCGCTGCACATGTCCACTGTTTCGCTACGGATGGGTCAAACACAGGGGTCACATTTCGTTGTGGTGCACTGTGTGCAGTGTTGGGGTGTGTTCACAAATAATCACTCACTTTCACGTACAGTGCTAAACTACCTGAGTGTTGCTTTAATCATACCACAGCATTTTTCAGGTTCAGAATCAACACAAGAGAAATGGATGATGACACTCCACTCATTTTGTACAAAAAAGCCCCCTAAGAATATATCTCACAGGAGTGTATTTATAGGTCTTTGCAGTGTGTATTGTCATTGTAGTCTATTAGCTTTCATGCCAGTGCCATTTGTTGTCTTTCTACATAGGCTGTGTCAAATTGGTCTTCTTGCAAAGAACTGGATCCAGAATCAGAAATGCTTTGATGCAAATTTTATTAATTCCATGCCTTTTTTTTTAAACTGTGGCTGACAATTGAAATACTGTAAATATTGCAGAAAAGAAAGCTAAATGAAACCTACTGTGATAAAATAAATTAGTTTAAGTAGCCACTATGGATATTCAGTCTATTCACTCATGACAACAGGGCCGTGATTTCATCCACATCGCATTCTATATTTATAAAGAGCAACACAGAGGTGGCACCTTTGAAAGGTGTACAGACTGATTGCTGATTGAAGATTTGTGCGAAGGAGTGTCAAACGGGTGCTTTAGTGAATTCATTCTAATCTAGGTAGTGTCTAATAGTTAGGAATAGATGATTTCTATTTGGTTACCGTAGTCAAAACAATAGAGTTTGGGCTGCTTGAATGACATCTGTGTTAATAGTTGTGCAAAGGGCTGTAAAAAATGTGTGAATTCAATGAAAAAGTGTTAACACACGTGCAAGAGATGTCTTCAGGTTTGCTGAGATGATGATAATGAAAACCAAGTGGATCCCAGTTTCTTTAAGCAGGTCAAAACAATCAAGAAAAACTGTAATGCACACACACACACACACGTGCATGCAAGAGAGAGAGGGAAATAGAGAGAGTCTTATTAAGGCCTTGGTTAGTGGAACTGACTCAAGATCAAGACTTAGGCTGGAGGTAAGAGTGAAAGTATTTGTGGCAACATGTGTTTAGTTCAGACCAAGTTTATTTCTGGGTATCTGCCCTTTTTGTCTTACGTTGTTTTTCCTAGGGAGACATTCTCCTCTAAAACACCTTGACTGAAGTCTATAAATATGACTTTATGGTTTGTGTGTGTGTGTGTGTGTGGAACACAGAGGAGCAAGTGCACACTGGCTAAAAGGTATTTGATTAATCTGAACACTGGGGGTCTCCCTGCAGTGCCAATCTGACCTGTGGCTTCTGGCCTGAACTCTGCCTCTGACACGTCACATTTCATGCTGTGACACCATCGTTTATGCCGCGAGCCGGTCTGCCTGTACTACATCCTTTCACGTTAATCTACACACACTCACACACACAAAAACCTCTCTCTTTTTCTGTCTCTCTTTCTCTTAACTATTATAGAGTCATGCAATCTGTCCACTTTCTTCTCCTGCTCCAGTTTTACTGACTCTTCTGTGTCCCGTCTCCAGGAAGGTCAAGATCACGCAAGCTGTTACTCATCAGGTAAAAATGTTAAAAGCAGGAACTGCAAAGCAAGGGCATAATAACACAAGACAACTGTGTGTGCATATGTGTGTGGAGGGTTTTAGTGAGTGCAAGTACAGTACGTGTCAATATGCATGTATTACACCTGCCTTTATTGGAGGTTGTGCATTTCTACACAAAGTTAGTGGGGCAGTTGGTGGCGGAACGGTAGGGTGTTCGGCCCGTGATCAGAAGGTCGCAAGTTCGAATCCAGGACTGGTAAATTTACCACAGAGGTGCTCATGTGCAAGGTACCGTCCCCAAGCACTGCTCCACAGGCGCTGCCCTTGTTAGCTGCCCACTGCTCTGTCACGGATAGGTCAAATGCAGAGGTCACATTTCATTGTGCTGCACTGTGCTGTGGTGCATTCACAACGGCAAATAATCACTTTCACTTTTCACTTTCATGTGGAAGCATGAGAAGACAGAGACAGAAAGGCCTCGATCACATGGACGTCTGAACCAGGCGTTTTCTGGCATTCGTGGCGCCAGATGAGCGCCGACTTAACGCCGACCGTTTTTCTGCTCATTGGAGCAAATCAAAACGTCCACATGGGCGTTCAGCACCGGCGTTCGGCCGGCCACGCGTTCGAGTGGTGTCAAATAAACGCTGCATGCAACGTTTTCTTGGCGTCAAAATCCAGACGAACGCGAGGAAAACGACGCTATTGCGAACGCCAGTGAAACGCCAATCCAACGCAGCTACAAAACGCAGCAAAATGCGTTTGGCGTTCAGAGGGCGTTCATTTCGAACGTCCGTGTGGACGAGGCCAAAAAGTGTGTGTGTGTGTTAATGAGCATGTATTGCATATGTTACATGCACTTTGAGTGTGTCACTGAGCTTGTATTACATCTGCCCTTTATCGGAGGTGGAACTGCCTTTGTACACACAGGTGGAACCATGAAAAAACAGAAAGAGAGAAAGTGTTTTTGAGTGTGAGAGAGAGAGCGAGAGCGAGAGAGAAAGAGCGAGCAGTGTACAGTAGCTGCTGTTGTGCTGCAGGGCAAGCTGAAGCTGAAGCTGAAGCTGAATCGATTGGATGAGAAAGTGCTGAAATTGCAGCGTAGGAGCTCCGCCTCCCCCTGACTCACCGGAGCCGAAAACATGAACAAGAATGCTGACTTTTGAGACATATCCGACACATAGAGAACGCTTACCAGTCTGCTTCTCTCCCTGCCTCACTCCATCCTACCTCTTTCTCAGCTCTCTTACAACTCTCTCTCTCTCTCTCCCTGCTGCACCCTCACTGCAGTGCTCAGCAACCTTCACACATAACCACAACCCTCCACCACAAACTCAAATCTACTTTTCTAAAAACGTAAACAGTCAAATTCACGTGACTAGCCATCATCTTTAGGGAACGCACTATAAAAATGTTCACTGTAAATTTACAGTATGATAGTGACAGCAGAGTTGTCAACCACTTTCTGAGCTTTTACAGCACGCTTACTGTATTTGATCTTCACAGTACAGTTCTATATTTACAAAACACAGCACTGTGACTGTAAAATATTTGAGATTTAGAGCGATACCGTCATTTGTACAGTATAGTGTCACAATTTATGCTTCAAATATTGTTTTCATCAGCAGCATTAATTCTTTTGGAATGCAGTTTAGAATGCAGCTTTCGCTCCATTTTCTTGTCTCTCAGCCTGATGCAGCAAATCGGAAGTTAAACAAATTTATACAACAAAAGAAACCTTTTTGTTGTGTTGTGGTGAAATGAGGAACAGCTGATGTGAATCAGGATGATCAGGTGATGTAACAAGGGAGTAGGCATACAAACGTACATGTTACTGGGTCAGAATAAAGGAAGATGCAACACAGCAGAATATGAAAAAAAAATTATGGTCGCCAAAAAAACATTATCTGTGTGATCTGCAGAGTCTGGGCTCTCAAATGATATACAGTATACATGGTGACCCACAGTAGTATAGATTCTACAGCCGTATTTCTTCCACGTAGACCTTCATTCATTCATTCATTTTCTGAACCGCTTAATCCCAACTGGGGTCGCGGGGAGACTGGAGCCTATCCCGGGAACTGATGGGCACAAGGTGGGGACCAACCCTGGGCAGGCGCCAACACGCCGCAGGGCACACACACTCTCACACAATCACACACATTCACACCTTATGGGGCCAGAAAAGTTGCAACCTTTAGAGTCACCAGTTAACCTATATCGCATGCCTTTGGACTGTGGGAGGAAACCGGAGTACCTGGAGGAAACCCACGCGAACATGGGGAGAGCATGCAAACGCCACACAGAAGGACCCTACGGCCATCCCCAGGGTTCGAACCCAGGACCTTCTCGCTGTGAGGCAGCAGCTCTAGCCACTGCGCCACCGTGCCGTTCCTCCCGACCCACGCAGTGTTTTGTTCTTTGTTTATTTATGTGCTTGGTGTTGGAATTGCGTTACGTTTAGGTGGAGTTTGTTTGAGATCTTTAGGCGAGATTCTATCGGTGATGTTGATGTGCCGCATGCATATGTTTGTTTACGTTTACCTACTATTTAAAGCCTTCCCGTTATGCCCTCGGTACCGGGGGCGATCTGGCTCAAGCCATTAACAGTCTTTTGTTTAAAAAAAAAAAAGTACAGTATTTAACTGTCTTATGAAAATACCCTCGATTTGAACTCTTTCTCTTAATGCTGACAGATCCCCCGTAAATGACATGCACCATGGTTTGCGTTTTTGGGAGGAGTGCTCCTTTAAGAGCTTGGTATCTGTGTGTCACTCATTCCGCCTCTCAGCGTTTTGGACGGTGCCCCGCTTGCCTGTAGTGGACCGTGTCATTTATAACTGTTCTCCCACTGCTCCTCTACTGGAGGTTATTATGCTATATTTAATGCCTGTGTAATGATGGCAGGTAATCTAATCGTGGGTGAGGATATGCCCTAGAGAGAGAGAGAGAGAGAGAGAGAGAGAAACCTAGAAGTCTTTGGTGAAAATAGATTCTAAAAAAAAAGAAGTTACAGTCTCTCTCCACGGCCGAAAGCTCAACAGCTTCTTCTTATGACAGACAGTCTAAGGGAAGGAGTTACGCCTTCATAATAAAGTAAGACACTAAAAGGGATTTGCTGATCCTCCAAAAGATTCTTTTTAACGCTGCAACGAGACTGCAATCGGCCTACAGGCTAAGCGTGTCAGTAACTGCACCATATATCTAGCCGGTCACGAAGTCTTTGTCTTCTGCAGACTTTATTTTCCATCGCGCCACGTGAGGAAAGGGTGCTAAGAATGATGTATTACACTTCACCCTCCTACACTGTGTACCATTGTCTTTAGAATGGCAGCTTCCTAATGCACATAAAAGAAAACGCACTGTAAGGATGCTGGAGAACGCTGAAGTAGTGGCAGAACATGCATTCAAAACCCGAAACAATGCTGGGCATGTTTTATTGAGCACTGGTTTTACGGTGGATTTTTTAATAGAAGTATCACGGTGATGCTACAAACGGCTGTACTCTATACTACACTACTATGGTGTCGCGTATAAGCTATACGATGCTTTATAGATTCTTCCAAAGCAGTGATAACACTTCTGCGATATGCACCAGCAGCCCGTGCAGCTCGGCTAGAAGAACTGTTATTGATTGTGAACAGTCCTACTGGCCGGATCCGAATCTGCTGCCTTGTTGAACTCGCAAAAAAGCTCCTGCTCAGCCCGTTGTTGTGGGAGCTAACACTAAATCAGCAGTTAAATAGTAGAATGATACCAGGAGCTGTGCTCTCCAGCAGGACATTAGTCAAGGTGCTTGGTTTAGAGGCTCAGGTCCAAATCCTACTGCTGTTGATAAGGAGGAAGGAGGGGGGGGAAGAGGGAGCAAAACAGAGCACTGTGCTATAGGCATGGCAAAAAAGAGGGGCGCATCCAAATCCTATTCACTCTTCCATTCAGAGACCCAGCACGCGCACATAAACAGACTCAAACGCTTGCGCGCACACCCTGACTCAAACCCGCATCCTCTCTCTGCCAGCAGGCACAGGCTGCAGGTGAAATTGTGTCTCTGACTAACTGTTAATTCAGTCTGCTTGCCTTCAACAGGCAGGTGTTCCCTGACGCTGGCCCTCCCCATTAACCTGTGATCAGTAGTGCTGTGTTTGTAACCGTCTGGCAATTCTGGGTTTATCCACACCGAGTTTGCGGCAGAGAAACGGGCCTGGAGAAAGTAAACTTCGCATGCAACTTTGTCGTTTTCTTCTAAGGCATCACAGATCAAAACGCCGCCCTGAGGGTTTCGCGAACGTTGCGCAGACGCAACACGACCCTACAGGACTCGCTTGTTATACGTGACAAATGGTGGATGGGGTTAAGGGGTTCTGGATGTAACCGCTCCGACATGATATGGCTGCATATATTTCTTTATGTTCAGAGCAAATGCGCCAATACTGCAATGTTAGGAATATTAAAGAATCCTAGAAGTCGTGGAATGCCCTGTGGCAGTGGTGCAGTGGCAAGTTGCCTTAAATCCATAATCCAAGGCCTTAGATCTCTTCATAGAACAGTAAAAGAGTCTCTGCAAACATTGTACTTTCGTCGCATTTTGTTTTCATGCCTGCGAGTAGGAGTAGTCGTGATGAAAAGATGGGATGACCATTTCCAAAACTAAAGGACAGTTTAGAGAAGTGTTCAGTGCTGGGGAGTAGCTGACTAAAATGAGCAATGCTACTAATTTAACTTTTTTTTCAGTAGCCTCCTACATGACGTGAAAGTGAGCGATTATTTGTCATTGTGACAAATAATCACTCACTTGAAGCTCATGCCATAAGCAACTGAAAAACATGAGCTCTGCATTTGACTCATCCTTAAAGGAGCAGTGAGCAGTGGGCAACTAACATGGGCGGCGCTTGGGGACAGTACCTTGCTCATGAGTACCTCAGTGGTACCTTTACCAGTCCTGGGATTCGAACCGGCGAACTTCTGCTCACGAGACGAACGCCCTAAACCGCTATGTGGCAAAGCTACTTTCAGAATACCTGTGAAATAGATCTGATAAAGCTAGCTACTTTTTCTCTGTGGCTAATTACAATATGACACGGTTAGTTTTACCACAAACCGTGCTTAAATATTCTTAATATGTGAGCTAAAACAACACTCAGAATAGCGGTAATAGGAAGTCACCATCAGACATAGATTTACTTGGAGGATTTCTTTAAAGAGAGCAGTTCATAGACATTTTAAACCCTGTTATGTAGCTGCTTTCAACCCCCCCGCAACACTGACTCACTCACATCAAAGACTATTGTGAGGGCCAATCTCCTCCCTCTCCCCCACCGCTGAATATTCATGATGTGTTAATTCCGTATGCGTGTTAAGCGGGAGGTCGGGAACAGCAACACCACGCAGCCACACGCTGCATCGCCAGGTCTGCTGCAGACGCGTAGATCCACACCTTTATAGGAACCGTTACTGTTCCACACAGGCCTACTGTGCAATTTGGAATCTGTACAATGAGAAATATACTCACTATGACGATTATTAACAATGATCTGATCTGTAATAAAAGAGGCACGAACACAATAAAAAAGGGCTTTTTAAAAAAGTCACGGGCCTGCTCGCTGCAGATATGCGGGTGGTGCTATTAAAAATGTACTGGCTGAACCAGCTCTGGTTTGCTTCCTCAGCTTCGTGTCATCCAAACTGGGTCAGCCCCCCCCGCCACTTCGCCCCCTCCCTCCCTTCCTCCCTCCATCCCTCCCTCTGTCTCTCTTCCTCAGCTTTCTCAGTCTCTCTTCCTGAAAGCACCGTTCTCTGTCTGGGAATACTTGCCGAAAACTACAGAGCGACGCGTGCTACAGGCAGTCTCTCCGCTTCCTCTCCCTTTATATCTTCTAAAACACATACTTCACAGCTACATCTCATTACTGAATGGTCCATGAATTATTTGGATCACTCATTGTCTCTTTCCAACTGCAAGGAACGAGGGCCGTCGCTGCTTCAACCGCCCCCCCCCAAACCCAGACCACACACTCTTTTAAAGCGAAACCTCATCGTTGTCTTCTTCCACCAGGAAAGTGTCACATTAGCAGTGTTATCTAAGCTCCAAGCCACTAGTGATTAAGACCCCGTACACATGTAGCCAGGTATTTATAAATACTGATATTTTTGAATGCGGATGCGCCCATCGTCCATACGTAAACGAAGGTTTGTGCGACATTGAAGAGTGAAGTTGGATACTGTCAGAGCAGTGATTCTCGTCTCCTTTATTCAAGCTATTTGTGCTTGTTTGCACCTGCTAACGTTTAAAAGTAACTCGACTTCCCCATCCGTCCATATGAAGCACCCTCTATTCGCCATTGTTTATGAAGCTACCACATGCAAAAGTCAGTGTAACAGGATTTAATTTGTTGTGGTTCGTGCAACTCTTGACGGCGTATTTATCAGGATTTGTGTGTACAGAGATATTTTTGAAAATGGGTTCATTTGTATGAAGTTATTTTTAAAAACAGAGGAGAAAAATATCAGTTACGTGTGTACGGGGCCTAAATGTAGCGGAACTACAAACAAGCTACTGTAATATAGTATGTAGCTACATATAGCTAACTTTATCTAAGCCATTTCCCAGCCATGGATTCTTGATTCCATTTTTGCCAAGATGAACTCCGTCCTCTGACTCCACCTCGCAGCTGCCAAGAGCGTGGCATGATGCAGTGAGCGTACCCCACGCAGACATGGTAGCCTATGAGATACCACTTCTGCCAATTCAACCCCAATCAGAAACGCCTGCTGGCTGAAAACACCCTTATTTACAGAGAAAGAAGAATTTAACAGATTTGTAACGTAAAGATGTACCTTTTCCTCACACTACATAACTATTTGCTAAAAACAGGTTCTTTTTTAAGCTACAATGTATTAAAAGTAGCTTTGCTAGTGATCAGTTACTAGAGATGTGACCGATCCGATGTGTGGATCGGTATCGGTCCGATAACGACTCAAACGGCAGGGTATCGGCAGCATTGGGCCGTTCTATGGAGCCGATCTGTAAATGTGTGTACACTCAATTTGTTATGCGTGGGAAGTGGCACTGTGGTAAAGTAGAACTGAAACGATTGTTCCAATAACTCGAATAATTCTATTACAAAAAATGGTCGAGGCAATTTTTCTAGAATTGAAGCTTCGTTGCTTAATAGTGACGAACAACGTTTTCAGTGGCGCCATCAAGACAAGACCTGATCCCCCTGCATGTGAAAGTACTTGTGAGATGTTCCTGCACTAAAAAATAAGTAAATGCGTAAAAACGCATAAATGACATTTTTTGCGATGTAAACACGCACGCTGTATTAATGAGCGCCATTACTTACAAAACGCTCCAGTTCGGTCAAAATGTCCCCTTTATTACAGACACAAACCATATTTTAACTGATTAATAACCACAACAACCAGCGTTCTACTCACAATTCTGCCGTTTATTTAGATTTTCCCATAGATTTTCCATCGTTTATTCTGGAATGCGTGCCCAGTGCATCATTGTGACGCGGCTCCCGGGAACGCGGGAAATGTAGTTCTCTGCAAAAGCAGCTCATTTTATAAGCCAAATTGGTTCGAAATGACAAACTTCAGGATGTCATTTTCAATTGATCAAATTTTTTTCAATTTTATAATGTTATAGTGTAATCAATAAAAAAGAAGAAATATTTATATGTCTATGACACTTTTTGAGAATAATTTAGCATATGTGTGTGTAATGATTATATTGGTTTGGTAGGAAAACAGCATTTAAATCAAGCATTTCTTTAAGTATAATAATAACCTCAGTCATGTATTCAGACATTTGAAGGCATTATTTTACTGTTAAAAAAAGGCTGACTGTTTCAGATTTGTACCTGTATCGGCAGATATCCAAATTTACAGTATCGGTATTGGTATCGAACATAAAAAAGTGGTATCGGCCCATCTCTATCAGTTAATGAAAAACGTAGCGTCACTCAGGGACATGCACAGGAATTTTAAGGGGCCATTGCTCTGATCTGAAAAAAGGGCACCCCTTTCCCCGAAAAAAAAAAAAAAAATCACACAGACGGTATGGAGAACTGAGAAATATACCATTTTTTTAATTAATTAAGTCTTTATTAATATACCTTGCTCCAAATTTACTTTAAAGGAGAATCCTCCTGTTGGGGGCCAGTTCAATAAAAATCTTGAGGACCTCTTCCTTGTCAATTCCATTTCCCTTTCTATGGCCAGCAAGAGGAGGTCAGACAGCTGCTCTTGACCACACTGATTTCGGAGCCTTGTTTTGATCAGTTTCAGCTTTGAAAAAGAACGTTCTACTGTTGCAGTTGAGACAGGCAGAGTGGCATATATTGATGATGATGAGCTTGAAGAGTGTGGGAAATATGATGTGAGCATCATGTTCTTTGAATACTTCAAGCACAGACTTGACAGTCCTCTTGGGACACTTGTACGACGCGTACTGTATGTGACTGAGCTCCGCCCAGTGCGGCAAATTAAAAAGCATTTTCCTGATGATGACTTGTGCATCTTTTTTCCTCTTTGCGCAGCGAAAGCTCGCAACACATATATATAATATTTGTTTCTAGAAGGGGCAGCTTGAGTCAAATAGGGCAGGTGGGCAGGCGACCTTAGCCCTGCCCTGTGCACGTCCCTGGCGTCACTACTTGTAGTTAGCTTCTCCCCAACACTGCACAATACGGTGTTTGCTAGGGAGAGACGCAAGGAGAAGTTAACCAATGGCAAGAGCACTGGGGTCATATATTTGGCCTTACAAGCACGGCAGCCCTCGCCTGAGGTGCGCGGCCACGTTAGAGCTTCGCTCGGCCGCCGGGCTCCAACGCTACATGTATTCCCTCCTACTCGGGCGGTGAATAGTCTGTGTCCAAAGGCAGCGCTTTTCAGGATGTCTGCTCTGATAAGCGGTAACGCTCTCTGAAGTGACTGCTCACCAGCTATAAAAAAACCCGGCTGTGGCTGCTGGCTAAACTGAAGCGCGGCTCAGAGAACTTTGCCTGCAGACGTCGTTCTGCGGAACCTCCACCTACACCGGGGAGGTATACATATCCACACTCAATCTGCAAGATAAACTGTCCATGTTTAAAAAAGAACCAGCACTTTTTAACGTGCTACACTAAAAAAACAGGAAGCGTCGAGTTTAACACCATTAACCTTTCATAGCACACACGCACATTCCTGCAAATGGCTCTGAGAGCAGTAGATTAAATATTAAATTTGGCAGACATACAAAATAGATTGTATTCAGCAAGGCTTCCAATAAATGGAATCCATTCGCAGCCAACACTTAAGCTTTGGCATGAACTAAGAACTGCCTGCAATGAAAGATTTTGCCTTTAATATCTATGCACACCTTCATCCTTTATACGCATGCAGAAATCTATACTCTCCAAGTAAATGTACAAAGCCTCTTTAGTTTGCTGGCTGAAAGGATTTTACTGTTTGTTTTTCGACTAAGCCATTTCAGAGAGCTAATTTAATAAGCCATGAAGGGGCTATGCGCAGCTTAATGTGTTGGTGTAAAATGAACTCTGATGGAATTAAAATTCTGCCACTTCAGAAGTCATTTAGTAATTAAGCATCAATAATGCTACTTCTCTCCTTTACTGGAAGAGCTCGTATTAATATCTACAGGTCGCTGGTGCTGAAGTAAGTGTGTAAGAAAGTATGATAATAATAGTTTGTGGATTGTGAGCGGATTTGAGGGGGGTTTATTGTGGGGAGCCTAGGGCTCCAGTTTTCAGGGTTGTTACGCAAACATCAAGTTCATTGAAAGTTCATTTAACTGTTCAGATATTTTAAAATGTAAAAGTTAAAGAAGATGAACAGTAATAACAGCAGCGGTGGTGGTGAAGCAGAGCAAGAGACTGAGATTCAGTATTGTTAATCTTAAAATTGGGGGTTTAAATCCCAGAGACCACCATTTTGCCCCTGAGCAAGGCCCTTAATCCCAAGTTGTTGCAGGCAAACTGTCCTTGTAATTAGGAAACAGTCTCCCTGGAGCAACTTAAATTGTGAGTCAAACTTATTACTCAAATTTAGACCAGAATGCCCATTAAAAACTTCTGTCTTCAGTTTGGTACTTGAAGTTTTTTCTAATCATTCTAATCACTCATGAACACATGCACTGTTAAAAAAAAGTCAGCAGTGTCATAGTCCGAGAGCTCTCTGGGTGTAACGGTCCTACTGCAGGCCCAAGAGCCGTTTCTGAGTCCCAATGATTTTGAAGCAGAAAGACATGGACGTAAAAGCAAACAGATCAACGTGTGCTGCCCCTCTCACAGCTGTCTGCTGTTAAATAATGGCTCACGCTGATTCCATCCTGCAAGCGCAATTACCCGCCGCTCCAGAGACTCGAGTGCAGACTCTCCCAACACCCGGATAATGATTCCCCGCAAATTGATGACACCGGTGGCCTCGTTTGCACAAGCTAGATTAGCCTAAGAGAGGGTCTGGATTCTTTTTTTCTGCTTTAGGAGAGCTGAGTGGGTGACAGAGAAATTCAGTCTGAGCCAGCAGCCGCAGTCATGCACTGTGAAGACAGTAAAAACTGATCACTCACCACATCTGCAGACAGTCTCTTAAATATATCTTCTGCCTCAGATGGCTTGCTGCAAAGAAATCTGAAATCTTTTATTCAGGGAAGGAAAAGCGCCCTAATGTTTCTGCATAACCTGAGAGCAGACTCTTGCTGGCCAAGGATTTCCAAAAATAAAAAATAATGCACAAATTAATGCATCAAAAATATTTACATAACAGTAAAAATGTCAAGACTTGCTCTAAGCAAAGATACTATCCATATATCACAGCACACCATGTCTGAGATTTCAAAAGTACTATTAAAATCACTGCTGAAGTGGCAATCTAAATTGGATTTAATGAGGTTGACCTTTTAATGTAAAACTAAAAGTAGAGCTCTACTGCCAGTGCGGGTGTATTGTATGGCTTCAGGCTTACTCTGCAGCCCATCATTCTGCTGTTTGCTTTGTCAGAGCGTGTGCATCGATTTTCATTCATCAAGATTAATTGGCCTATTTAATAGACTAATTTCACAGAGGAATGGCAATAATCAGGAACAAACAAGGAACAGACTGGGTTTGTTTACTTCATCTTTATTATGAAGTGCCACAAAATGCCTGGTGTGCCTTGTGCTTGTACATCAGTTGAAGACTGGCTCAAAAGTTGCAGGACATTTTTCAGAACTCAAAAATCATCTCCTCATCAGGAGTGAATGGATCATCTACAGTTGTAAAAAGTTTTTTTTCCTCCTCTTCAAACAACTATTTACATTTTAGGCTACATCATTTCTTAAACTGAGCTTCTCCGATAGTCCTCATTTATGATACAAAAACTAAGGTCAATCTAGTACAGTAACCTCTACCTGAATCTAGGGTTTTTGTGCTACTTTTGAAGAATTTCTAAAATGAAGTGCTTTCGGCAGAAATCCGAGGGACACCAGGCTGGAGAAATGGAGGAATCTCACATTGATCAGAGCCTGAAGTGCAGTGCAAGTGGCTTACAGACAAGCTGGGCAGACGTTCTACGCTGCTGCTAGCAATCTTCCTCATCCCTTTGAGTTGATTACAGAAAATCCTTTATTTTTTCCAGACTGGGTCTTCCACAGATTTTAGAGAATGATTCTGGACTGCTTGGAGCAGAGTTACAGCACTTCAAGCCTACATCCTAAAACTACGTTTAAATTAGAGGCAGGCAGTGCATAACAACAGAGCAAAGGAAAGTGGTTTATACTTTTGTTTTTAAGTCTTCGCGACTCTCTAACAACTACACTGGCGTTTTTTCCCTGATGTGGTATTTTCTTCTGTTTGATTATTAAGAGATCAAAACATACCTGATTTTAGAAAAAGCTGCTATAGCTAATAGTTTATTACTTTCAAAAATACCATGCATTACGTGATTATTGCTGTATATATCCTCACGTATATCCCAAGAAATATTGCCCATTGATACTATCTAAATTTTGGCAGAAATGATAAGCTCTATGGTATTGGCATAGATTCATTTTTTGCATGCATTACATAGGCATTTGAAATCAAAGGTTTGGAAAATTGTTCTCTCATGGAATTGAATGCTTTGGCATGTTAGTGAGCAAAAAAGATTAAAGAAAAAAGTGCAAAAACTAGGAAAGGAAGCAGAAAATGTACCAACCTCATAAATATAAGTGGCAATAAATAAACAAACAAACAAATAAATAAATAAATAAATAAATAAATCTTAACTGCGACTGTATTCAGGGTCATTTGCAGCGAGTATAAGAATATCCAGTGATATGAAATAAGGAAGTTGGAAGTTTTTTGAACATCACTGCGTCACTCGAACCTTCTTTCATATCCACAACTCGTACAGGCGCACTGGGAGGCTTCGCAGTCATGACGTCATTTGAGGACACGAGTTTCTCAAACAGCATGCGAAGATTCAACAATATTCCCTTTCGGCTCGATATGGCGGTGTAGAAACCAAATTGTGCTATCGGTTTGTGTTCCATTTGCGAATAAGGGGAGTAGGGAAAGGAAAGAGTCGTCCCGAAAAATTGTCAAGTAGGAGAAACAAAGGCTTTATTTTTGGGCGTGCGTGCGATTTTTGAAAAATTTTCTGGTGACGTCACTCACGCCTCCAGTGACGCCAGCGGCGAGAAGGCGCCTTTAAAGCAGGCCGACTCGTAGTGCTTGTTCAGGTAGGACTTGAGCGCGAACGTCTTGTTGCATCGTTTGCACTTGAAGTGCTTGAAGGCCGAGTGCGTCTGCATGTGTGCGCGGAGGTTGGAGCGGTCCGCGAAGGCTTTCCCGCAGTGCGCGCAGGCGAACGGCTTCTCGCCGGTGTGCGAGCGCATGTGTCCCTGCAGGAGCCACGGCCTGCTGAACGCCTTGCCGCACACGTCACATTTGTGCTTGAGGTCGTGCGTCAGCAGGTGCATGGCCATGGCCGGCATGGACACGTACACCTTGCCGCAGGTCGGGCACTTTTTGGCCATCTTGCTGTCCAGGCTGCGGTGCGTCTGCTTGTGCCTGCTCAAGTTGGAAGACGTGGCGTACGTTTTGCCGCACTCGTTGCACGTGTGCCGCTGCAGGGCCCGCGGGCTGCTCAGCACTTTCCTCCGTGAACGGCCGTCCGTGATGAAGAAGGCGTCCACCGTGTAGCCCTCGCTCACCGCGTTGTCCCCGTTAATGTAGCCGGACGTGATCTCCGACTGCGGACTGTCCGGTTGGTCCGAGTCCGGTGCTCCGTAGTCGCTGTGGATGCCGTCGTAGAGCGGCTCCGGTGAGGGCACTTTAACAGCAACGTCGCTCTCCCCATCGTAAACCGTCGGTGTAATGTAGTCGCTAATGTACCCTAACGTGTGTGAGAGAGAGAGAGATTACAAATGCTCTCATTCACCAAGCGTTCTTAAGATATGTTCTTAAAACACTTTTCACGAAGATGCTGACGTTCACTTGAGATTTGATCTTAGGTAAGAGCAGAATCTACAACTGATTAAGAACATACTCAAAAAAAAAAAACACATAAGAAAATATTGGTGAGGTCTACATTCAATTATTAATAGACGCTGGAGAATGGAGTGAGAAAAACGCAGTTAAGAGACGAAACGACCACCTTCACTTTTTACACCTCGTTGCACGTGGACGCCAACTCGCACTTAGAATTGTGCACAAGAGAATGAACACTGTTAGAAATCAGGAGCAACACTAACAAGACTGCTAATGCACAGTAGTGCAGGTTATTATAATTAAAAAAAAATAACGAGAGCACGACCTACGATTTTTATTGCATTAACTTGCACTATTATGCACTAACAGGACTATGTAGTGCCAAAGAGTGCAAGTTATTGCAATAAAAACATAAATCGTGCTCTCAATATGCATTGCATACTTAGCTTTCGTGCAAGCTCTTTCCCATAAGAGTATAGATATAGATATTAGCCTTTAGATTTTAAAAGAGCAAGAGAAGCTTTTACAAGATAATGTAAGACTTGCATATTACATCTTTATGATGGAGATATGTCCCTGAGTTCACCTTTCGGAATTCGTGCACTCAAATTATATTCATGTAATCCAATTTGTTAACATACCGATGAAAAAATGACTTGGAAGTGAATTACAAGTTGGAGATTGAGAATTAGTACAAACAGCGTGATCGTTTTTTTCCCAGTGTTAACTGGCTACGAGCAACTGTTTATGTACTTTTCATGAGACAAAGAAGTTCGCTTACGGGACGTAAAGCATGTTTAGTGGCATATTTACACTCACACGCCCCCCAGACAAAGAGTGCTGAGCGCATGGAAAGGCAGAAAAGCGGTGTCGCGGAACGGAAAGATAGGAAGGAAACATTTCAAACGCATATTCCTTTACCTTTGTCATGAATCCGCAGGTTAAGATCAGCCCTGGACCTGCCATACGCGCTCTCCAAATCGGCGGATGAGAAATCATCAAGTTTAACCTTCTTCACCAAAAAGGACCTTGGCATGTTTAGAGCGCGGAAGCACCAACACGTCCAGTCCCGTGTCCTCTCTTCATCCACCGCCGAGCCAAAAGAGTTTGGACAGTTCCGATATCCCAATAACAAACACCTGCGCGAGGACGGGCGCGAGGCTTCCTTTTGCGTCTCTCTGCTGCACGCGCCGTCCGTTTATCCGTCCGTTCCTCTCTCTCCCTTCCTCGCGCTCTCTCTCGGTCGAAATGCAACTTCAGCACCGGACAGCTCCCGTTCAGAGGCGCGCTCGCGGAGGGCACGCGCAGTGGGGAAAAATAACGGGACTGGAACACAGGACGCGTCCCGAATCCGCAGGGCACGCGCAGGGGTAAAGCAGCCTCAGCACCGGACAGCAGCTCCCGAACGGCGGCGACGACCTTCCGCCGCGAGGACCAGGATGGGACTACAACGATGATGATGATGATGACGATGATGAAGAAGCCAAATGGAAGTCCTGCGATAAAAGTGGGCTCGTTTAAACACCGGTTTAACCACGTCCGGTTGTATTGCTAATTGGAGGCTGAAGCGCGAGCTGCCGTCCGCTGCTTCCCCTCCGCCTCCACGCGCGCACCGTGTCGTTTTGATGTGTGCGCTCGCGCTGATCAGCTGGTGGATTTATACGCGCAGCGATCAGGTGGGAGATGGAGATGGAGATGGCGCTTAATTTAATCCATCAGAAAAAAAAACCTCCCGGGAACAACGCTTGGTGAAAAATGATTTATTGATGCTGTTCGCATCTCTCCGTCTCAGTTTTTTTTTCTGAAGTGCAGTGTGAACCGCCATGTTTCTGCAAGATAAGAATGGAATTTATTGTTCTGGCGGACAAAAGACAAGCGGAAAATTGTGGAGTATACCGATGTGACAAGTCCAACTGTCGCCTCACTATTAATTAATGGCGAAAATGACGAATTGGTTTGTTGAAAAGTGACTCCAAAGTGACTCTTACTTGCCTGCTGAGATTATGTTTCAGCAGTATTTACAGATGTGATTTATTGCAACTTCTTCTTCTTCTTTTTTTTGATAAACAGAACCACACCATTGTCCTTTAGATATGCACACTAGTCTTTTTAAAGTCTGGTATATGACGAATATTCGTAATTATTGAAAAGTTGCCTACCAAGCAGGACCCAGTTCCTCCAAAAGTCAGGTTCAGCATCTACTGTGTATCAAAAAGGTGTTGCTCTATGAGTGCAAAACTGCTAGGTCATTCTATACTACTTCTGGTTAAAAACAGATATGCACAATAATAAATTCATCTTTTGAAAAGACTTTGCCATTGTTGCATTCCATTGTTCATTTTTGCATGAGAAAAATTCTAACATGACATTTTAACTTAGTGAGTTATTAAATTAAATTAGTGAGTGTTCATCATTGATGTAACCAGAAAAAAAACTAGATCAAGTTTTCATTTAAACCAAAGTTTAGTACATGTGGTACCAGAGCAGTGCTCTGTGCATTTTACAGCTACTTTACACCTGGTGTTCCTGTGCAGTGGCAGGCAGGAGAAGAAGAAGAAGAAGAAGAGGAGAGGAGGAGGAGGAGGAGAACCAGACTGTGCAGCTGCTGTTTCCCCCTCAGCGAGCAGATGGAGCATACTGGGGACAGGCAGGGGAGGGAAACACAGGGCCAAGGACCACCAGCAAAGGAACAGAGAAAGAAAGTCTGGTCCTGGCTTAGAATGGCATTACTGGGGAAAGATGCAATGGTGCAATATATATTTATCTCCCAAAGATATTGCATCAATTTCTTTTAAAAGCACATAATATTGGCAATATTTTTAAGCAAGATTGATGGTTCACACATCCTAGAGAAAAGTATGTTGGCACCTGAGAACAGGTCTCAGTGGTAAGTTATTACAGTGACACTAGCAATCACTGGATAGCAGACACATGTCCTTCAGATCAAACTTGATCTCACAACTCTTCACTATTTGATCTCGAAAACCCTTGCTACAGGTCCCCAAACTGTTGACCTAACATCTGCCAGAGATAAGTGAGCTACATAGTACAGATGACAACCACTTACAACAAGCTAATGTCTCTTTGCTCTGATACGCTTCATTTGAACTATAGCAGGTGTAACTGCACACATCTAGCTTAGCTTCAGTCACTGAACACTTCTGTCATGGAGATTTAACATTATTCTGATGATGATGATGATGATGCTTGCTTCTATCAGGTGTATAAATTGAAGTTGAAATTTGAAGCCTACAGAAATCACTGGCCAGGGTTTAAAGCTACCAGAATAGTCAGGAGAATGGTTACAAAATAGCAGATAGTCACATCTGATGTCATTGCCATACATATTTATTGTCTTTGGAGTTATAGATTTAATACAACTTTTTACAACTTGTAGAGTCAAATAATAAAAACGATATAGCAAAGTTAAATTACCAATGACACAGCAGAATGTACTGTCTCTATCTGTTACTCCCTTCAGTTTTTGAAGATTCGAGCATAATATCTGGACAGGGTGAAGATAACAAATATTATTTACATTATTATTTTAGAACGTGGTGCAGGATGTAGTTACTGTTGGATTTAATTTCTTACCATAGCGTCAGGAAGGATGATGTAAAGTTATCTCCAGGATAAGTTATGAAACCTCATTATAAATGACTCAAACACGACAACTCTTTGTGAATGTTCATACATAGCTCTACTCGCACACACACATACACACACATTCTAGGAGCAGACAGAATGCTCAGAAATCCTGATGAAGTGACTGCTGGGTATTGCCCCCCCAGCTTGCTGTCGCAATAACACTAAATACTGCTGAGTTCAGTTCTCACTAGGCACTTCAACATAGTGTCACACACACACACACACACACACACACAAACACACACACACAGGAAGCTGGGAGCAAAAACATACCTCCTCATTCCTCTCCCCCTTTTTCTTGACTGTAAATGAATGCACAGGCTGCAACAGCAAACCTGACCCCAAAACCACTCAGCGCGGAGTGAAAGCAGTGCAGACCTCACACAGCACAGAGCACCATGTTCCTTCCTTCATTTACATTAAGCAAATTGGGAACGACGCTAGCGATGTGGAGTAATTAGGATTCCTTCTGCTCAGTGTTTCTGAGGTCTGAGTGATCTAAGTTATCACTGCAGTGTGGTGGCGAAGCTGCGAGAGAGAACTTCGCCTCGAGCTCTTTTCCTGACAAGGGTCTGCTGCCATCTGCTCCTTTGTACTGTCTTCATACTGATGAGGAAAGATCATCTGAACCTCCTCCAAGGTAATTGCCTTGAATCAGTGAAATTGCATTTCTATAGACACTTGACATCCCTCGCAGTGAGAGAGTAACATATTGAACACCTCAGAAATTCAGTTTTAGAGGGAGATAAAAATGGGAGGACTGAGATATCATTTCCTCTTGCAGACACTCAAACAATGATGTGTCAGAGCTGATCAGGGGTTACATCCTTCTGTGCTGAGGGAGATGGAGAGCCAGGGGAGAGGCAGATTTACGCTGGCTCAGTGATGACATTATTACACACACACACACACACACACACTTATCTCCCCCGTGACTCTGAGAAGTACACTCAACCACTGGCCTCAGGTCAGGACTCCAGCAGATAATAAAAAATGAAAACTTTACTGTGGAACACCACAAAATCGTTGTCCCTAAATATCCAATTTTGCTTGCTATATTTGTGTATCATACCGGACTTTTTCATTTTCTTTTGAGCAAGGTTCGGTAAACATATTAATCAAAGGGTCAGTAATACAATTCTACCCACCTTGGAGGGCCAGACAACTGAAACTTTCTTAGCCCCATTAGCAAGCTTTGTATGCTTGATTCTCCACAGCAAAATGGATGCTAGCAGGCTGCAGTAGCAACAACATCACCATGGTGCACTGTGTGCTGTCCTGTTGTGTGTTCACAATGACAAATAATCACTCACTTTCACTTTACACGCTCCTTTGGCATGCTTCTATGTGCAATTATTGCAGCAAGAATACACACTGCACTTTACATATATACAATGCTGGGCAAAAAATGAGGCAAGCACAGTTTATTGTATGTTTTCTAATTACTTTTCTTGTTTAACAAATGCAGGTGAAATAAGTAACAGTGTTTCACAATTTTGAATGCCTTGTCAGTGACCACTGTACAGTTTAGAAGGGGATGGCTTGCCCCTTGCGTTTTGGGGAGCTGTCTTACAGCCTTTCACAGTGTGCTGCGTCAGTGCTGTTCCATTCATGTCTGATTGCTTCCCACAACTAGTCAGTGCTCCTAAATTATCTGCCACTAAGTGTGGCCTCCATGTGTGCCAATGTAGAACTTAACTGGACACTAATTATATAGACGTTACTGACCCTACAAATAGAAACTGCATGCTCTGCTCATTCCATACTAAACTGTGCACTAGATGTATACAACATTGTGTTACATGTTTGCTTAATGCATGCTGCACTTGTATTTGTTAAAATAAAAAGTATGTATGGAAACTGTTTGCCTCTCGTTTTTGCCCAGCAGTGTAAGTTTAACGTAACATGCACATGAACAGTTACTGTCTCATTTTGTATTTTTCTGTATATTTTTATTCTTTGGATTTAGGTCTTGTTCTTATATTCAAAGTTTCTATGATCAGTGATCAGAGGAATGATCAGTACATTTCACTGACAAATAAAGAATTTGACAAATAAAGAACCTTGAATCTTGAAAAATTAGTTGTGTTCAAAATTGCATTGAACATATGATAGTGTAGCTTTTTAAGGAGTTCCTCTGTTAACGGAGGATCGGTTGTTCAAGATTCAAGTTTCTTTATTTGTCACATAGTTATACAAGTACAACACGCAGCGAAATGTGTCCTGAACCACTCTTTCTTTGACTGTGCCACTGTAGAAAATTTAGAAGTTCTAATCCCAAGCCAGTAAAGGTACCCTTGAGCCCAATTGGTACCCAATAGGTTGTAGGTTCAAATCCTACATCCAGCTCCGTCCTTGAGCAAGACCCTTATCCCCAAGTTGCTCCATGAAGACTGTCCTTGTATTTCGGAAATGGAAGATGCTCTAGATAAAAGTGTCCGCTAAATGTGAGACTTGTAACTCACTTGAACAGTGGAGTGCAGTATGTAGTGTTGTGCTGTTGCTGTAAAATGTGTGGATCTTGCAGGTCATGTTTGGCCCCCGGTTTGTATTTTGCCGACCTCTTCTACAGGAGAACATAAACATTTAGTCAATTTGCAAGAGGTGTTTCCCTGAGTAACAGATTTAAGTGCCCAGGCTACGAATTATATATTTCCAGCTCAGTGCTGTGTAGCCAAAACCACAGCCTTTGTTCTGGAGCCATTTCCACAGTCACATGACACACTAGAGGCACAGCTTGTGTATGCCATTGACCTGTCCCTTTGGCCTCTGTCCATGGAGATCCAACTGGACAGTCGTGGCCCTTCATGTGGTGCAGCATGTGTGTTTCGGGCAGCAGCTGAGAAAGTCACCTATCTGTGTGCTGGACTGAGGGCTGGTGCAGGGGGACTGCATTAATCTTATTTGTCATATAGCAGTCTCTGGAGAGAAGAGAAGGGACTCTGGGACTCAGCAAACCCCCCTTATCTCACAAAATCACACACACACTCACACACACACACCCCTCTATCTCAGGCTGGCAGTGTGGAGCACTAATTAAACGTGAAAGTTGAAGAGACTGAAAACGGAGACAAAAGCTACATTATGCAAAATGGTGTTTGATTTTTGCCCATTCTCTCTTCCATCTCTCTTTTTCTCACTTGCTTCCCATCGCACTCCGTCCCTCTCTCTCTCCCCCTCTCGTTCACTCACTTGCTCACTCGTCTCCCCCCCCCCCCCCCCTTCTTTGTGTCTTTTCACACTGTGTCCCCAGGAAAAAAGGGAGAGAAAAAGAACGAATATCTTGAAGAGGCGGCCTCGCTGTGTGGCCCTCCATGTGTGAAGAGTCAGCTGAGTGAGTCTGATAATTGGACACTTTGGCTGGAAATAGTTTTATGACAGAGAAGAGAGTGTGTGTGTGTGTGTGCTACATCCTTTAGAGGCATAGGGGATTTGTACCGAAATCAGCCCAGTCAAATGATAGTTATGCTGGTCACAACCACACATGAAAAGATTTCTACAATTATCACCACTAAAATTCAACAGTTCACACAATGCATAACCGTCCAGTAATACAATAACAGCTCGTGCACTCTGTCGGATAAAAGTCATTCCCACTGAGCCTTACAAATGCTGCACAGCCACACTTTCCCAATAACAACTTGCCCTTCACACAAGCAACGCTGAAATCATTCCAACAGGAGTTCCCGTGCCCTGCAATACTGATTCACAGCCAACCGCTGCTCTATTATCAGCGACAAGATTTCATAATGTGCTCCATTTCGTAACATCTGAATTACGCAGCAAACCTCCCCGCCGTGCTGCATTAACTACTTCAAGCTTCATTTGTGCCCAGCTGGACTTAAACAAGCGCTATAGGTGTAAATTCGGCGCTGTAGGTGTTAATCCAGGGATTTCTTTTTGCAGTGTAGGTGTGGCGATTATTGCCAGTTTGCCTCGTGTGAGGTGGTCTGGCTGCCGTGAATGATAGGACCCACAATGCACGGAGGCAAAGTGGGCCGAGTACATAATGAGGGGCGGCTAATGAAACGAAAAGAATGAGGGAATAAAGGGAGGCATGAAAAGGAGGAGGAGGAGGAGGAGGAGGAGCTTTGACAGGAGCAGTGTTTGGCAGAGGGTGCCGGTCCCGGTGACAAGGAGCATGTGGTCAGGGGAATTAGTCTGATTAGCGTATTCATTCTGAAAGGCTGCTGCTTGGGCTCACTCGTAGAATCCAAGCAGCACCACACACACACACACACACACACACAGTGCCCACCTCCACTGAGTAGACAAAGACTGCAGCGGAGGCAACAGGGCTTCCTGGAAACACACTCAAGCGAGGCGTCCAGATTGTTATATATTATGGCATAGCGTTACACTTCAAATCGTAGCATTTTGGTTTGTGTGTGTGTGTGTGTAGGCTTACACACAGCCTATTATACAGTTGACACGGAAGCTCTCTCGGCTCAGCTGGAGTCTGTCTGCAAGTTCTCTTTGCTCCTGAGCATGAAATCTGGACGAGATAATTAGTTCATTTAACTTCATTGAGCATGCTGGCACGCAGCGGATGGGAAATGAGCTGGCAAAGTTGCACCACTTTATTGCAGTTTTATGCTGTTCAGCGCTGGAGTTTCGTGGTCATACACGATGATGACACTGCTGAGCTGTGGGTAAATACTCATATCAGTCTCACATTTATGGGTTGGTTTCTCACTGGCAGTCACAAGCGGCTGACATCCAATCATATAACGAAGCATTATTTTGGCAATCCAGTTGCTAAGGAGTCCAAAATAAAACGTGCAAAAAAAAACGATCAAATTACTGACTGTACATCGCAAAAATAATGACATTCATCTCATAATAGCTCTTTACTTGAGAAGAACCTACGTAGAGCAATGAGCTCCCATAATTCGTACATATTTATTTTATATTGTCCAATAACATTTTTTAATGTATGACTCTTAAGGGCCTGGACACAGAATTCCAAAATGCACAGTCAAAAAAATGATCTGAACTAACAAATCTGACAGCTTTAACCCCCGAAAAATGCACATCGCTAGACTGCGTTTCCTAACACATCCACAGAAATGAATGTCGGACAGATTTATCCGTCCTCATTTGTCCAACCTTCCATGCATTCTGTCCATCACGATCTTCTCCAATAAGACTCAAAAAGCATCTCTACATTAGCCACCCAGTTTCCCCCTGACGGCACGGGACGCTGGCCAAAATTTGGCAGTTTTCGTGAGCCTGGCTTCAGGCAGCAGTTAAACTGTACGAGTCTCATGCTCTGCACTCTCCTTTTCCCATAATCCCCTACAGGCGAGGGAGAGAAACAAAAACAATCTCATTATTTTCTAAGTGGGTGATAGAGTCTATCACTGTCAGTGGGCAGTCATCAGATGGAGAAGAATGGGCCGGTGATGCTCTCTCATACTGATAAGCCCACTTAGAGATTGATGGCAGCAGGTAACTGATGCCTTATCGCCATAGACCGGCTCGACGATATCCATCTCCTCAGAGAGTGTCTATCTTCTCATCAAGGGTAACACAAGATGAAGAGTTTATGGGCAATAAGGACACGCAACCCCACTCTAGAAAGAAAGCTGTGGGGGACTTAAGCTGGTCAGTGTTTGTGGTCATAGTGGTAAAATCTACATCTCATTAGGTTATGAACGGAGTTGAAGTAAAACTACTCGAGTATTGTGGATAAATATCTGTACTTTTACTGGTCTACATTTAAAAGACACATTTGACTGCACAATATTTACATGAAGAACCTTGTTACTGGTTACATTGGTGCACATCTTTTAAATCAATGGACCAATGTTCTTTTCTATAATGCAACTAGAGTTAGGATCAAGACCAAGACAAGACCAAGATCTAAAGGGCCGACACCGAGACTGGACCAATGCATATTTTACACCACATGACTAATAAGTGGAACATGCAAAGCCTAAGCAACATTAAAAATGTTTATTCAATATTTCTCTCTTACATATGTATAATGAGAAATTCACATCACTTTAAGCAGTTATCCATTTAGTATCCATCTGGATACAGAATAAAATTATTTGATAACAAACAATTCATTTTTCTCTATTTAAAATTTCCATATTGATTTTTGGGTCAATTGAAAATGAAGAAATACTAAAGTTATGGGTAAATTTGAGTCAATTTGCAATTATTTCAGACTATAAAATGAACTGCTTTTGGTCTTTCTGGAAGAGAGTTACCTTTTTGCTCATGATGGCGTTCCATATGAGAGTTGCGAGCGTTAACGTGTGTTTACATCACAAATGATGTAATTAATGTGTTTTGACGCAATTACTTCAGTTTTGTGGACGGAATTACTCAGCAATAACTGTGACTATCTTATAACGCGGTTAGTTATAAGAATTCTGAGTTATTTAAACACTTATTAATAAATAACACAAACGTCTACGTCATTCTTAAAGAATTTTAATAGTAATATTCTCAGAGTTGTGGTCTCGGCTGGTCTCGAAATAAAATCCCGAGTCCTCTTTGTCTGAGTCTATGACAACGCCGAGTACAAATACGGCCGAGTCTGAGACAAGATCGAGACCAAAAACTGGTCTTGAGACCAAGACCGGACTCGAGTACTACAACACAAAATGCAACAACCAATACTGTGTTGGTAATACTGTGAGCTGGCAAAGCTGATGGGTGTAAAGAGGGTGACATCTGCAGATTAAACTAAAGACTCCGGCAGAGCCACTGAGTTTGCCATTGTCTTCAATGTGAGTGATTATTTGTCACTGTGAACACACCACAGCACAGCAATACTACGAAATTTGACCTCTGCATTTGACCCATCTGTGAAGGAGCAGTGGGCATCTGATGGGCAGCACCTGGGTAATAGTGTCTGGTGACCTCACGGGTGCCTCAGTGGGCTCATCGGGACTAGTGACCCTACAATCATGGGGCCAACTCCCTGATCGTTACGCTACCCACCAAAGAGCACAACAGTAGTGTCAAGATCTACCGTACGGGCATTGTGCACTGGGTTACAGAATATCTGTCCTTTAAGTCAATATCAGTCATGTAATCCCAAAATCCCAAAAAAAACATCCCTAATGTGGCAAGCGACAAATGAAAGCTAATAGCAACCTGTTAGCATGAGGTGGACAGCGTGGCTTCACGTCACTCGTTATGGCGCTTGTACCTGCTGTGTTGGTGTGGCCCGGCGTCCCTGCTGCCATAAACAATCGACATTTGGACAGGGAGATCACGCTGCGTTTCTCTGCATGGGATTTGCCTAATGAATGATTGCCTTGATTATGCAAGTATATAATGAATAAACAGAGGGTGAATATGCATGATGAAATTAGTCATAATAATGACAAGAAAAGCTTGTATTCATGAATAAATGCACCAACGCGCTCGACGTCTTTTCCACTGTGTCCTCAACAGACTTCTATAAAAAGTCTCTTCCATTAAGATTTACCAGTAGAGATTCTATTCGAGTTTTAAGAAGAAAAAACTTGATGACCAGCGGTCACTCACAGTATGTGCCTTGGATTTCATCAGTAAAAAATCATTGATAAGTACTGGGTGAGTTATTCTGTTGTAGCATGGCATGCGCACAGCCTCCCATGGTGCCTCAGTGTGATCACAAACTCAGTCCTACCCCAGATGGTGCAGGTGACACAATCTGTTTATTGTTCGCACACACATACACACGCACAAACACACATACTTGTTTATAGATAAACATGGACAGATAATATGTGCAACATATTTACAAAATGTAGGCCCTCTGACATCAGTTGATTCAGAAATGGAAGTGTCGATGCACGATGCCTTTAGATTCTCTTTAGACACCACTAGGGATGTAATGATACACAGATCAGCATCGATACAGTGATTAACAAGCCGATAGCGCTGATCCAAAACGAAAACATTAACATCAATTTACGTTTAACAGCAGGTCTATTTTTATTAAAAGTGAAGATATTTTTCTATCAAATCTCTGGTTGAACTCAAGAAATAAAAATGCCAAATTGTATTTTAAACGTCCCATATTATTTAAAAAATCACTTTTTCTGTTCTTTGGACATCCATTTGGGTCAGTGCTGCCTCTACACACACTGTAAGGTTGATAAATGGTCAATTGTGTTAGTATTCATTTAAGAATGTCAGAAATCATGTTCTTAAACCAGCTGTTTAGATTTCTCCTCTACTTCTACATAACAGCAGGGGAAATTTGAATAACTCCACCCTCCTATCTGAGAAGCTCCGCCCACCAGGTAGAACTGCTAGCACTTCCTGATCCGCCATGTTTTCTCACTAGCGCTAGCGTAGGAATCGCAGTGAAGAAGTCTAGCGGCGGAGTGTTGTGTTGAACGTATGGCTGTATGGATGGTCTGTTAGCAGCAGCAGTGTCGATTATGTTCACGTGAGGTAAACACTCGCCATGCTGTCTACACCCCAGTCGCGGAGTGGGGCGTGTGTGGGCAGCAGTGGGTCACTTAGGAATACTAATGAGAAACAGCCCGTTCTGAAAGGGACTGAAATAGAGGGTAAAAAGCAGGTGAAAATGTCTAATCTGAGAGGTGTTTTCAACAAACTACTTCAGAGACATGTTTAGTGGAGCTCATAGACCTATTTAAAAATGGATAATATGGAACCTTTAATTGCTTTTAAGATTTAATATGAATGAAAGTGATTGTGTTAAATTGCTATATGATATTCTCATATTCACACTGGCTTCTGAACTGAATCGAATCAAATTTCTATAGCAGCAGACTTTCCTTGTCTGTTGAATCAATAATACTGAAACTTGTGATTTACACACTTACTGACTGTACGCATAAAGCAACTACCACAGTCCTAAGTTAAGGCTTCCGTCCCAGAAGGTCACAACACTGCAGTTTAGCTTCCCACCTAATTTAACACACTTAATTTAACTCAGAGGCTAATTAGCAATTTATTTCAGTGTGTCACATAAGGTAACATGCTAATCTTTACTGCGTCCAGAACTTAAATTTGACACCCCACATATAAAAGCCAACAATCTAAACCCACATTTTCACAATGACACTTGTGCAAAGATAGAAATACAGCATATAAATAATATGTGACCCGATCTGCCGTAATGAGTTGGAAATCGGCATTCTATTTATTTAGATACGGGCCGATTATGTTGAAAAACTTCACAAAAATAGTGATTTTTCTTTTTTGGAGACCAGATTACTCTTTCATATAAGACCAAAAAAGAAAAATCGATATTTTTGATGTTTGTCAACATAATCGGCCCGTATCTAAATAAATAGAACGCCGACTTCTGACTCATTACGGCAGATCAGGTCACATATTATGTCTGTGTCTGTCTTTAAATATGTACAGAATGCCTAACATGGCTAGGAAGGAAGATGAAAAATGGCATCCTGACAGACAAACAGCACACGAGTCTGTAATTATCGCCAACAAGCATGCACACAATCCATTCCATTGCATCACAACAACTTCAGAACGTCATTCAGAACGCTCTGCAGCTGGGAAACTCAAAGTGGACTTTCTAACTAACAAAAAACCCAGACCTTCCTCGACACCGGTCTGCTTAAAGAGCGTTTGGACAGATGACGGTGGACTGCTGCTAATTAACAGGAGAAATTCAGCGTGACAAACCCTAACACCAGACGAACCTCTCGCATTAAAACGATCTCCCCCAGCCTCATCCATCAAACTCCCTCACGTTGACCTGCTTAGCAGATGTGCAGCGTAATGTACATGCGTGTGTGTGTGTGCGCTGGAAGAGGGAAGCCTGCTGGCCGACGAAGCCTCGCCAGCCCCCGAACACCGCTGATTTACACGGTGTGTCAGCGCGAGCAGGCAGGGAAACTCCCTAATGGTCTCTGAATGGGAACGTGCTGGGAGACGTCTGTGCAGTGGGGCTTCCTCTGCTCTCCCAACACTCGCGTGAGGAACAGGGAAAACACTGCGGTGCTCTTTGATTCTAAAACGTGTTGACGGTTTGTTAAGTGTGAGGTTGACATGCGGAAATGTTGGATGCTACCTGGTTAAGGCACTGGCCAGTGTTAAATGTAGAAACTAAATCACGATGAACAACTGATCTATAAAACGTAAGCAGAGCCACTAACCTCATGAACATGAACTGATCGTAAGTGCTTTGTAAATGAAATAATTAAAATGAACTTTGAAGGTCATTAAGAACTTTCAGAAGCAGGATTTTTTAACCTCGCTAGCAAGTGCTACTGCGCAAAAAAACCCACTTACACAGTTTTCACAAAGATTCTGACCTTCACCAATGTTTTCTTATTTTAGGTTTGTTCTTAGATAAGAACAGAGTCTAAATGGTTTTGCAAGAGCACTCTTAAGCAAATTTTATTGCAAGTTTGTTCGAAATCTTATCTTATTGGGTTATTGAAAAATTAGCTTAACAAGGTCCTTACATCGGTTGTTCCACACACACACACACACACACACACACACACACACACACACACACAGTCTTGTATTACTACCTTTGTGAGGTCCTTCCATAGACTCCCATAATGACTAGATGTATATAATTTTACACCTACACCTAATCCTAAACCTAATCTTAACATCAGTAACCAAAAGCACATCTTTTACCTCCTTTAGTTTCTCAAATAAAACAAGCACATTTTCTATAAAGTCATTTCTCCTCATGGGGACCTCTCAAATGTCCCCACAAAGCCCAAAAAACAGAGAAAAATGATTTTAGGGGACAAAAGGTCCCCACAATGCGATAAATACATGGCCACACACACACACACTTAAACACAGACTTCAAATATATAAGCCGAACCCAGCCCAGCCTAAAGGAGGAAGGGGTTTCATTCTGAGCCTTGATTCCTTTGAGGTTTCTTCCTATTTACCACAGACATAGTGGTTGCAAATCGTGGCCTCGCTCTGGTAATATTCATTCATTCATTTTCCAAACCACTGTAATCCCAACTGGGGTCGGAGCCTATCCCGGCAACTTTCGGGCGCAAGGCGGGGACCAGCCCTGAGCAGGCACCAACACACCGCAGGGCACACACACTCACACATTCAGGGCCAAGTTAGAGTCACCAATTAACCTAAAACGCATGCCTTTGGACTGTGGGAGGAAACCAGAGCACCCGGAGGAAACCCACGCAAACACAGGGAGAGCATGCAAGCTCCACACAGAAAGACCCTACGGCCGTCCGCGGGGTTCGAACCCAGGACCTTCTCGCTGTGAGGCGGCGGCTCTAACCACTGCGCCACCGTGTCGCCCCAATCTGGTAATATGTAAAGCTGAATTGAGTTCAACAGAGTTGAAATGGCACAAAATACATTGTCATTTCAATTTAAGATTGAGCCTTGAAGAAGCTTAAAATTAGAATAATTTATGGCAATGCACTACCTCATCTACTTTACAGGGTTTGAATGTGCTGATGAATGTATAGCTACACAGGGCATGACTGTACTGTTCTGATTTTCAAACAGAGCCTTGGAGAAACTGAGTTTTTGAGCATGTATATAGAAATAGAAATCGTTAGCCTACAGTGCAAAAAAAAGCCTTACTTGAAATGCACATCCAGAAACAAGTTTACAAATAATAATAATGACAAATGTTATGTCCAACCAAAACTGTGATTGTGGATTATCATTGACATAAATCTACAAATAGTACACTACAGTATTGAAGCAAGATGCATAAACTGCAACAGAAAATCAGTGAAAATTACAGTACAAAGGTTCCATTCGTTTTTTTAGCAGCTCCCACACATTATTCAAGCATTCGTTCCCTGATCGGTTTCTGCATGAGGTAACAGTAACAAGAAATTCCTGCTGTACATAAATGCATTACATCTCTCTCTCGTTCTCTCTTCTCTGACTACAAGAAGTGCAGTGCACACGGCTCTCAACACGCCACTGATTATTTTAACTCTATTCAGGGACAGTCTTATTTCGTGTCTCCTTATTCTCCTGCACACAGCTGCGTTGTTCAGATCATCTCTCCTCATCTCTCACAGCACTTCCCAACATGGGGGTTTTAGTCTCTATATGTCACTACTCCCAATAACACTGAGTCGCACCGTGGAGTCGCACTTTTAAAAATCAACAATTAAACTACTATTTAAAAAGGGGTTTTATTATTATTATTGTTTTTCAGCACTTTGATGCGAGAAGCGAGAAGGTTCTGGGTTCAATCCCCGCGGCTTTCTGTGTGGAGGCTACTCATTTAACAAGTCATTTCTGAAATTGGGCGGCACAGTGGCATAGTGGTTACCGCTCCTGCTTCACAGCAAAAAGGTCCTGGGGTCGATCTCCGGCTCGGTCATAGGGCCTTTCTGTGCGGAGTTTGTGTGCTCTCCCCATGATCGTGTGGGTTTCCTCCTGGTGCTCCGGTTTCCTCCACAGTCCAAAAGCATGCAATATAGGTTAAATGGAGACTCTAAATTGGTCCCATAAGGTGTGAATGAGAGTGTGATTGTGTGTGTGTGTCCAGCGGTGTGTTGGCGCCTGCCCAAGCTTGGTCCGCGTCTTGAGTCCATAAATTCCCGGGACAGCATCCGATCCCCCCAGCGACCCCAGCTGGGATTCAGTGGTTTGGATAATGAATAAATGAATGTACTGGATTAAACACCTAAGAAAAGAACTACAATTTTTCTCTTTTGACAAGGAATTTTCAACTACCAGGTGTTTCTGATGGGTGTTTTGAGTCTTTGCATCACAGTGCGCTGTTTCCAGCTGCAAGATGGAGTCTACCTTGGGGGAGATGGAAGCAAGAAAATTGAATTTCATGTCCTTTTCTGAACCTCTTAATCCCTATCGGGGTCGTGGGGACCGGAGTCTATCCCGGGACTATAGATGCGAGGTGGGGACCAAACCTGGACGTGCGCCAACACACCGCAGGGCACACACACTCACACAATCACACTGTCAGTCACTCCTTACGGGGCCAATTTAGAGTCTCCAATTAACCTATATTTCATGCTTTTGCACTGTGTGAGGAAACTGGAGAACCCGGAGAAAACCCACATGAACACGGGGAGAGCACACAAACTCCACACAGAAAGGCCCTATGACCGAGCCGGAGATCGACCCCAGGACCTTCTCGCTGTGAAGCAGGAGCGGCAACCACTATGACACTGTGCCGCCCAATTCCAGAAATAACTTGTTAAATGAGTAGCCTATAGAAACCTGGTAGTTCTTGTACTGTTTATAATCCACTCCTGTCATTTAATCCGGAAAAGTCTTGCCTATTGCATTTTACCAGGTAAAGATGACCTGAGAGTGCCAGTGTACCCTCTCCTCTCTGCCCTGGCATCGCTGACGCCACCGAGACACGTCATGCAAAACCAAGGACATGTGTTGAATCTCCATGGAGTCACCTTGCTGCGATTTGCATTGACTGCAGGGGCCTTGATCAGCTGAGCTCGAGCTAATTATCGGGATTCGAGGCAAAGCAACGCCTTACTGCCTCTCCTCATGAAGCACGCGGCACTGCCCATACTAATGCGATCTGCGAAGAGCACACTCAGTGGTGACGCTGATGAGGTTGCAGCCTCCAGATTTTGCCTGATTATGCAAGGCTTTGTGAGGTGACAAGGATTAAGTCGCGATAATGACGCCGAGGAAGCAGCTAAAGCTGAATTAGCTGTCAAAGTTGAAGCTCCCATTGGACTGTGCGTCTGAAAGTAAGGACAATGTTTTATTGTGTTTTTGAGACAGGAAGCCTTAGAAATACAGGTGAAATTAAAATATACACTGATTACACTCATCAATGTACGTATCTTAGCAGAATAATCTTTTTCAATCTAAAGAGCACATCCCTCAGACTTTCTAAACCTATATGTGAAGCTTTCTGTGGTCTGTCTTCTCTCCTCCTGATCTCAGCTTTACTGTCCATCTCACTCTAAGCACGGTAAAGTCAAAGGTGAAAGACTACAGCATTCACAGCACAGTTTTGCTCAGTGATTCCTGTATCTCTGCCTATTACATTATAATGGGTTTACAAGACGCCTTCACAGAAATTGCTGAGGCTTCAGTAATGGTCATTTGACCCAAATCTGCTACATGTTCTAATTAGTTGCTTCTGCTTCAAGGCAAGCCTCATTATAGACTATTTTTCTGACTAAATAAGACCAGCAACAATTAGCAAAGAAAATCTGTGGCTTCATCTAGAACAAGAACTCTTCATACTCCTCACGTTCCAAACCACACTGCTACCAAGTTTATTGTTTTATTCGCCATTACTGGACAAACGGGTTGTCAATCATAATTTTCATCACACGTGTCATTATAGGGCAGCACTGTGGCGTGGTGGTCTTCCTGTGTGGAGTTTGCTATGGGGTTATTTTTGTGCCATAATTCTAAGCGCCCAGTGCACCTTTTACGAGTAAAATCTCGGGTCTGCACATGCTCTACTCTGTGTACACGCCCTTTCCAAACAGTCTGTATGCGCTCAACACTGCCTGCGCTTGCACATGTAAGCGACATTTTACACGTGCATGAATGAACGAATAATACACGGACTCCACAGCTTCCCTTTGCTCCTTTTTTACTTGGCAAAACTAGCGACCTGATTGGAGAAGAAATCAGGCAATCAGTTTTCTCCAATGACGTGATGGGCCAGTTTAATTAAGCACAGTTATAACGGCGTGCCAAGTCGAAGGACCGTGATGGCAGTGTTGAGTGCACACAGACCGTTTCGAGAGAGCGTGCAGGCAAAGTTGGGCGTGTGCAGACCCGAGATTTTGCTTGTGAAAGGTCCTCTACGCGCTCAGAATTACAGCACAAAAATTACGCCATAATTTGCATGCTCTCGCTGTATTTGTGTGGGTTTTCTCCAGGTTTCTACCACAATTTTAAAAAAATCGGTGTCGGTTGATTGGTGACTCTAAATTGCCCCCATAAGTGTGTATGTGAGTGTGTTTGAGTGAGTGTGTGTGCCCTGCAGTATGTTGATGCCCGCCCAAGGTTGGTCCCTGCCTCATGCACATTAGGGCTGCACGATATCAGGAAAAAAATGGCATTGCAATATTTATTGTTACTGCAATATATATATTTTAATGCAATATTTTTGAAAAATAATTTTTTTTACCAAAACACTTGAAGTAGCTTTATTTGGAAAGAATGAATCATTCTCGAATGTCAGTTCTTGATTTTGAATGTAAGTGTATATGAATAGAAATAAAATAATAAAATAATAATCATAAAATAATAAAATAATAATGTGTCTTCTCGTGGATTTCACATTTCAGCAAATGATGCCATATCTGACAGACATCTTTTGTAGATTACTGTATAAAAATGAGAACAAGGTGAGTTTTCCTTTTGTATCAAGCACCAAAAAAGATGCAACATGACATTTATTTGGTTTAATTTATCTTGACACTGCAGGCTCTTGCGATGTGACTATGGCACAAGTGCACATTGTGATATCGATGCTGAAGCCCTAATGCCCATAGTTCTGAGACATTAGGGTCGGGCTTAAGCAGCAGAGATAATGAATGAATGAATGATATTTTATTATATTAGTTCAATGTAGACAACCATTAAACATCTGCCTGTATCACGGCCTGCTATGTTGTGATCTAAATTCAAATCAGGAGCCAGTGATCGATAACCGATGAGATAATATCACTCTTCTAATCATCACAAATCCATTAACATCACAAAAATGCGACAAAAATATAATTTGACAATTACTTCCTGAGTTACAGTCTGTGTTATAGCATGTAGAAGTTGTGACGAAACCAGCTGACGTCGACTTTTGCTTGGTAAGCGACATTTTGGATGGTCGCTAGGGGTTCATTGATCACTGAATCGATGTATCGATGTAGATCAGTTTATTGTTATGTAATGTGCAGCACAGTTACTGCGTTGTGTGGCTTTAATTCTGATTTACACTATGAACATCAGAACTACAGCACCACACAACACAACCGTTCCTCACCTAGCAGCACCTCCTCAACCTGCAGCTCCGTGTTCCCTCTAATCCGCTAGGTGATGAGTTGGGATTGGCCTGATCGAGATTTGCATAGCACCTGATCATAGCAGAATGATTTCCCACAGAGTCAGCCATCAGGTCCTGCTCCACAATCAACACCTCGTACAACGGCTTTACAACCAGCCCGGGAATTGCTCTTTTCTGCTCCTTTCATTCGTCCGTCCCTCCCCCATCTCTTCTTCCCCCTCTCCTTCCATCTCTTCAAGGTGGTGTGACAAGCTGCCAGGATGAAAGAGAAGCAGAATGGGAACAGAAAGGGGGCAGAATTGAGCGCCTGCGCCAAATCTCCTCCGCCGCTCCCTCGCAACCAATCGCTCCTCCCAGGGTGGGGAATATCATCACCGCGCTCTTGTTTTGGGATTGATTTCAGCCGTCGGCCAGAAGCCCAGGGACACGAGCGAAACTTCAGCAACAAGGAGAGGGCATTTCCTCCTGATGTAATAAAGTGGGATACAAAGCCATTAAAATGACAGAAAAAACTGGATTGCCTTCAGCACAGCCTATCCATTACAAGCCCATGATGTCATTTTGGCTGAGGTGCTACCAAATGGAGACATCACAGTAAACTACACGCAGAAAATAAAACAGGACTTTGTCTTGTCTGCTGCACATCCCCTTCCTGAAAGCTTCTTTTTTTTTAAACTCTTGAAAGCTAAAGGCACACGCTGCACTCTGATTAATTATATTCGATTAAAGGGCAGGGCATGTTTATTTGACTAAAGCACATCATTCACAACAACTTTAAACGATGCTATGATACATAAAACAAAACGTCCTGAAGCTGTCTTACATTTCAGCACCAAAGTGTACAGAGCTACAGCACATCTGTCATGCTGCAAGTCAAAGAGTGGCTTCACTGAAACTCAGCATAAATTTAAAAAAATACCAGAAAATGATTGAGTGATTATTTGACATTGTGAAAACACCACAGGACAACACACAATTCACCACAAGGAAATGGAGCGGTGGGCAGCTGACATGGGGAGCAGTGCTTGGGGACGGTACCTGGCTCATGAGTATCTCAGTGGTAATTTTACCAGACCGGGATTTGAACAGGTGACTTTACAATCATGCAAACGCCTTAACCATTACACTACCAACTGCCCCCGAACGCCCTGCAAACCGTGGATAATACACCGCTGACGTAAGAAGCAAAACAGACAAGCAACTTGGCCCAGTGTCTGGAAGAGAAATACCAGAAAGAGACAAGATGGAGAACAAAAGGGACGTTAAACCAGAAGTTGGACAAGCAAGACAAGAAAAAAAAGGAAAGAATTCCAGAGAACAAGCTTGTTGACTGGTCAGAGTTGGTAAGTTGGTGAAACGATCAAATGTTCAGTCATTGTTTCTGCTTGAACTGCTTAAACTGCTAATCCTAACCCTAACCCTAGAAACTGACAATGAGAACCATGTGCCAGTTAATACACACACAATTCACCTTAGTCAGAGTTCAATAAAATTTCAAAAGGGTTTATGGACAAAAGTGCTTAACCAGTATTGCACTAATATACAGAGCTACATCTTAACTGTCATGTTGCAAATCAATTAAAGGGTTTACTGACGCAAAATATCAATAAAAAAGAAAAAAAAATATTGGTGGTGAGAATATCAAATATTCACCCATGGATTCTGTCTAAATTTTAAGTAAATCTGGCAATGAAACCATTTGACAGACAACACATTCTAAATTCCCATTAGCTAAAAATGCTGCGTTCCACAAAAGTAGTAACAAGGGGAGGCCAATATATCGCATACACTCGATATATCTCGGCTTGTTCCACCTGCAATGTAGTAAATGACGATATCGTGAACATCGAGTACAAATCCACACGTTAATGTTAAAAGGTCAGCATGTGCATCACTTTGGAGTTTCTCTTCTCTACCCTCTCAAAGCAGACAGCTCATTCCGCTGCCCATCCAGAACACTCTCCTAGCACATGCACGTTGGAAGCGGAGGAAAGCGAGGGTAAAAATTGAAAGTGAAAATTACGCAATTAAGAGACATTGGAAACAGAAGTGAATGACTTGGTTTCCAAAGAAAAACGCCCTGGTTCTGTTATTCCGTACACAAAAAAGAGAAGTAAATGCGTGAAGACACATAAATGGCATTATTCACGATGTCAACGCGCTGTGTGTGAGCGCTCGTGACTCTCATGTGGAACGCCATCACTCGCGAAACGCTCCAGTCAAATCCTCCCCTTTATTACAGACAAAACTCATACTTTAGCTGATAAATAACAACGAGCGTTCTTCTCACAATACAGCTATTTACTTGATATTCATTCTTTATTCAGGGCGCACGTCCATCGCATTATTGTGACGCAGCTCCGAGTCACGCGCGGGGGATTGTGGGAAATGTAGATCTCTCCCAGAAAGAGAGAATATGTGACCCTCCACGGCAAAACCAGTCGCTTGTTGAAAGGTCGCTTGTTGTTATTATGTTGAAAGGGCATAAATCAAGCTTCAAAACGATACCTATATCGAATGAATGGGACGACATATGACTGAGATATCAACATTCAAAGGAGTCGGGTTTCTCCTGTCACGCCAAGTGAGAAACGGAGAAATCTGCCTTTGAAGTTGACTAGCGACGTAGCACTCACAGACGCTCGGTGCGGTCGCGGCTATGTTCGTATTTACGGTAGCCAGACAGCCAGACGGATAGCCTACCTGCGTTAGGTTAGCTGAACTCGGGAGACGGAGATGGATTCCGGAGAAATATCTTCACGCTAGTCAACCAGTGGATTTACCGTAAATATTAAAGTAGAGCGGTCAAAACAGAAACTTTTAACATTCTGCTGGAATTGAATTCCTCACCTCCAGAAAGTCAAAATGTAAGTTTTTCAGCGACATTTATTCACAGCAGTACAGTATAGACCTTCCACTGTTTCAAAACACTAAAAACAAAAAATCCAAAATTTTACCCCACGCAACATAAACGCTCGTTTTTCTCGGAAACCTCCGTTGCGACAAGCGACTGGTTTTGCCGTGGAGGGTCACATATATCAAGATATTTTTTGAGTATCGTGTTATTATTTATAGACCATATCGCCCAGCCCTACTAGTAACACCAAAAGCGGTGTAACCCAGTGCTGGAGTTGTGAGGCGAGCTTTAAAAGAACGCTAATGCGCGGTGTCTGGGGACCTAGAAGGCCTGGGATGAGATTCTGTGCCCTAAGGCAGAGCGAGGGACAACGAGGCTCCTCCAAGCACTTTCTTTTCATTCATCCCACAAAACGTCCTGAGGCTGCGTGTCCCGGGCCAGTCTCGCCACGCAGACGGTGGATGCAGACATTGGAGGGGTACAAAAAGGAGGAGGAGGAGGAGGCGCCTGGCGAGCCTGATACACGCCACCTGCTGCTGCCGCTGCCGCTTCTGCCGGACGCTGTAGCTCAGCTTATCTCTCGCACCACTGTCTACAGGCTTAAGATGGCCGTTGCTGCACGGAAACAGCCGTTTACATTTTGCATATGAAGGTTTAAAATTAAACTCCAGAAAAAGATGTTTGCTTTAAGGAAAAAAAAATGACGTAGCCATTTTGCTTCTGAAATTCAGGTGTAAGTGTGCGCGCAACTTCAGGCAAGACAAGAAGGTTGTCGGCGATGATGCCGTCTCGCGTAAGGCCCCGAAGGCCTCGTGGTGCGCTGACAATCACTCAGTGCAAGTCTGTCTGTACAGTAGAGAGCAACCTGCAGGGTTTGACGTGACGGCTGACTGCAGATGGCAAACACAGAGGTGCCAGCACGTTTCTGTTCCCCTTACTGCTGTTCTCCTGCTACCATTATTCAAGTGCACAGCCGCCGCAAGGACGGGGCTAAATCCCCTCTCCTTTTGTTCACACGCACACACACACACACTCTCACATTCACACACGACGCAGCTGATTTTCTGTGAACTCCTTCCTTGTCATGTCTGCCCCTCCCCCACCTTGGAAAAATGAGGCAATGCGCTTTGTGAATATGCATGAGTGTTTTGCGCTGAATAAATCTCTGATATCTGAAATCTAAATGTGGTTTATCCTAGTCAATGTTTATTTGGTTTTTGCTTTAAATTTTCTAGTAGGTATTCAGTAGGGGTATAAATCATACGTTTCATCACGATACAGTGTTGTATCGAATCAATGAACAATGATGGGTAAAGTCTGCTACGATACAAGTTCGATTTGGATCGATTCAGGACTCGGCTATCGATATGAGACAATATCATATGCTGATTTAAAGCAACACGATGTCGTTTTTCAGCCTTCAAACTATATTTTCAAGATCATTCTGATGGTACATCAACTCACAACAGGTTCAATTATGCCATTTTCATCATCCCTTGAGAGCGTCTGCACCGCCTGCACTGGCACTATGCAACTTCGGGGTTGGGGTAGGAAACCCGGCACAAAAAATAAAACTACAAAATTTGACTGCTTTACATCATACATCACATCCCCCCCTCCACCTTCAAAAGACGAGGCAGGTAAAAAGTTACAAACTAACGAAAACTAGAAGTAGCCTAGCTGTCAAGGCTGAAGCGGCAAGGAAAACAAAGGGGGTGAGGGTGTTGGCAGAGCAGACAAATGAAAAGAAAGTGGGAGAGCGATAAAGTAGGAGCCCAGACTGGGGGGAATATTCCGGCTTTCACTCGCTGGCGTGAGCTGAAAGGGGAGGAGGGACGCCCCACCCATGGTGACCTGGCGCTGTGAGTTTTGGAGTAGAAAGTATAAATTCTTTGCTTACCATCGATATCTAGCGTTCTTGAGCTTGCTGTGCGTCAGGCCGTGTTATTGAAGTCAAAGCCCTCCGTCTATGTCCATAAATTAAGTTATTCCGGAAGTAGCCTACAGCAGTTTATCGAGCCGGTAGCTAACATGCTAGCTAGTTTTTGATAGTTAGCCTGCTAGTTATTGCTATTCTCATTTTGACCTGCGAGCAGTGAAGGTAAACGTTGACTGCCAAACAATGAGTGTAGGCCGAAATGTTTGCCCGTAAATGTGTAGTTTAGCGCTGTAGAAAGTACCAAAGATTACAAAGTGATGTACAAAATATATGACGTATGATCGGCGTTTTCATTTTGGATTGATGCCATGGGCTCACTCTTCACTGAATCATGTAAATCGGTGTATCGTTACACCCTTGGTATTCTTCCTTAGCACTGACTGTAACCTTACTGAAAAAGATGAGATGATCGGGTTCTCCCCAGCTCTCCAAAAATAAAGCTTCAAGCTCGACGTTGTGTTTTTCGCAGCTTAGTAACATCGTACGGTGTGGTGAGGTGCGGTGTGGTGTTCTGAATAATTCCTCCTGCTAGATCTCCATTTAGCGTGTCCTGTTCGACTCAGCCTCATTATCCAGTTCTCCTCGCTCCTCACGCCCTGCTCGAGAGCTCTCAGCCCAAATTGCACCGAAGTGCCTATTCAACATCTTAATGTTGTGATAGACTTACAAAGCAGAGAGGTACAAAGGGAGAGCGAGAGCCTCTCCCACGCGCTTAATGACAAAGAGGCCGGCCGCGGTTTAAAAAGCAGGCCGGCCCTCAAAGCCACAAACAGGCAGCTCGCCACTTTAAAAGCCAGTCACTCCGCTTTCACAGACCAATTACGCACAAGACAAACATACGTGGAGAGATTGGGAGATGAGCTCCAGGCGGAGATCTTCCTTACCAGACGTCTTCTTTTTGTCCGGTACTGTAAAAATATTTTAAGAAATAAATAAAAAGAGGCCGGGCATTAAGTTGAGGGGGTGGGAGGAATTACTGGCACCATGAGGTGAATATTTGTCGGAGAATCTAGATTTAATTTAGTCACTATATCAAGCCCAAACAAACTTGCAGCCCCAGAGGTCTGACTTTGCCTGATAAGACCACCCCCCCACCCCCCCATTCCAGGCTAATCCCGATTACGGAAGCCCCTCATGCACGCGGGTCCTCAGACCGCCAGGCGCAGTCGAAATACGCAGGCCCGGGGAAGGCGAGAGCGGACGCGAGGCCTCGGGAGTGAGAAACAAACCAACACTCAAGCAATCCTTTCATTACGGCTAAAAGGGAAAAAACTGGAGGCAATTATTGCTCCCAAGAACGCCAGATGAGAGTCTCTCGACGTCTCGGCGCTGGGGCTCTGTGTCTGCAGCGCTGATGGGTTGGAGTGACAGCAAAACATCCGGCATCCAGTGCTCATTATCAGATGGGATTGTGTGTGTGTGTGTCTGTGTTAATGTATTCATCCAGTCATGTGGATGACTGTGACTCTGTGTGTGTCTGTGTGTGTGTGTATGTGTGTGTGTGTGTATGTGTGCAGCCTAATGTATTTTCAGCCAAATGCAGGGACATTATTTGTGTTTAAAATAGAGAGACAGAAAGAAAAAGCAAGAAAGTGTGTGTGTGTGTGTGTGTGTGGCCATGTATTTATCGCATTGTGGGGAGCTTTTGTCCCCTAAAATCACTGTTTTTTGGGTTTTGTGGGGACATTTGAGAGGTCCCCATGAGGAGAAATGACTTTATAGAAAATGTGCTTGTTTTATTTGAGAAACTAAATGAGGTAAAAGATGTGCTTTTGGTTACTGAGGTTAAGGTTAGGGTTAGGATTAGGTGTAGGTGTAAAATTATATACATCTAGTCATTATGGGAGTCTATGGAAGGACCTCACAAAGACAGTAATACAAAGACTCTGTGTGTGTGTGTGTGTGTGTGTGTGTGTGTGTGTGTGTGTGTGTGTGTGAGTGTGGGTGTGTGTGTGTGGGTGTGTAGAGAGGCTTGTAGGTGTTTGTAAGGACTTGATTGTTCCCTGAAACATATTAGAACGTGAAATTTGTCCGATTTATGGCCTTTATTTGAAAAACCTTTGGTTATCGAATTTAAGGCAGGTGTAGCTGTAGTATTAGTCTTCTAGTAATTATGGATTTCAGTGGAAGTACCTCAAAAAGATAGCAAGATGTGGCTGTGTTTGTGTGTGTGTGTGTGTTTGTGTGTGTGTGTGTGTGTGTGTTTGCGGGCTGCTGATGTATTCCAGCAGCCATGTGGAAGGCAGGGCCGCTTAGCATGCGCTACAGGTTCCTTTTGTCCCCAGAGACAGTGATGAACGAGCACTTCCCTCACATAAAGACCTGGGTGTCTCACAAGCACACACACACATACACCCACCCTCTAGTCGGACACAAACTCATAGGAGGCTCTAATTAAAATGGGTTTTACACATTCCTAACAAGCACAAGCAGAGCGCAGGTCTACAAATACAGACCCTAGGGGTGTGACGCTTCTCCAAGTCCTCGATTTTTAAGCCACAGTTCATTTCATACCTATGTTTTGGGAGAGGCTTGAAGAAGGGCAATTTGGACATCGCTCAGCCATAATCTAGCTAACTTACTTGAGTTAAAGTACAGATATCACTAGTCAAATGTTACCCCAATACAAGTGAATGTTGTACAATGAAATTTATACTTAAGTTAAAGTGCTGAAGTACATCTTCTTTCACCGCATTGTTGCATTATTGCCACGACGCTTATAATACCTAATGCCTCTGACAAGCTTGTAGAACCTGTAGAATAAGGACAAAGAATTGACAAAGAAAACCAGTCATTAGTTTATGTTTAAATTAATTGCAAGACTACACACCCCCACAAAAGAGCATGGTAGTGTCCTGACACAGCTCTGGCAGTGTGTGCACACATATATGTGTATGTTAATGAGAAGGACAGTGCAATAGCTGTAAATGCAGCCTGCTCAAAAAATAACATTAACATTCCAACCTGCTTAAAACCCAGCTCTACACCTCTAGCTTCATGACTTTCCAACAGCAACAATGTTTTAAGCAAGACAAAAATGGCAGAACTGTCTAAACTTGGTTTTATAGTTACAGTCTACAGGCGTGACATAACCCTACTGATTACTGATGGGCTGTCATATGGGGGAAAAAAACAATCACGTTTTAGAAAACGGGGAAATAACATCCACTTTATCCACAGATTTAAACGTACCGGTAACGAGAAGCTTGATAGAAATGTAGTGAAGTGAAAAGTACGGTATTTGTCTTTCAAATGTAGTGAAGTGAAAAAAATACTACTCAAGTGAAGTACAGATACTCAAAAACTCTACTTAAGTACAAGTAAATGTACATTGTTACTGTCCACCTCTGGTCATAACATTATGACAGATAATATACAATATAGAGGATATTATATTACATTACTGGTTAGTTCATCTCCACTGTAAAAATCCAACTTAAGACTGCTTAACTGCGTATTGTGGCTTTTGGAACTGCTACATCCCGGACACACAGTCGTAGTGTGTTCTCACTCTTTATTCTGCCTTCTCATGTTGTTTTAATCAACAAATAAAAGAGTTAAAGCAAGACCTGAAGTGTACAGCACAGTGAACAATATAGTGCACAACCTTAAAATCTCTGCATGGGCGTGTGTGTGTGTGTGAAGGGGTATGCGGCTGCAGCAGGCTGTCTAAGTGCTGAGTCATTTTTAAAATTTATCTGAGTAGCCATGACAGGACCTCACAGCCAGCGATCCCGCAGCTCTGATGGTGAAGTCTTAAATCTGAGGCCCAATATTAGGTCTGGAAGTGATAAGTAAAAATCCGGAGTCTTCTTGACTCTCTCCGGAGTCTTTGACCTCTGTTGTCACAGTCAAAGTTTGAGAAAATTATTTGAGGCCTTCATTAAGGGAGGCAGTTACTTATAGTCTGCTGTCTCACTCACAGCATACAGTTCTCTCTCTACTTTACGCGCACACACTTACATTTACACACACACACACACACCCTGACTGGAGGGTCGCTGCCGTAACCGACGAGGAGCAAAAAGCTGTGTGTTTTCATAATTAGTGTCTGTTGAGGACATTATTTCCGAGCTCCGGGATGTTTTAATACCTGCAGCGGCGCTGACACTCTCAGGTCTGCTAATAAGCTTTCCTCTGGCACATCTGGACTCATCACATTTATTTTTATCTACAGCAGGAATCTTCTTCTTCCCCCCACCACTCCGACGTCTTCTCTTTAGTGAGCGTCAGCCGGCATACAGAGCAAACTCCAGACCCAGTGTGTGATTTTTTTCCTCTTTCACCAGGAGCTTTTGTCTGTCTGAATTCTGCAGACATGCCCGGAGCAGCCCTCAAATTGTCTAGACTGTGGCACCAAACCCACAAAACTTAAATAGGTTATAAAAAAACATTATGAAAGTACGAATGAAGAGAAAGAGGAGATTTATCATTCTTCTTACCTTGAAAAAACGCTGAAGGTGTAACAGGTTAGGGTCAGATTGAAGAGCCAGCAGTTCAAATCCCAAAACGGTAAAGGTTGTACTAAGACCCCCCTGAGTGATGCTCCCACGTCAGCTGCCCACTGCTTGGAAAGGAATGTGTCAGATGTGTTAGAATTGTTACCTTTTGTTGTGGTGTGATGTGCCGTGGTGTGTTCATCATTGGGAGTGGGAATCGAAAACCTGTTTCAATTGATCAATTCCATCAGAATTGTACAACTCCAACGTTATCGATTCTAGTTAACGATTCTCTCATTTCCCAGCATGTTTTCCGGTTTACCGTAAGTTTCGCGTCACTGTACATTACGTCACACTCTCTGCGACATGACCTTCAACCACGAGGAATCATGACGCACAAATGATATTTTTCGCGATGTAAACACACGCTTGGAAGCGCGCACGACTCACGAGGAAGTCCGACATTCCCAGAAATGTTCCAGTTGAGTTAAATCTTCCCATTTATTACAGATAAAACTTATATTGTAGCTAACAAATAACACAGTCAGTGTTTTACTCACAGTACAGCCATTTACTTGATATTTATTTATTCCCAACGCGCGTCCACAGCGCTATTGTGCTGCGGTTCTCATATGGAACGTCCTCATGGCAAAAATGTACTTCTCTCCCAGAAATGAGTCAAAAATAAATTATAGGCCAAAATGATTCCAAATGCTCAAAAATAGCCAAAACCTCAGTATTTCTTAATTTTCCATTAATCAGATTTTTTCCCATTCTATAATGTTAGAGCATAAAAAAGGCATTATTTATCATCAAATAATTTTATTGTATAGTCAAATGGATTCCAAATGGATACAGAAGTATTTCCACCTGCACTAACCCTTACTTCTCATCATAGTACTAAGCCTCATAATGTCTCTGCATAATAAAAACACTGAATATGAATGTGTTGATGTTCACAGTGCTGTGCAGACATCATTTTGGGAAAAATAAAATGCTTTCTTTTGGGGCGGAAGACTGTGTAGAACTACTTTTTTCACCCTCAAAAAACTACTCAGGCATCGATAAGAGAATTGATAAGGAATTCCCAACAATATTCACGATGGCATTAATTTTAAACAAAGACTAAATGCAAAGCCTCCAGTATTAAAATGTACATTTACTGCATTTCAACTAAGGATGTAACAATAAATCAAGCTACACTGATTCTGTAATCAACGAGACCACGGCATCGACACAAAATGAAAACATGAACATTATATGTATTGTAACGTGCAACACCAAATACGCGCAGAAACTCGTGACAACTTTTATTAAAAGAACAGGCTACTGCGTGTCGTAGCTCAGGAATAAAAATATCACAAGCCATCAGGACTCTGAATGCACATTAATATCAGAGCTCTCTTAAAATACCTCAAACTACCTCACACCTGCACTTTACATACCTACTGTCTACTGTTTACATCAGGCACACTCAGATGCACTAGTGTTAATACAATAACTGTAAATTCTCCTTTCTTCCAATGATGCCTTCAATTCTACATTTAACCTGTGCAGTATAATAATCATGTGCAATATCAGTCATTAAGGTTTACATCCCCACCTTCAAATAGTACAGGAGTGTTGTGTATTTATTGTTCTGTCCATTTATTGTAATTGTTTTGTATTGTGATGCTCTTGCACTCCATCTGTTATAAGCTGCTTAGATGCTTCCAGTGTGATGCTGCCAGTGTGCCCTAAAAACATACACTAAGCAATACTTGTTTACATTCCATCTCTTCACTTAACTTCACTTTCGTACTGTATTTATTGCGTTTGTTCTGTATTTATTGCGTTTGTTCTGTATTTATTGTGTTACTTGTTGCACCTTTTGTCCTGTTGAATGTAATCTTCAGTGTTACTACATGTTGGACCGGGGCCATGGGGAAACGCTGTCTCATCACACTTTGTACATGTATAAAGCGACTGATGACAATAAAGTACCTTGAAACCTTGAAAAAGGTCAAAGGATATTTTAGTTGTTTTTTGTGATTTTGTACAAATTGTGGTGTTTAATAAGCATGTGATATCGTCTCATATCAAGAGCACACTGCTGAATTATATCAAATTGAAATCGTATTATAGACGACTTTGTGATATTGGCAGACATCAAGTTGTTGTTCACTGAACTGATAATTTTGTATCGTGATGAAGCTTTGATTGCGTGTACTGATCTACACCTCTTCCATATCCTAGTTTCAGGGACAGTCTCCCTGAAGCAACTTGGAGTTAAGGACCTTGCTCAGGGGCTCAGCGGTTGTACTTCTGGGTAGAGCGGGATTCAAACTTACCAACTTCACTTTAACATCACTTCAAATTACCACTCAGATATTCTCTCCTATTCTCAGCTAAAATATCAAGACAGGTACTGTTCATCTCCAGCCAAACTGACTCAAGTCAGTCTCGGTGACAGAGTTGAGTAAATCACGTTTGTGTGGCAGCCTCTCCTCCCGAATCCTTTCTCTCTCCCCAGGACATCCTTCTCTCCCGTTCTCACGGAAGATCCCGGGCAATTATTCCAATTAGCGCCAGTGTGAAGTGATTAAACATATGCAGCGATCGCTGAGGGAAGATTTCACCAGGTGTTCCTCTCCCCATATCTCTCTCTCGCTCTCTCTCTCTCGTTCACTCTATCTTTGTTTCAGATTCAGAGATACAGAGATTTGGAGGCTCCAACCTGCCTGTCTCAGGTGCTCAGGGGAAGCAGATGCTCCTTCCGTAATTATTTCCTGCTCGCAGGGTGATGGCTGACAGGGCGGATATGCATCAGTCTAAATTGGCACACAGCGACCTCTGGCCATGACGGTGCAAGCAGGGTCAGCAGAGGGGTGGAGAGAGGAGGGAGGGAAAGAGGGAGGGTGTAGTCCTCATAAACAAACAAGCAAGCAAGCCATCTGGGAAATACAAAGCTGCTAACACTGGCCAGAGCAAGACAAGGGGCATCTTTCACCAGCACTCCCTTTTCTCCGGTCATTTTTAGAAAAGAAACGGTAGCCAGCACAGACACACCAAGCATAACCTTCAACATTTTTGGTCTCACTCTTTCACATGCGCAGTGTCTAGACGTGCAACAGTTCTCAGACTAGCTTGGTTCATACTGCCGTTTCTGAGGCACAATTTGGAATAAGAAAATGTCATAACATTACAGGACATTAATTTTTATTTATTTATATTTTATATTTTAGAGACATTTTTATTCACACCTGACCCCCAGTAAAATTGTTCAAACACTGCCGCTGTAAGCAAATTTCCACTCAGAGGATGTGAGATGGACTGGATTGTCAGAGCTTTAGAGCAAAGCAACTGCGAGGCGTCTTCCTCGACATCATCAAAATTCGTGGCTTGGATGAAAGTGACAGTGTGTGATTATTTATAATTGTGAATACATTAAAGCACAGCACACAGGGCACCACAACCAAATGTGAGCACTGTATTTGACCCATCTGTGAAGGAGCAGTGGGCAGCTGAACATGGGCAGCACCCGGGGAGCAGTGTTTGGGGACGGTACCTTGCTCATGAGTACCTCAGTGGTAATTTTACCAGTCCTGTAACCTTCTGGTGGTGTAGCGTGTTCGCCCCGTGATCAGAAGGTTGCAGGTTCGAATCCAGCGCTGGTAAAGTTACCACTGAGGTACTCATGAGCAAGGTACCGTCACCAAGCACTGCTCCCCGCGCTTGTTAGCTGCTCCTTCACGGATGGGTTAAACGCAGAGGTGACATTTGGTTGTGGTGCAGTGTGTGCTGTGCTGTGGAGTGTTCACAATGACAAATAACTCACTTTCATGATGTTTGTATCACGGTTTTCACCCCTAGCAGCAGTGCCTGTATGTCTTCCTCTCTGGCCAACGTTTGCATCACGCAGAGCTTACCTTCAGTCACTCACGTTCTCGCACATGCTCATACAACACCTCTCTTTCTCTGGGTAACAGAAAGGTGCGGGGAAAAGAGAAGGAAGACTGAGATGGAGGTTGGACTGCATCCCTCTCTTTCTTTCTCTCTCTGACACAACACAAAGCCTCTTGCATCACCGCGAGCAGAGCAGGCCTCACTCGCACATTCTCTTTCCTCTCCGTCTTGTCCTTTCTTCTTGCTGGTAATAAGATGACCACAGCCACCGCTAGTAGCAGCCCGTGTAGCTTCATATGTTGCATTTCTTCAAAGTTCACTCTCCTCGTCCTCTCTCTCTTTTACTTCAACACTCCACAACAAACCACAACACCTGGCCTCGTGATGCTTCACAAGTCATGATATTCACTCAGAACGGGACTAAGTGACGGCGTGAGGCCAGAGATGGGCAAAGATCAACCGTAACAACCTAAACACGGAGCAGGTGACACTTGGTTACTCCCATTAAGGTGGAACTCACATATGACAACACGCGTTTTAACGATCCGCCCTCCTCAGATCTCGACATCATTAGTATTAATGATAGACGATGAGACAACACTCTTGAACCACAGTGAGTCGGGCCATCTGAGGGCTAACTTCATTAAATGACAGTTATTAACAAGCAGCGGCATGTCCTCCACCGCAATGACACTTTAAATTGATTCTGAGTGGATCAAGCCGACATTTAATTTGGAGAAGCAGACTAATTCTGAGAATGTCCTCTCGGCAAAATAATTCCCCCACGTTCCCTGAGGGACAGTAGTTCTCTCTCCATCCACTAAAAACAATTTAAGAGCCGTTACGATTAAATGGTTCAAGTGGCGTTTAATTAGTTTAAAGAAGTGGGTGATTGGTAGTTAATTAAGACAGCATTAACGGCCAGTGATTCCTCATTAAGAGCAGGACATTTTAAACTAGATAAGCCTAAATACAGATGCACTCCATTTGCTCATAATGCAACATGACTTTTGTTGATGCATGTGGATCTAAATGGACTAATAAATCAAAATAAACAAAAACACAACAGTCACACATCCTATTTCTGAGGTAATTACATCAGCTCAAGCAGTACTAGGTGGAGGATACAAATATGGAATGGGAGAGAAAAATCCTCAGACATTTGACTTCAGCGAGAAATGGTTTTACACAGGTTAGAGAACGTCCAATAAGCGCTGAAGATCAGTAACATCTGGAGACAAGAGAATGAGAAAAGTTACGTTAGAAGCGGCCAAATTCAACCTGTTCTTAAGGTGTCCACTTGAAATAGATTCCCCGCTCTTGAGAAAGGGACAATCTGTTCTGGCCTGCGCCGGCCCAGCGCCACGATGAGCAGACGAGCAGCGGGAGTGAAATGTAATGCGGCCCGAAGCGTGGGAGGAGGATGTTCTCACACCGCACCCCGGCAACCGAACTGATGACCACCATCACATATGAGCCAAACCAATCCAGCTGCAGATTAGACCCATACGTCCTCAAAGAGCCGGGTCAACCACACACACACACACACACACACAGAAAAATGAAGGAGTGTAATTTCAGGAGAGAGAGAGAGAGAGAGAGGCCACACAAAGAAAGTAAAACAGAGACAGAATGTGCATATGAGAGAGAGAGAGAGGGAGAGAGGGAGAGAGAGCAATAGAGAGAGAGAGAGAGAGAGCGAGAGCGAGAGAGAGAGAAAGAGCAAGACAGAGAGAAAGAGCGAGAGAAAGAGCGAGTGTGGGAGAGAAAGAGCAAGACAGAGAGAAAGAGCAATAGAGAGAGAGAGCGAGAGAGAGAAAGACCAAAAGAGAGAGAGAGAGAGAGAGAGAGAGAGCACACAAAGAAAGAAAATAAAACAGAGAGACAGAATGTGCATATGCGAGAGAGAGAGAGAGAGAGAGAGAGAGAGAGAGAGAGAGAGAGAGAGAGAGAGAGAATGGAAATAAAGAAGACAGAAAGGAAGAGTGAGCAAAGAAAAGAGAGAAGTCCAGAGAGAGACAGAAGGGAGGAAGAATGAAAAAAGAGGGAAGATAAAATTAGAGAAAGAGAGGGAATGAAGAAAGTGAGCCCAAGAATCGGAACTGAACCGAATCGTGATGTTTTCTGAATCGTGCACCTCCAGTGTTCAATGATATAAGGCAATATAAGTCAAGTGGAGAAAAACTACAATTACAATCCTGGAAGTGTCTTTTCACATTAAATGTACATATATAACTACATTTGACAAAATATATCCTGAATCTCTAATAAGCACAAAGCGTGGAAGTGACTGAAGCCCATAAACCACAAGCACATTAGCTGTTCCACACGAAGCAGATTAAACACTAGTCTTCCAACCCGAGTGTGCGTGAGGTGAGTTTTCTCAACAGCGGTGCTGACACACTGATGTGACGCCGATGAGGTCGGGGCCTATTTGTGACATGACTCACCCCACACACACACACACACACACACACACCTGTTCCTACAGAGGCGGGCCATGTCTGGGTGAGCAGGTAATAGGCAGTAATGTGCCTCAGTGCCTCAGTGCCAGTGTGCCAGCGTCCCCCTCCCTGCCAGCGGACACTAATAAGGGCCGGGGTGTGAAACAGAGCCGGGATCTCAGGGTTAACGTCTGCACTTACCGAGAAACGCTCCGGCATTTTTAATGAGCTCCAAGAATCAGGACGTCGCTTTAGAATGACAGCGAGCAGCACTGTGGCCCAACACTTAGCTCCGGGTTTGACAAGAGAAGACACAACTGGTACATCTAGCTCACACACGCACACACACACACGCGCACACACACACACACACACACACACAGGAATGTCCAAGTATGGAGGTCCTTCCATTGATGCTCATAATTAGTCAATCTAAGCAATATTACAACAAATCCTAACCTTAACCATATTAAACAAAGGCAAATATCTTTACAAAGTTTTTACAAAAAGGCCAAAAATGTCTTCACAAAGTCACAACAATCTGACAAATCTCAGGGTTTCCTCTCTTTTTGTGGATAATCAGGTCCTAAAAACCCTCACACAAACAAAACCTTTAAGCATTTCAGCTGTTAAAGTAAATGGTGGAAGTTTTCAATAATAATCATTAATTCATTATAAACACCAGTCTTCATACAACAATGTCTCAACAAAGCCACAAAAATCCTAAAATTCCAGGTTTTAGTTCAAAAAAACTCATCTAAACTTAATACTTTTGTAAATACTTTACAAAAATCAAGTGAATGCTGCTTTTTAATTAAATGTCCTCACAAAGCCACAAAAATTATATTGTTTTAGGAGACGTCCACCTGATGAACGTCCACCTACGATAACCACCTAATCACACTGACTCTCTGACTTGGGTGTAAATAGAAGTAAAGCTGAAAACAGACACACATCAGTTTGTCACTATTAACACTACAAAGTGGTGCATAATAAACAATCTTATCAAGGTGCAAACCAATGAGGCCTAATCCCTCTGTTATAGTGTGAAGTCGTCGGTAGAACGCGGGCCTGCGGGGAAGATCAACTCGATTACAGCTAAGGACGGTCAGACCATCCAACAGAGAAAATTCTCCTTAAGCCACATCAGAAGCGGCGCAGCTCGGCCTCACGTTGCTGCATATTCACATCCCAACCTCTAATCTTTAGGAACCCCTCATTTAGGATTAAAAGGCCTTGCTATTTGCCTGAGAATGAAAAAGGCCTGGGGGGGAAAAGGCATAATCTTCACCTCATCGTGAAAAGCTCGACCTTTCAGTCCAGCATGTTATTGGTGGATAAGAAATCAGTCACTGCAGCATATTTACGGCCGTTTTACAGACATACATACTTCTTAAATCTGGCAACGAAGAGAAGTTAAAATACAAGACGGAAAAGAGGAAGTGATGAAGTCTTGCACCATCTAGTGGTAAGATCTGAAAATTACTATTGATTTGGGAAACTGTTAAACTGTCATAATTTTAGAAAAGATTTTTGCGTGTTCGTATTTCTTCTTCCGTCAGCTGCTCCTGTTAGTGGTCACTAGTGGATTATCATTGTCCACAGATTATCAGAAGTCCACAGGGGCAGTTGGTAGTGCAACGGTTATGGATTTCACCTCATGATCGGACGGTCGCCGGTTTGAATTCTGGACCGGTAGAGGCATAACTGAGGCGCTTGTGAGCAAGATACCATCCCAAACGCTGCTTCAGAAAAGAGCTGCCCATGTCAGCTGCCCACTGGTGCTACACGGATGGGTCAAATGCAGAGGTCACATTTCTTTGTGGTGCGCTGTGCTGTGCTGTGGTGTGTTCACAATCACAAATACTCACTCACTTCAAGATTGACTTGGCAAATATTTTACATTCAGATGCCCTTGCTGGTGCAGTTGGTTGCATAATGGTTAGGGAGTTGGCCCCATGATTGGAGGGTCAAGTTCTGGACAGTAAAGGTACCTCTGGGGTACTCATGAGCAAGGTACTCTCACCAAGCACTGCCCAAAGCTGCCCACTGCTCACATTTCGTTGTAGTGCACTGTGTGCTGTGCTGTGTTCACAATGACAAATGATCAGTCATTTAAACTGACTTAATATTGATTTCACAGATGTAACCCTCTGTATTTATTTAGGATTATTGTTGGTAGTTGGTAACAGAACAGTTACGGAGTTCGCCCCATGATCAGAAGGTCGCCGGTTCGAATCCCAGACCGGTAAAGGTACCACTGAGGTTCTCATGAACAAGGTACCGTCCCCAAGCACTGCTCTCTGGGCACTGCCCATGTCAGCTGCCCACTGCTCCCACACGGATGGGTCAAATGCAGAGGTCACATTTGGTTGTGGTGCACCATGTGCTGTGTTCGCAATGACAAATAGTCATTCACTTTCACAGGATTAGGACCAGCACCAAGAAATACAGGCATGCACATGTCCGCTGCCTGCGATTGCTCGTTTCTACTTTTCAAACATACCATTATAGCTTGGTTGCCAGTGTTAACTCAGCTACACACTCAGCACGTCAAACCCCCTGTGCCGGAGCTTCTTTAACTGCCGTCCAACGATGGAATTATCCTCAATGTCATTATGTAAAGAGGGTCAGTGGAGATGTGAAATGACTCACATGTCCATATGAAGGCTTGCAGACCATTTGAGGTAAAGTATTTGAGTCAGAAAAAAATAACGCTGCCCCTCAGGTGCAGTGGAGCGTAGGGTCAGGCTGGACTAATAGCTCAGAAGGGCTTTAGAAGGGCTTCATCACACAGTCCTGCGTTTCCCCCAACACAGAGGACAGTGATGCCTTTCAGTAGGGTCAGTTCCGACACAACAATCACACAAACCAATTTCGCAGCAAATGCTATAAATAAATGTAATTTATATGGATCTTCAAACCACATACCACCCAATTAAAGTTAGAAATCCCCTCAAAACAATACAGCAATCTTGATTTTTCAACTAATGACCTTCCAGAAAGTTCAGAGACGAATCAGTCAGGCCTTACCAGCTGCAGTGACAAGGAATTCTGGCTTTAAGGATCTCCTAACTCCAGTCATGAATAAAACACACTAATTAAGCCTACGCTGTCTAAAGAGAGTTGATGAATGTCTGACAAAACAAAGTGATTCATTTTCACACCACGGAGAGCATATTCACTAGAATTTCCCACTTTCTTCTTTCGAACAGCATGTCGTTTTATTGTAACTCCCCCCTGCAGGGCAAAATCAGCATGAAATGTTAAAGAGTAACACTTATTAACACAGAAGACTGAAAATAGAAGGCAAAGGAAATAAATCTTTTAAGACAGGATCATAACAGAGATGTGGTCTGACATTCAGAAAGAGTATTTCAGCACCGAGCCTGTACTCCGCAACAACTTTAATGGATTGGTTTAAAAAAAGAAATGATTTTGGCCGTTGTCACCACACATTTTCAAGCCATTAGTATCTGATCACCCATAAAATAACATATATATATAACATATATAAATGGAAAGTAAAGGAAGTTGTAGTGAGCTCCAAAGCAGCTTCATTTAACATGAGATAATCCACATCCAGAAAAAGTAAGACTTCCAGAAATCACAAAGTACCGCAGTGTGGCCTGTCTAGGTTACCACCAGCACTGGTGTAGAGTTATTAAATGAATGAAGAATGTGTTTTTCTTAAACATTTGATAATCAGTTTTCTCAGAATGGAGTAAAGCTTTTTGCACTATTTATCATGGACATTCACATCCTAATGTACAATGCACTGAACCACAGACAGAATCTCGTTAATTAATAGGAATGCAAATCTAGGATCAGTATTCACCGCAGTCTTTGCTGCTTCCATTCCCCAAGACACTAATGTAGCTTGCAGCTTGTGCTATAAACCCTACATCACCCGATCTACTGAACTGTTCTTCTCTTTTGGACATGGTCCATTTCAAGCGTCAGATTACAGTGGTAATCAGCTGTTCTGCTAAAATGCTTCATGAATGTGGCTGTTGAAATACAGAAAGACGATCAAGATCCCTCAAACACCTGACGTTACAAAACGGAGGATGAAAAGTGCCACTGCGTTTCCACCTGAGGCGGCTGAAACCCACAAGTGCATTATAAAGACGTTTGACTCACCATCTGCTGCCGTTTACAAGAGTTTATCTTAGACGAATCTGGGATTTTGGCACGGCTGTGGCATTTCTATGCCAAATGCAGGTCAGTCTACGTGTTCTATCTGGGTCTGGAGGAAGCACGGCACAGCACACAGTCTAGTGACCTCAGAGGGTGGATTGGGTAGGTCTGCTCACCTCAGAGGTGTTACGCTACGAAAAGCTATCCCACCTACTTAATGCACTAACCCTAAGCATAGACAAGGACAAGAAAGGAATCTCTTCCTATATTTATTGCTATACCTTTAGTGGAGGACAACTTTCCAACTGGGAATAAAAGCCTTTTTAAACCATTCCGAACTCTCGGACTACTGAGATGCTGATAAAAAGTTTGTTCTTGGTCGGAGTCCTGCAGGCTCAATCATAAAAAATCATAATAATGGAATAAGATACACACCCTGGACAAATATTGATTCTTTGAAAATTTGCCTTCAGATTTAAAGGGTTCTCCTGCAGTTCGCAACCATCACTGCTACAAACTTTGAACAGAATTACACGCCCTGGCAAAAATAATGAATTTGACATGGTCTCTTTATCTTTTCACCATGAGTGCACAGCCTTTGGTCACTAAAATGCTTATTAAACGCTAATTCAAGTACCCCAAACCAAGGCTTTCAGCCCTCTCCAACGTCTCTAAAGGCCTAATGGAGCGGCTGAAGACTCAGTGGAACTGGCCCATGGCTTCTGCCGCCTTCGCCCGGACCAGAGGATCAGGATCCTGCAGTAACATGACGAGACCTGGGGGAGGGACAGGAGAAGACAGACGTATAATCAAACTCTTACCGTCTCTTTCAAAACAATCATCAATCATCAGCCGTCCATCAGGAATACGATGGGTGGTACTGTAGCTGTTCTTCCAAATTGTCTCGTTCTGCTTCCCAGAAGCATATTCAGCATTCCTTTACTCTCCTAAGCCCCCGTCTCTCTAATGAAGGCTATTAGCTAAAACAATACAGAGGTTTTTAAAAATCCTAAAGTCCGGATGCTTTCGTTTGTGTGAATTTATGGTAATTTTCTACATCAGTGTTGACTTTCCTTTTGTGCAAATGCTCTGTCAGTTTGACTGGATTTAAAGCAGGAGCATGACTCAGTCTTCCCTCCTTGTGTCACGGTTCAGTTGTGTGGCAAATCACCAGCTAATGAATCTGGATATATTTATATAAGTGCAGACAAGATGTTTAGAAATAATTCTGCAGATATGATCCATTTAACTCATAATTAACAAAAGTGAACCCGAGCACACATGGCGTGATGTAAATGATACATGTCCAACAGATTAGATGCTATGTCAATACCATACAGCCAAAAAGTCAAGTTGACTAAATTATACTGACCATGGTCAGCACAGCTGGAAAAAACACAATAAATAAGCACACAGAAAGTCAGTAGTAGTGAACCCAGAATACAGAATGGTTTTACCTTTAGTCACTGTCCCCATGTTCATGTGGGAGAAATATTCCTCCGGCAAGTTAGCTAGCAGAAACCCTAAAATGTCAAATAAAATACACAGTCACTCAGGGACTTAGATATGATCCTACTTTATGAATCCTTTAGAATTTTCAGTTTCTGCACGTGATTGAATACATGATTTGATTTACTGAAATTCTTTAAAAACGTGCATAATTTCTCTAGGAAAATAGGAGAAAAAGTATCATCTTTATCTAGTTTTAGGACTTAAAAATGTAAAATTCAATCAGGTTTATGTCATATTCATTCATTCATTCATTATCTGAACCGCTGAATCTCAACTGGGGTCGTGGAGGGAACGGAGCAGGGACCAACCCTGGGCAGATGCCAACACACTGCAGGGCACACACACACACACACACTCCCATTCACACCTTGCAGGGCCAATTTAGAGTGGCCAATTACCCTATATTGCAGGCTTTTGCACTGTGGGAGGAAACCGGAACCCCCGGAGGAAACCCACGCCAACACGAGGAGCGCTTGGCAAACTCCACCAGATAGAAAGGCCCAGCAATCGAACACAGGACCTTCTTGCTGCGAGGCAGCAGGACTAACCACTGTGCCACCGTGCCGCCCGTTTATGTCATACTGTATGTATGCAGAAATACACAGAATTCCTAAGAGTTCTCAAACACTCAGGAACCTGTAAGACATAAAATATTAGAAAAAAAATATCTGAAGATATTCAGACCTTACCTATGAACATGGCAGCACTGGCTCGGATCTCGGCCCAGTTGCTTTTGAAGAACTGGACGACTGTGACGTGGTAGAAATTGAGCATGCCTGGAAAGTCTTGAATCTTTAGGGAAAATCAAAATGATTTTTATGAACAACCTGAGATGCTACAGAGGGCACGGGTGCTAACGCATAATCTTACTGAGGAAAAGCTTCACAATTATTTTAAAACAGTCATTACATCCAGTTCCTCTACATCAAGCTGAAAGTCATCCGCAGAGAATTTTAACGTTTTTCGTAATAAACGTTCAAATAAAAAGCAAACTTCCTCCCACTTTCATGTTCGCACATGCATTTGGTGCAAGATTAGAAAATTTAGATGATAAAAAGTGAGCGTGTTTAGAAGACAATTTACTGAACATAACATGTCCGTGTGAACTCACTATATATTTGATGAGGTCGTTGATAAACTCGCCGTAGTGGAGACTCTTCTCTTCATGCAGATGCTTCTGAAACATGGCGGTGATCTGCTCGGATCCCACTACTGGCGCACACACGCGCATGGCATATTTACACGCCTAGACAAAACACACAAAAACACATCGACTAAATCTCTGGTGCTGTATTTTATTTAAAGTTGCTGCTCATGTCATAATGACCACAGTTGGAGTAAGAAGCAAGACACCCACTAACCTTTACCACCTCGGGGCTTGGGTCACTGAGGTGCAGCAGCAGACTGACCAGCACATTATGGATCTGGTCTTTAAAGACTGCTTCCCCCGAGCCGAACTTGGACAAGTTACCCAGGAGCATGATGGAAGCACAGCGGATCTCGTCGTTCTCCTGCATGTGGCGCAGATACAAATGAGGGGGTTTGATAAGTGTTACAGAATTCAGGTAAAATAATGATTAGAAAAATGAAATAAAAACCTCTGGGCAAAAAACTCAGCAACAAAGCCAGTTGTCCTTAACATTTCGCCCCTTTACCTGAACTCAAACTAATCAGCATGAAAGCTTTTCTGCTCTTTCAGAATTATGTCCTTTTTTGCTAGAAACTGTTCTGATCTGTCTTCATGTTGAGGATGATCTGGAATTAGAATCTAGAAAATGCAGCAAATTATTACCAAATGTTCATAAAAGCTCTTTAAAGGAACAAACTCTCTTTAAAATATTTCCATCTAAATGCTTCATTCTCTTTTAAGAAACGCACGGGCTGGTGAGGTCCGATGACATCTGTAGATGACAGATTTGACCGATCCATTAGTGTGGATATGGTTTTGGAGAAACTGTCCCATTAGGGGGCGGCACAGTGGTTAGCGCTTCTGCCTGACAGCGAGAAGGTCCTGGGTTCAAGCCTCGGGTCGGCTGTGGGGTCTTTCTGTGTGGGGTCTTCATGCTCTCCCCGTGTTTGCGGGGGCTTCCTCCCACAGTCAAAAAGCGTGCACTATAGGTTAATTGGCAAGTCTAAATTGGCTCGTAAGGCGTGAATGTGTGAGTGTGTGTCCCCTGCGGTGTGTTGGCGCCTGCCCAGGGTTGTTCCCCGCCTTGTGCCCATAAGTTCCCGGGATAGGCTCCGGTCCCCCCACGACCCCAGTTGGGATTAAGCGGCTCAGAGAATGAACAAATGAATGAATGTCCCATTAGGTGGTCAACCTACTCTATATATAATTAAATGAAGTGTTTCAAGCTTAACATTATCATATCATCTCACACAATAAGACAGATGATTTAAAACATTTGCAAATTTGTAAAACTTTTCATGCAAGAGATTTTTAGGACAGAAACATCCCTGAATAAGTTTGACACAAAGCGTCAAGAAGAGACACAAAAAATACAGCCGACACAATTTCCACTCTCAACACTTCATATCAAGGTTGATTATTTCAAATTCAAGTCTGCGTTGCTGACAAAGACCCAGATGATGCAGGTGATTAACAAAAAAACAAATTAACAGCTGCTGCACAGACGCTCCTCTGTATTAACTGCCTCATTGCATCTTTTTATGTTTAAAGTAATTGATATTATTGATGATGAATATGACAGCTATTAATTTCAGCCCTATTCCGGAGTGTTCCTCTGGGTGGAGCAGCTCCAGGTTCCACACTCACATTCTCCAGGAAGGGTTTGATCTTCATGAAGATGTAGACGACGAGCAGGTGTCCGTTCTTCGGGTCCAGGTAGAGCAGCACCTTGGAGAGACCGGACATGGCTTCCAGGGTGATGAGCTTCCCCGGGTCGTCCTTCTCCTCCATCCCCGAGCTCATGGCTGCCAACAGCTCCTTAGCATACTTGTTCACCTGGAGGCAGAAAGCAGGACTGAGAGAGTAAGACTAAAGACACAGAGCCAGTTATCAGTAAATTTCATTTGCCGTTACTGTCGTAGCAGTAGAACGTCTGAATATATTTCAATATTTAAACCGCATTACCAAAGGCGATAAAACAAACATGGCCCACAACACATTCATCAATTATGGGTCCTACTCAAAACTAAATACAGATTAAAAACACATGCTGATCAGGATTACGTTTAGGAAATGAAACACGTCTGAATCCTTTGGTTTTGTTCATTTCATTTCTTCTGGTTGATCAGTTATTTTCAACACAACCTTACATTTTACTGACTGCCCAAAAAAAGTTCCGCCCCCAGCTTTATTCAGTGAGCTCACAGTTAGGTCAACGGTCAGACGAAGTACCTTCTCTGGCGAGCCAACAGCAACGTTACCCAGGCCTCTGATGGCCAGCATACGGACGGTACAACAGGGGTCCGATATCCTCTCCATCATGTTGTTCATCAACATGTCCATCATCATCAGCTCCGTCACCACATGGTGGTTCAGCAGCTAGAGAGAGAAAAGGAGAGAGAGAGGGCGAGAGAAACAGAGAGAACAGAGCAAGAGAGGGAGAGACAGTAAGAAAACAGATAGACAGAAAAGTAGAGAGAGAAAACAGAGAAAGAGAAAAGGTAACAGAAAGAAAAGGAAACAGAAAGAGAAAAAATTAACAGAGAAAGAAGACAGAAAAGATAACAAGGAAGAAAAGAAAGAAGCGAAAGAAAAAGAAACAGAGAAAAGAGAGAAAAAGAAGACAGAAAAGAAAAAGAAGAAAAAAGACAGAAAGAGAAAGAAGCGGAGAGAGAGAAGCGAAGGCCGAGAGAGAGAGAAAGCGGGTGGTTTATCCTCCCTAATTCTGATGATGCAGCTGAGTTTGCTCCTACCTGTGATGATTCAGGTTTAGTTGAGAGATTCAATCATGAGGAAGGGATGGAAGTTACTGTTATTTTCAATTTTGGCTCTAGTGGAGACTAGACTGCACAAGACACTGTGGGGTCTGGGGTCTGAAGGTCATAACAACAAAAGTGAGCAGTGCAGCTTGATGCTAAATTTAGTTAAAGAAGTTGGCAGACTAAGTAACCACTGGTACTCATTATAAAACTCATTCCAACTCCTTCTTAAGAGAAACAAAGCACGTCAAGGCATCCAAGGAGGCGGAAAAGAAGCGGTGATGTTCATTAGTTACCATTTTTATAACTAGCAAAACTGTAGCTTAAAATCAATCAAATTTAGCAAAACTATGTAGTGGACAGTAACTGGTTAAATGGTCAAACAAACACAGAGGGAGCATACACGGCTAACTATATGAAAGCTGAAGCCATTATACATCAGCATGATTTCAATATGCCAGCTCCTCACCTCAGAGAAGAATGCAGTCACTGTGATCCTCTGACACTCGTAAATATTGTTGAGAGAAGGACACAAACTCTCCACGATAGTCGGCAGACGAGGACCTGCATGCTTGGCCATCGCTCTAATACACATGCAGAGTTAGTTGTTGGAAAAAATCTTTCAAAATCTGATGGTTAATTTATATTGAAAAATATATATTTTACATATAATGAAGCGGCTTTTAACAACAGCAATCACCAACAATCAATTATTCCATTTGTGTTAACAGTTCTTGCCCCACAGGGAGTACAAAACCTGGATAGAAGAGTGACCCCTGCAGTGTGCTGCTGAGAATCCATTTTATCCAGGCACATCGGTCCAGTGCCTTCATGCAGTACGTCCAGAATGGCCTTGAGCCAGGAGGATCCGCCGCAGCTTCAACAACCACACTGGGAGAAAAAACAACCACAGTATGCCAAAAACAGCCGTCCATTTCTGCAGGCGTCCTCCCTCCCAGCTGTCCCCCGTAACAACAGTGCTTTAGAGAATTTTTAATTAGTGATTATTTAGTGTGAACACGGTACACAGTGCACAACACCGAAAAATGAGATCTCTGCGTTTGACCCATTGATGAAGGACGCAGCAGTGGACAGATTTTTTGCCAGCGCCTGGAGCAGTGCTTGGGGGCGGTACTTTGCTCATAGAGCCTCAGTGGTACCTTTACCGATCCAGGACTTGAACGACCTTCTGATCACGAGGCCAACTGCCTAACCGTTTAGCTACCGGCTGCCCCAAACACAGAGCGGAGCGTGCTGCAACCGAACGACGAAGTGTGCGAGGACAGAACAAACACACTAACAACAAAACTGGCTAGTTTTAAGAGTTAAGAACTAAGGTTGTCGCTGTTTCCAAAAACCATGGTTCGATTTGAACACTGGCGTTTACCACGTTGTGATGTTTACCTCGTCTGATACTGATATTGTAAATTTGAATTTTTCTGATACGATACAAATATGATTCAGTCTTTTTTAAACAGAAAACACAAAATAATGCTTTAAAAATGTCTGAATACACGTTTGTGATTATTCTGTTTTGCTTAAGGAAGTACTTGACTTAAATACTATTTTCCTAACTAAAACAATGTAATAATTATGCTCCCATATGTATATGCTAAATTATTTATTATTAAAATAATCTCAAAAATTATCCTTTTAAACACAGTTCTGTAATTTTGTGACGCTGCATAATCCTGCGGCGCTAAAGGCCCTGTGTCCACCAAACCCGTTTTTCCCACTGCCAGTGCCTATTTTATACAAATTCTATGAGCTTCAGCGTTCAGAGCGGTAAGCGCCTTCAGCTAACGCAGGTGGGGCCTCGCTCAGGCTCAACTCCTACAAATGGCGTATCTGGAAGCTGGCTGGAGAAGATTCTGTGCACCTGGTCATCTCGAAGACATGAGATCTGTTCTCTCCATCTTATCGGCTAAACTAAGCGTCTCAAATGAACGTGTTGAAATAGGAACGAACACGGAAGTGCCTGATAACGCTTTTTGTAACTTTGCAAGAACGAGCGCAGACAGAAAGTGCTGAGAACGCGCTCCGGAAGTGAGGATTTTAGTGCTCTCAGCGCACAGGCCACAGGCCCAAAACCATCAGGGTCGAGAGCTGGTATTGTTAAGGAAATTAAACAGTATAATCCCATCCAATATGTATGAATTAGCGGGAATGATGAACAATAAACCAGCTTTACCGCAGTGCCACTTCCTATGTATAACCAATTGAGTCGCGTTTACAGATCGGCCCATTGCCACCGATACCTGATCCAGCTTTTTGAAGTCGGTTATTGGACCAATATCTGAACCATGAATCATGCAGTTCAACCTGTTTTGTCCTTTGGAGGAGTCTGAATAAGAAGAAAATCTGAAAATATTGCAGTCATAACATTATATGATTATTCTTAGCAGCAGTTATGGGTTGGAGCGGTGCGGGGGCCGGGTTAAGGAGGCTGGCATTATGCGATTTTGTCTTCCAAAACCGTGGTCTGAGATGTTTGTATATCAGGTTTTCAGTTTGGTTTCAGAACCATCACACCTCCAGAACTCATGCTTAAAATCAACAAGTCACATTCAAAAACACACATGCTGGTTTTCTCACACATCTTAATCGTGTAGCATCTGCAGCAGTTTGACGCCACTCACCCACAGACATCAAAGTTAGCAGCTGCGTTTTTGCTGCTGGCTTTGCGCTCCGCTCCGATACTGTTGCTGTTGATGTCTTTTGGGAGCTGCACTCCCACACTGGAGCCCATACGCACCAACAGAGCGCTGAAAAGCTGCGGGAACAGGGCCAGCACCGCCTCCTCCGTGTTCCCATTCAGCATCATCTCACGCAGGGCACACGTCATCTACACACACACACAGAAACAACACAGATGCGGTGAGCAAGCCAGACATGAGCATCTTTAACACGGTTTGATTCATTCTTTTGTGGTTTCCAAAGTAAATCAGTTGCTTACTGCTAGAGGCTGGCTGGTGGCCACCTTGGTCATGCCTGGCTTCAGCATGGACTCTTTCTTGTCAATATATGGCACAATGACGTTCAGCTTCTCAATGATCATCTCCATGATCTGTCGAGCTACAGTGCCGTCAGCTCCCAGAGCAATCCACATCTCACAGCTCCAACTGTGCAAAAACAGAACTCATTTGATGCCGGTTGATACAGCTTTTTAAAACTATTTTAAAAAATTTAAATCGGACACTGATACACTGATATCCGACTGATATCGGCTGAAATCCAACATTTGCTGCATGTAATTTTTGAGTCCTCAGCAAGATGACATAATACAATTCAAAAAATAAACTTGTTTTCTAAACAGTATTGTTAACAAAAATACTGCCGAGCACATTATAGTTTTGATAAGAGTAAAATGTACAACCCACTATGTATTTACAATGTCTTTGTCTATTTTATATATTTTATATATTTATTATATATTTTATAAAGACTTTTAAACTTCTTTAGCCATATGTAGATATTTTTCTGAGTGTTATGTGTGTAGCACTGTTTAGATTGCGAACCAGTTTCCTTGCACCAAGTGTAGTAGGGCTGTGCGATTCTGGATATAAATAAATGTGAATTATGATTTTCTTGATGAGAACTGAGATCACGATTCACAATTTTTTTAACAAATTGAAATGTTTATCGCACTCATTAACTTTGACAAAAGACCATTCAACTGGCCATTCAAGTAGAGTACCAAAAATAATGTGATTTCTCTTGAAAGTATTATATATATATGATATTAATTGTGCTACAGTCTCTCTTTCTGGGAGAAAACTACCCCTGCGCCGCAACTCGGTTTTGTCTATAATAAAGGGATAGATTTGACTGAACTGGAGTTCTGTGAGTAATATCGCGAGTGCCTGCATCGAATCGACCATGCACAGCGCGTTTACATTGCAAAGAATGTCATTTATATGTGCTGACGCATTTACTTCTGTTTTTGTGCTTAGATTTATAGAACCAGTGCTGTTTTCCTTCGGAACCAAGTCGTTTGCTTCCCTTTTCAATTAATGTCTTTGAAATCGGGTGGATATTTTGCGCTCTTTCTTTCACTCTTGCTCCTGTACGTGGATAAATGCTAAGCACCCGCCTAGTCCCACAGCTGATTCGCTGATGCAGCCATCGGTCTTCATTTTCACCCGAGAAAAACAAAAACACAGGCGTGCCTTCTACAAGCACGCAACAATGCGCTACGAGATGTTTCTGTATGGGCAGGGAGGTGAGCGCTCTGCTTTGAGAGGGCAGAGAAGCCAAACTCGAAAGTGGCGTACATGCTGTCTGTTTAACATTAATGTGAGGATTTGTACTCGATATTCACGATATGGTCATTTACTTCATCGCGCGCACAGCAACCCCGCAAGCCCACCCGCTAGCCCGCCCACCCCTAGAAGAATTGTTGTCATTTAGAAGTGAAATTGCATGTAGGTGTGAATCGAGATCGTGATTTCTTAACGATTTATCACACAGCCCTAATGTGTAGTGACAAAAAAGCTGTGTAATCTAGCTACCCGTATGTATAAAATCACTAAAAAGCCAAGAGTAGAGCTACACAGTGCCCTCGTGTTGACAAACTTAGCACTGACACACAGTACATGATTAAAGAACCACTTATTTATTTATCCTTTGTGATAATAATTCATCTGCCAATACCTCATATGTCTGTCTATTTAGGTTTTTCTCATTTATAATGTAAATTTACCCTTCTTAATGCTCAGTAAAATCACTTACTGACTGTGAGTGCAGCTCACGCTGTCTCACTAGCCTCAAACTCCGAAGATTCTTTGCATGCGACACGTATCCAAAATAAGAGCCTTGAATCCAGTCTTTTCTTTTGATGTCTTTATCTTTACTACAACTTACTTCTTGGCTTCAACTCACTTCTACCGTCTGTGTACGTTCTTACTTCTTTATATATATTTCGGGAACCAATCAGATTACGTCACGTAAGGCAACTACGTATTACTTCTGTTGTTACGTACTAGTACATTTAACGCGTATACGTATTAATATAACTCTGTTACGTAACACTGTATAGAAAGTTCACATGGAAAGATCCAGAAATATTCAAATTTGCATTATAGCTCTAATTTCTACTACAAATAGTTATGAAATATTAAATCCAAGTATTCAAACATTCATGCAACACAAAATGGCTCTAACACTGAATATACACTAACACTGAAGGAAGGAGCGTTTGTAAGTGCTGGGTGGTTCCTCAGCCCCAAACACACACACACACACCTTCTTCCAGCATTAGTGCAGAGTCAGTCTCAGGTAAAGTACTGCAGAATAAAACATGAAGGAGCAGATCTACTAGAATGTTCCCCACCTGTCGAAAGGCAGCGGATAGGAGATGAGAGTGTTTATGACCATCTGCAGGTGCTGTGTGGCAAGGATGAGAATGGATTGTGCAACCGCAACCTTCACCTGCTCTTCAGCGATAACTTGCAGTCGAATGTGCAACACCTCCAGCATCTCTGGTACCTGACATGGCCAATGTTGGCAAACAAAAACACGCTCATGTTGCGAACGGCCACTGGGCTCGCTATCACAGCCATTCCAAGACCAGAGAAAATATTAACGCGGGAAGGCTCATTACCAGGTCCTGCAGTCCCCCGCCTCTGTTTTTCAGCAGCGTGTTGAGAATGACACTGGAGGCTCTGGAGCAGTTGGACTGGGAGTCCACCAATCCTTCAAACAGCATGAAGATGAGTGTGTTCAGCTGCTGCTGGGGAAGACGCTTACTGACAATCTGATGCAAAAGAGAGAGCAAAAGACGCAACTCAATATGTGCTGTGTTCTATAATATTCCGTACTTAATGAGAACTACAGCAGTAACTCTTCTGCAGGTGCTACACGGCATTAAACCCTTTGCGAGCAAACACATTTCAACAGATTTCTTATGCAACTTTCCTCTTAGTGTTGCGTGCTAGCCGTGTAATCCCATACTGCACTGAAGTAAATATAATAAACAAGTGGGAAGATAAATAAACATTTTTCAGACTTCATCAGTTCCCTAAGTGCTTTTACAAGCTCACAAAAACCGTATAAGGCACACAATGTTGTGTATAAATACACTTACTCAGTAAGCTTTCTCTTGGCAAAAGGATCTAATAAGAGTGGAATTTAATTAGATTTGATCGATATCAATGCCATTGTCAATTTTGCCTATCAATCGAATTCCTTATCAATTCCAAATCAAGTTTTGGCAGTTTTGGACCTATAAGGGAGAGAAGTCTATTTTTGCCATGAGGGTGTTCCATATGAGAGCCGCTGTGGACGCGTGTTGGATAAACAGCTGTACCTTGAGTAGAACGCTGGTGGTTTTTGTTATTTATCAGCTAAAATATAAGTTTGGCTGTAATAAATGGGACCTTTTGATTGAACTGGAACATTTTAGTGAATGTTGGACAGTGCATGTTTATACTGTGAAAAATATCATTTATGCGTCGTGATTCCTTGTGGTCGAAGGTCTAGATGCAGAGAGTGTGACGTAATGTGCCGCGACACAAAACTTTGAGAACCGGAAAACATGCTAGGAAATCGTTAAGAAGACTCGATAACGTTGGATGTGTACAGTTCCGATGGAATTGATCAATTGGAACCGGTTCTGAGTGGAACCGGTTTTCGATTCCCACCCCTAGGATCTGACAAAAATTATACAGCACAAAAAACAGGCCAGGTGAGTTCAAACCGAAAAAAAATTAAAACGTACCACAACTAAAGCGGTGTCTGAAATCACTCCCTCATTTTTCCTCAGAATTGCAACATCATCCAGCACATTAATAATGGGAATTAAATTAGGAAATGCGAACATTCATACACTATCCTGTCTCATTATTCTGTGCCAGTCAGTGCCTTATAGCAGTTCTGTATTATGCCCTTTCTAAGCTGTGAAAGGGAAAGGTAGGGCTCTAGGTAATGACGATACACATGACGATAGTCACAGACATGGCACAAATCACACGCTCTTAAAAATCTTAACTGCCATATTAATGGCTTGAGCCCGGTCACTCCGGTACCGGGGGCAGAACGGGAAAGCTTTAAATAGTCAATAAACGTAAACAAACATATGCATGCGGCACATCAACATCACCGATACAATCTCGTGTAAAAATCTCAAACAAATTCCACCTAAATATAATACAATTCCAACACCAAACACATAAATAAACACAGAATAAAAACACTGCGTAGGTCTACGTGGAAGAAATACGGCTGTAGAATCTAAACTACTACGGCTAACCATGCATACCGTATATCATATGAGAGCCCAGACTCCGCACATTACGCAGATAATACGGGGTTTTTTTGGCAAACATGATTTTATTTTTATTTTTTTTGCATCTTCCTTTATTCTGACCCAGTAACATGTATGCTGATTCCACAGTAATCTCACAAGTGTTACCTTTATAATGATATCAAAAGCATCAAAATAGACATTGTGGTTGCTGAGATAGACACATTTTATTTTGGGCATCTTTTTTAGAGCAAAAATCTGTAAAACAGTCTCAGGGCTTAACAGGTCAAAAAGGGTGAGAACCCAAAGTGATGATGGAACATAGCCATGAGATATGTGTACCTTAGTCAGCTCTGAGCAGGTTTTGTAGAGAACGCCGTGGTCTGGGTCATTTAGCTTTTCTCTTAACGTTAACAAACCTTCCACAGAATCATCTCTGTAGTCCAGAGAGAAGCCTAAAATGAGAGTAGAGTCGTTAACTAAGAGACGGAACATCAGGATGACCATATATTACATTTGGAAACCTACCAGAAGTCAGTGAACTGTAACATCTTAATAAAAACAATAACATAAAGGCAGGAATATTTGAAATTCTTTTAAAATATTAGTGGGTACAAAGGACAATGTTCTTGATAATCTGAGCTGAAACATTCTGATTGGGCTTTTCAGGCCAAACCCCCATCTAGGAAACACAAGACAAACAAATCCTGGAGTATTCTATTTAGAAAACCTCTTTTACACTAGCTTCTGTGTACAGGAACAGTGCTGAGATCACCATGCTCAGACATGATGTAGAGATTCTCAAGAATTTTGTGCTTTTATTATTCTTTCAAGCAGTTTATCAACTGACAGTTCTGGTTCAAGCTATATATTTTAAAGCTAGTGACAGGTTGCACTCTGGCAGTCCATTTGTTAGCAAAACCTTGAAGAATTGTGTTGCCCAGTAAAGGGCATGCAGGTGTGAAAAGCGATATTACCTTCATAGCGCAGTTGAATCTGTAAGAGTGTGTAAATGCAGTCTATAGCAGCTTTGCGCACAGCAGGGTTGGGGTCCGTACAGCGCGGAGCCAAACGCCCCAAAAGGGCTCCAAGGTTATGAAAGGTCACCAAGTTCTGAAAAGCCACATGACATTAGCATACTGAGTACCTTAAGACAGAACAAGCAGTTCAAATAAAAAGGGATTTTTGAGAGATTTCTTGCTAGGATTTCTATCACTGCATTAGCTCTCACCTTGACATTAAGACTGTCTAGGTAAAACTGCAGCATGTCAGCCGTGGTCCTCACAGCTCTCTCTCGCTCATGGTCCTTACTGGAGCTCAACCAGCTCTCTATATGCTGTGAGAAAAAGTCTTTCATTATGGTTGTGGGCAAAGATTTCAAGTACTGTGTGCAATTCCTTATAAACACTCCCTTCAACTTCAGTGTATCAGTAGTAGACATAATTTTCAAGTTCAGTGTTGTCCCTGAAGTATGGACAATAAACACAACTGATCAGTGGGTTTGCACAACCGCTGAACATTGAATGTATGTATACATCACTGGTCACTTTCTAACTGACTGTATCTGCACAAATTATTGAAAAGTTTTGCACAGACTCTAGTTGTCCACTGCTGTTATAACATCTGCACAAACTTAAATGTTAGTCAGACTTTTTAAGAGATACTGTTTTATTAATAGACTGGATATAGAATTCTTCATATTGAAACTGTTACTAACCTCATGCACATTCAGTGTAAAAGTCAATTTCCACTTTTGTAGGTTAATACTGCATCCAAATTGTCAAAGTCAAAGTAAACTTTGTCATCTCTTCTATATATTGTACAGATATACAGAGAGACGTGGCTCCAGTTTACACAGTGCAACAAGAAATAGACAACAAAGAACAGATAAGGCACATGGAATAAACAATATATAAATAAATAGGGCACAAAATATACATTTTAGGCTAAAACAGGAAACTGACTGACAGTTTTCAAAATGAAAGATTACGATATCCAGTCTATTAATAGAAGTGTATTCTTAAAAAGTCTGACTGAAATTTAAGTTTGTACAGATATAATAGCAGCATTGGAGAACCATTCTGTGTTCTAAATTAAATAATCTTTTCAGAGAGAGTTTCAGTGTAACATGAAAGAGATAGTCCGTATAGCAGCATGCGCATCACAGCAACGGTGAGGTGTAAAGTGCAGAGGTGCAACAGAGTTAGTTTACAGTCCGGGTGTGCGTTGGGGGGAGTGTGAACGCAGCTAGTGTGTTCAAGAGTCTGATGGCTTGTGGGAAAAATTGTCTCTCTTTCTACTTCTATTTCTAGTTCTAGTTTAAAGTTATATTTAATACTCGATTTCTAGTTTAAAATGTATATTTTGTATTCTATTTATATATTGTTTATTCCATGTGCCCTATTTGTTCTTTGTTCCCTGTTTCTTGTTGCACTGCTAAAACTGGAGCCGTGTTGTCTCATCTCTCTGTATATCTGTACAGTATATAGCAGAGATGACCATAAAGTTTACTCTGACTTTGATAATTCTGTGGAAGCATGTTTACCTTGAATACACTCTGTAAACCGTCTGGACTTAGATCTCTGGCCAACACATTGCGCAGGAGCTCATGAAGTGCACTGAAGGTATCTGTGTATAAGGCCTGGAAAAGAAAACACTTTCATGACCGTTGACTCGTTACAACCTTTTTATGGCCTGTGTCCACCAAACACGTGTTTTGGGCTGGCAGTGGCTATTTTTAATACAAATCAGCGCGAAGCACCTTCAGCGGAAAAAAAGAAAGATGTCGGAGCGCTTAGAACTGAAACCCGTTCAACTTTTAGAACAGCGCTGGGCTCGTCACTTTTCTGTTTCTAGCCAATCAGAATCGAGGAAGAGGCGGGACATACGCAGTCAAGAACTCACTAAGAACAATGGTGGCGCATCTGGAACAGCTAAACAAGCTCATTTTGGTTTTATTTACACAGTTGGAATAAGGCAAAAAACTACAATGATGTGATCAAACCCCTAATCGGTGCTACTCTCCCAGCTGCTTTCTTGCACGGTTTATCTCATGCACCCAATCTCCACGTATCCAGTGAGTATCCAGGTCAAACGCTGCTGCTAAAGCCAAGATTCCATTTCTCTCCATTGTAATGATAATGTTTTATGTCGGCTAACCCCTCAATCTCAAAGGAACACGTTACAATGTTTACATGAAATAGGAACGAATGTGGAAGTGCCTGATGAAGCTTTTCATAACTTAGCAACAAATAAGTGCTGAGAGAAGTGCTGAGAAAGCACTCTGGAAGTGAGGTTTTGACCGCTCTCAGCAGACATGGCCCTTACTTTATAAATTAGACACAAATGATTTCAGATAAGCCGCATGAAATGTCAAAACTGACACCACAGAGGTTTGATTATAAAACCCATCTCTACTGATCAGATTTCAAAGAAAATGTAATCCATCATAAAATAAGACACCGCTCTTAAAAACATGAAGCTTTATCATCTGATTTTATTTAGTGATCCAGTCTAGTAACACTCATTCTGCTCTGTTTGGACAGCTTTCATTTGCAGAAGATCAAATTTAATGGTTATTTTTATGTGCAAGACCATGCTGGATTGATCATAATCAGTGAACATAAGGCACAGACAGAGGTACAAAACAATATGTTAGAAATCTTGCTGTACCTGTTTGTTAACAACCCATAAATCTCTGTTTCCTCTGAAGTCTCAGTATCTGAATGAAAGTAAATCAGCACGAATATCTGCCCGTGTGTTTCTCCCTTACCTCCTTTTGCTGGGGATCCAGAATCTCATCGTCTTTGGATTTTTCCACCATTTCTAGAGTAGGCAGTCCATACACCCCGTTTATACACGCTTTCAACATGTCAAAGTTTTCATTTTCGGACAGCGCTGGATCCAAATTACTGGGTTTCTGAGTTAAGTTCTGCAAATGTAAATTTCTAACACATATAACTCACTTTCACAGCAGTAGACTTTCCATGATGTGTTGTAATATAGCTCTGTTTATTATTGTGAATCAGTTTTGGAGTGATTCAAGCTGGGCTGGAAGGATACATGAGGTTGGCACATGTGGTCATGACAAGGTGGCGTACAGGCGTGCGTATGGCATCAGCCGACTCTGCCTTCATGAAATCCTACATCAAATAAACACATACAATTCCAAATGTTTGAGGAAATGTTCTGTGTCAGTGTTCCACAATAAAACAGACACTTTTTTCAACACCTCTATATGCTAAAGTTTCATTTTAATGAGGATAGGAACAGTAAGGTAATAGCAGTCCAACATATAATGTATTTCTTTATCAACCTTATCAATAAAGATGATTAAATTAATGATTGGCTTCAACCATTTTTCACAACTGCAGCCACATACCAGCATTACTCCCATCAGTTCCTGCTTGCGGCTGAAGAGGTAGCCTTGTTTGCGGACGCAGGTACTGATGGCCTTAGCAATGAGCCCAACACTCTGAATTAAACTCAGCTTCATGGTCAAGTCCTGCCAAGACACCCAACACAGGTGAACGCCTTCATTTACAGAAAGACTCAGATGCTATAGTATAAACGGTTAATCATGAATAAATCAGCTCAATCAGTCAGCTCACAGCATCTCAGTAATCCACACTCCAAATCAATCAATCAATCATTCTCGATTAGTGTTTGATCAAGATAAGCACAAGGGAGCATGCTGCGAAACCTTTCAGTCACTGTACACTCGCATTTCAATATAATGCAGCATCGGTTTAAATGAAGATATATTTCAAAGACATTTTAACTCAAATAAGGACCGTTTACCATTTAATCCCGTTAGTTTGTTAGTATAAGGTACTTTCCCCGTTAAAGTCCCAGTGACCCTTGTAATAGCAATTCAACTAAAGGCAGAGGCTGAAACAGAAATAAATAACAAACTCCAACCTTAAAAATGTGATTGAAAAGGCTTAACTAAGCAAATCAGATTAGATGAACACGAACTCAAACGACCTCACAGCAAGTCAGAGCACGGTTGTAAAGGTCAAATCAGAAGGTCCACGCAACAGGCAAAGGGATCTTTTAGTGAAAGAAGAGGTTAGTAGACAGGTGTTCATTCTTAAACTTTCTGAACTTCTCAAAACAACAGAGAAGACTTGGTGCTGGGTAATGGAGCTTTTGTAAATAAACGTCTGAACGTTCTGGAGGTTGTAGTGTTTACACTGTCCCTGCGTTGATTAAATCGAACCAGACTCAATAACATGTAGACAATCGAAAGGTTTATTTTTCTGCCCTTTTTTGAGAAGTTCAGAAGGTCACGTTCATTGGCGTTTCAGCTGAGGCCTTCAGAGTGAAGAAGAAAAAGGTTGAGGCTGAAATTTTACAGAGACAGAGGAGAAAGAGGCTCCTCATGGTACCTTGGTCTCTACTTTTATTCCCAGAACCTGCGCAACATAAAAGTATGGTGGGAGTTACAAAGCAACATAAAAAATTTCAACCAATATGGGAAAGCATGAGGCACAAAAACAGGCAGATTAGAGTATATCAAAAGCACTCTGCTTTTAGAACTAGGAATCTGGTATCAGCACCTGAATATCCCACTGTCCCCGTTTCAAAATAAAATGTACATGAAAACAATACTTGTTCGACAACAAAAATGTTTCTTTTTTCCAGACAGCACAAAAACAGAGATATTTTCCAAAATTAACAATGTATTTTCCCAGTAGATATTTCATCTGAACACATACAGCTGGTGACAGAAGAAAAAACGGTGATTATTTTTTATAATTTCTGTCCAATTAAATTCTGTTGAATAATAACAGCCACAAACCACAAACATCAATCGGCAAATATAACGGGCCCACAAGTAACATTAGTCAATGCTAGCCAGTTAGCTTAGCTAACACTTGTTGGTTATAAATGCAAATTGGAGTTTTCTGTCAGACCAAATTCAGTGCAAACTTTCATTGCTGATTATTGTTTTTTAATTACACAAGCAATAATGTGAGAATTGCAAGTCCTATTTCCCCCTTCGCTTTCACTCATTTCTCACTTTATTTTTACTCTGCTGCTGTATTTAGATAAAATAAGAGAAATGAAAGGGAGCTAATTTAAAACCTCAATATGTCTTGCCCCAGCTTCCTGTTTCATTAGGATCACGTCAACCTGCACAATTAAATCTTGCTCATTTTACACTTACACTACTTAACCACACTGCAGTTAAAATAACTACATATAACTGTATATTACTTGTATATTACCTATTTAATGTAGATGTGATGTAGCTGTAGCTATATTTCTGCACATATAGCTATACAGTGAAACTAGAATAAGCACATTATCTTCGATCAACTTCATCAGACTAAACCTGACGAGTGAAACACAATATTGCCCTTTTCAACTCTCAAATGTTTTTCTGAGTCTGATCAGGGCTTTCGGTGAGCTCTACTCCGTCAGGATCCCACTGACATGAGGTCATTCAGCAAAGGAGCCAAGCTAAGCACGACTGCATCTCCAGCAGGCACAATGCTGAAGCACAGAGCAGTTTCTGCTCCATTTAGGAAAGTATTAACCCTCCCTGATTAAAATCAAAAAGGGGTGGTCAGGCCTCCGTAAGGCTCACAGACCCATTAAGAAAAAGAGTGAAGACAAAATATTTTTTGCACAAAGCAAAGAAACTGTTTCCCTTCTTTCAAATAAATGTTTTGACTTGAATATTCAGAGATAACCTTCCTTGAAATCATCTGTGAATAAATAAACTCATCCTAAAGCAGCTCAAAGTCTTAAATGCTTGAATTGAGCAGTCCAGGCAATAATCTCCATGTAGCTTAAATAAGAAATCTAACGGTGACTTTTATCGCAACAGACTTCAGATAAACGTCCCCAGCGGGCTTCATTTACGTGTAGTGTCTGGGCAGAACGGCTGTATAAGGCTTGCTTACCTTGGTGTTGAAGTGTTTGCTGATGTTGCGCAGTATGTCGTTGTCCAGGCGTGTGAGCAGCTGCTCTTCTGGAGCGTGTAGAGCCACGTAGCCGTAGCAGAGAATCAGGGTGCTCTTAATCTTCTCTATATCCACATCATTCTTATCCTAATTATTGTCCAAATAAACACACAGGCATACGGGGTAAAGAAGAATACAGGCACTAATAGCACTTCCTATACCTGTTTAAAGATTCACCTTTAATGTATTACCACATACTGTTAAGTTGGACTATGTTTTGTCTTCAGTTTGCCCAGTTCTTTATATTTTTATTAAAACACTTCTTAAAAACCGACATCACTGTTGTTTACATGCCTTTTACTTAAATAAATGTAAATGCATTAATTGTATGTAGATGTTTCACTTTCGACAAACAGTTTCGTCACTGAGCACTGAGAACACACCTGGGAATTTGTGGGTCTACGAACTGAGAAACCAAATACTGGATTTCTCTCTCTGGCGATGTAAGAACTTACTTTAAGAATGCTGAATATCCCAGAGGCTTTCTTAAAGGCATCCGATTTCCCAAACTCGTCCAGCTTGGCGAGCGTGCCATCCAGATGACTGCTGGCACACAGCCCAACACACATCGCAACCCCCTGCAAAACCAATTATTCCAATTATTACCTATTAGTGGCTTTTAAATGGATGTTTAAGCATCCAATTTCCAAACAGAGGATCAGTGCAATCAGCCGCATGCACGGCTCAGCAATTAGAAACTGTCAGACCTGCAACCCCTAATCAAATCTCACTGTGATACGACCATGCAGCTGACCAGAAATTACAGCTCTGAGCCGATGCATGACCTCCCTCTGCAAATAAACAGAGCGCTTAAAATGTGATCTTGTCACAAGACCGCATCACACTGAGCAACTGTAAACGAATGAAGAGCACAAAGGGGTTTCTGTGTGTCTAACTGAATACTCAAACAGGAAACTGCAAAGGCCACGGCAATGCACGTAGACCAGTCTACTGCCAAACAGCTATAGCTCCGAAGCGCCAAAGTTAGAGAGCTGAAAGCCGGAGCAATGCTGAGAGACAAAAGAAGTAAAAGCTAACACTAAGTGATAATGTCACTCGAACTGCATTTTCTTTACCGTACCGCTCTCTCCGTGGCGTCGTTATGGCGTGCACTGAACAGGACCTCCTGCAGCTGCTTTCGAACCAGCTCCTTATTGGTGCACTGCTGCAGAGTCACACCAATACACTTATACAGGAAGCTCTAGAGACAGGGAGACAACAAAACATTTATCTGTTTACTACGGTGAGGAAATAACTCATATTAGCCTTTATTTGTCAATTTTATTATTTTTTATGTTTTTAACTTTACATAAGATTGAAATAACCTGCAGTGTACAGTTCTGTTATTTTAAGCTCTTTCCTATTTCCTTTTCTTAATTACACAGACAGTCTTGGCGGAGCAACTTGGGGTTCCAGGCCTTGCTCAGGAGGCTCTGTTGTGGTAGAGCAGCCAAACCTAGATCTGGGAGATCAGCTCTGTTGTGGACACAGCCAAACTCAACCCCCAAACCTCTTTTTGTAATCAAGCATCCTACCAACTGGGAAGGATAATTTGGTTTAACAATCAGAACCAGTGACACCATGTGATAGAGAAGCCAGAGCAGCACAAACCTTTTCCTCCAGAGCGTTGTTGTAGGTAGGGAGATATCTGGTGGCCTCCACCGCTAGCTGGCAGCTCCACTGACCATCATCAATGGTTACCAGAGATTTCGAAAGGAACTAAGCCAAACAGCATCAGGGTCAACATTGTATAACACAGACTAGACAGTAAGCAAGAGTCAGGAAGTTGGTGCTAGAAAAGAGCAACATTTTAAAAATGTCATTATATACTAATACACATTTATACATACAATACATAAGTACACAACTACACACCTGAAGGAGGCGTTCTTCCCACAACTTTTTGTCAAGAGTTTCTGATGTGGATTCTAGAAACAGAAGAAAGATTTGAATAATGATATAAAACATCTCACATCAAATTATGAGTCTAAGAAAAGTTTGTAAACCCTATGGTATATAAACTATATCCTCATGCCATTCGACTCCTCACCCAGGACATGCTCCGCTCCCTTTCATAGTATTGTGTTTATGATCACGGCACAGCAACCAAATCATCTTAGTGCATCATATTTCATGTTGTCTGCCACATTACATATTGTCATATTTCATATGGTCTGCCTTATTTAATATTTTCTCCATCACTTATTACATGCACTTCAAGCTGCTACTCTGTTCTACACAGACATTGCACAGTGCACTTTAAACTATAACTTATAACTTTATATTTGTAAGTCTGTATAATTATATTATAATTCAAGGTTTTTCTTTTTTTAATATTCTATATTTCAACCTGTAATCTGTAAATATGTTTATCTGGATTATAATTCAAAGTTATTATTTTTTTCCCATTATCTTTTAACTTGTATTCTTGTTAAATCGCACAGTCTAAAGAAAGAGCAGTTCAGGATATGTTTCACTGCATGCTGTACCTGTATATCTGTGCATGTGACAAATAAAGAATCGTGAAATCTTGAATCTTTAGAAACAAAACAATTGTACAAATTTCTGCAGTCAATAATTAGCATTATTTAGGCAATTCAGGAATTTTTCACTACAGGGTGATTATGGCAGTCTTGTTAAGATCTTCCTTTAAGAAATATACTATTCAAACATCAGTCTGGATAGTGCTTGCATAACCAAAGATGTGAACAGGACTAAAGTGCACAGTGCAAACACAACTACTAAAAACAACGCTACCCACATCTCAGCTCAAACTGGTTATACTTGTCGACTCGTACAGAGAGCAGCACACTGACCTTCCACACAGCTAGTGAGTTGGGGGATCTCAGCCTCCCATAGTGCTTCAACTTTAGGGTGGATGTTGGGGCTGATGGCGTTAAGGAGACTCAGTGAAGGAGCACCGTGACCTCGACAGCGGTATGGAAAAGATGCATTCACCTGGAGAACACAGATCCTAATTAATTCATACTGAATAATAAATGAAACTAGGGCTGCAACTAACGGTTATTTTGTTAATCGATTAATCTGTCGGTTATTTGTTCAATTAATCGATTATTAATCGGCTAAAAAGAAAAAAAATCCAGCTTTTTTTAAATAAATAAGACTGTCTGTTTCTATTTTTCTATATTTATTTTTTACTCTCTAACATTATAAAATGAAAAACAAATTCTGATTACTTGAAAATTAAGAAATATTGAAGTTTTGGCCATTTTTAGCCAATTTGGAGTCATTTTGGCCAATAACTCATTTTCTGGGAGAAAACGACGTTTTTGCGCAAGATGCCGTTCCACATGAGAGTCGCGTCACAATAACGTGGTGGACACGCGGCGGAATAATCACTGAAAATATCAAGTAAATGGCTGTACTGTCAGCAGAACGCTGGTTGTTTTTGTGACTTATCAGCCAAAATCGAGTTTTGTCTGTAATAAATAGGAACTGGAACGCTTTAGTGAATGACTTCCCTGAGAGAGTCGTGTGTGCTAACTGCTAATAAACAGCGCATGTGTTTACATTGTGGAAAATATTATTCATGCGTTTGTACTTCAGTTTTTGTGACGGCAAGGTATGGCACTGGTTCCCGTCTCCTTATTCTTCTGTGATGGCAGTCCGCATCCAGCTTAATGGTGCTTTACTGCCACTGCGGCTTTGGTTAGCTTCCTGCCCCACATTATGGGGTAGCCACTGTACGTATGTATATAATAACGTAGATCCAACTAATCGATTATTAAATTAGTTGCCAACTATCTTAATAATCGATTTGAATCAATTAGTTGTTGCAGCCCTAAATGAAATCATAAACCATGTGCGGAGGAATGCACCAAATATAACGGCTGCAAATTAGACGAAAGGCTGTACGTATAATGTTCAACTCTTTCTCAGCTAATAACGAAGTGGCAGTACTTTCAAATGAAATGTACACCAAAAAAAAATTATGATATGAAAAAGACCATTTATATTCTGGACAAGATCTAGTACATTTAAGATATAATAACTTACCAAGAGCCGTATCATTAGCACATACTGTGAGGGGAGATTGGAACCTACAGCACAGAGGTAAAAAATGAAGGGAAAAAATTAAAGAAAGAAAAGGCGGTGGAAAGACAAAAAGATAAAGGGAGAAAGGGCAGACGAGGGTAAGCCATCAGCACAGGCTCCCCATCCAAAAACATTACAATTAACGAGTAAATGATTAGCGAGCCGGGATGTTATTTGTCCCACTATGAGCTGAGCTTAATCATCACTGCCGCGAGAAACAATTACCCTCCCGTCCAGGACCCCGGCACTTTATTCACATGAAAAATGTGGCTTTTCATTTGACTAATTAGAACCAGGCAGTACTGGCCAAGCACACGACTGCTAATGAAAACAAAATGGCTGTGAGGGAAATTTCACTTCCAAAACGAAGTGGAAAGAAACAGGCAAAAAAGTGGTGGGAGAGATCATCTGGCCAGGGCTGAGAGCTGCTGAAGAGACGGAGTGTGTGTGTGTGTGTGTGTTTAAGCCATGGCCTCAGGATGGCTCGGCCTGTGGAAAAGCCCTCTGCACTTAAAGACGTCTGGAGCTGGGCTTATCCATGACATCACGGTTGCGTTCATATGCCAGCGCTTCTGTGCGAGTCACGTAATGTGTGTACGTGCGGGTCTCGTATCACGTGTGCGTGTGTGTGGGTCTGTTTTCCACCTGGTGTGCTGAAGTCAATGATGAAATTGGGCTCCTGGGCGGCTCGCTTCTTATTGGCCAGCAAGATGAGGCTTTTACAGAGAGGCATGGTGGCGTTGGAGTACTGAGGTGGGGTCAGGTAGCACAGCAGCATGGGCCACAGCACCTACAGCAACACACAGCATACCACACGTGAGCAACACCGTTGTATCTTGGTCTAAAACAGAGTGTTTACACACTCCTTTGTCGCAAGGATGGAGCAGAGACTATTTATTGTCTATCTAGAGGGTGTGATCTCGACACGGTTAGTGTTGTTTGAACTTAACGAGGAAAAAAGCAACCAAAAGTAAATAAGGAATTACGTAAGACACCTCTAGTAACAGACAGTGAACAATAATAAGTAGTGTATCAACAGATAAGTGGCGGTGGTGGCACAGTGTTCTACGTAAGTGGCTGAAACCCTAAGATTTTAATCCCAGTAACTACCATTGGGCCCTTAAGCATGACCTTTAACCCCACGTGGCTGTAAGGAGGCTGTCCTTGTAACTAGCAACAACGTTCTGGATAAGAATGAAGGGTTAACCGATTAATGGCCAGGCCGATTATCGGTATCTGTGTTTCATTTTGACTATCACCGATATTAAGTAATAACAAGGTGCGCTACTGTGGCTCCACTGCCGTCTCTTCTCTCTGTGCTGTTTGCTTTTGACTCGCTGCTTCATTTAATGTCCCGCCCACAACAGTCTCTAATTGGCTTTATGTCACATGAGTAGTAGCGAATCAATGCTGAAGCCTTGCTGTCACTCACACCACACACACACACACACACACGAGCGCAGCATGAAGCCCTGAGAAGGAGAAGAAGAGAGAGGAGAGTTTCAGTTGAGCTTGTTGTTTGTAAAATTAAAAATTTTGACAGAGATATTTCTTTTTTTTTTTTGCATAGCGGCCCTGTTAACTGGCAATAATCGGTATCGATATTGGCCCTGAAAAAACAATATCGGTCGACCTCTGCTAAACGTCTCCCTGGAGCAACTTGGCCTTAAAGCCGTGCTCAAGAGCCCAGCGGTGGTAATTGTGGCTGTAATATACAGTAGAGCTGAATTTGAACCTACAACCCCCTGATCGATGGATTAGTGCCACACCTCTTGGCCGTCACCAGCACTATGTTGAGTTTTAAGCAGACTTCAATCTAGGATAGTCTACTAGATTCAGCTCTGTATTACAGCCGGACAGTTGCGGGGGGACCGGAGCCTATCCTGGAAACTTACCGGCGCAAGGTGGGGAGCAACCACAGGGCACACACACTCACACAATCACACTCACATTCACACCTTACAGGGCCAATTTAGAGTTGCCAGTTAACTTATAGTGCATGCCCTTGGACCGTGGGAGGAAACCGGAGCAGGACCTTCTCGCTGTGAGGCGGCTGCGCCAACCACTGGCACCACCATGCCGCCCCGCTGTGTACATTTTCATCTTAAATATTATACTTAAAGGAATAATCTACCTAAAAACATAACTTGACCTGTTAGCTTTTATTCACAAGTTCATCATCCCACCAATGTTCAGAATGACATCAAACTAGGAGAAGCACATCTCTAGCCGCCATAACAGCAGAGGCAAAAGCCACATTCATGACCCAGAACAGAAGTATTTGTCTTTAACTTAAATAGGTCTGAACGAGCTGCTTCAAAGCGAAGCCACTATAACTAGGCCGGCTCTACTGTGGTTATTAACAGACGGGGGAGACGCTCCCGCTTCTCACGCCTTATAAACTCTCTGAGTGGCAGTGTGACGATGGAATCCTGTCATCAGCACACTGTTAATGTTGGAAGTCACACAAGGAAAAAGGAGCTAACATCTTCCAGAACACACACATACAAGCACAAAGTGCTGTTAAGGGTCGGCACAGCTGATATTGGCTAAAAGGATGATTTACTATTAACCGTGTTTATAAGGTCCCTATGTACTAGTGTCACGCAAACACGGCGCCTAACACTAACTGGATTAGACATTGCTCTGTAATTCACATCTGACTGAGCTGACTAGCCTCCCTTCATTATAGAGAACTGCAGAAATGGGAGTTGCAGAGGATTAAACACTAAATTCTACCACGTATTCTTTAAAAAAATCTAAAGTTTCGTGAACAGTGCAACTGATCACATTATCACAAAGAAAACAACACTTTAAAACTTTTTCAATGAACTAACAGTGTGTTTATATACGCTACCAGTCAAAAGTTTGAACACACCTTCCCATTCAATGTTTTTTCTTTATTTTCATTACTATTTACATTGAAGATTCTCACTAAAGGCATAAAAACTATGAATGAACTGTGTAAGGGCTATCTGACCAAGAAGGAGAGTGATGGAGTGCTGCGCCAGATGGCCTGGCCTCCACGGTCACCTGACCAAACCCAATCGAGATGGTTTGGGATGAGATGGACCGCAGAATGAAGGCAAAAGGGCCAACAAGTGCTCAGCATTTCTGGGAACTCCTTCAAGACTGTTGGAAAACCATTTCAGGTGACTACCTCATGAAGCTCATCGAGAGAATGCCAAGTGTGCGCAAAGCAGTGATCAAAGCAAAGGGTGGTTATTTGCAAGAATCTAAGATATAAAACATGTTCTGGGTTATTTCACACTTTTTGTTTACTACATAATTCCATATGTGTTCATTCATAGTGCCTTCAGTGAGAATCTACAATGTCAGCAGTCATGATAAAGAATAAAACATTGCATGGGAAGGTGTGTTGTGTCCAAACTTTTGACTGGTAGTGTATATCTATACTGTACATATATATATATATATAATAGGACATATGGCATATAGGATATTTTAAACAATATAAAATGCTGCTTTTAAAGAACAACACTATTTAATAAAAAACCTAAATGTTGAAGCTTTAATTTAGTCTATATTGGCCAAAGGGTAAACTGCTTTAACCAGTCAATGTAACACATTAAAAGTGTTTTTTGGGCACTATTTCAGGTTTAACTGGTTCTATGATTTGCACTGGGAGACTCAAATGCATATATGTGTATACGTGTGTTTCTGAGAAATGTTAAGACTCTGCACCTGCAGACTCGGGGGCAGACCTATCTTCTGGGATGAAAAATAGTGTCCCTGTTTAGTTTTTGCAGAGATACCGTTGCATTAAGAAAAGTTTTGTTTTCATTACTAAGGTTAGGGTTAGGGGGCAGGCAGATGACTATTCATCTACAGTAATTATTATGTCTATGAAATGTCCCCAAAAGCAGAGTGAAGTAATATTGTGTTTGTGTGTGTGATCTTTCTCACATCGGTCAGACGGCCCACGGTGGTGGTGAACAGATGAAGTGTGTTGTCACACATGCTCCTCAGGGCTTCATTGGTCACCTCCTCTGGGTCTGAGGGTCGCTGACCTCGCTGGAAACACACAAAGTGCAACAAACCGTCAAGTTTGCAGAATAACACCAACAAGAAAAAGGCAGCACACGGCACAATTTGTAAATCAGTTATACTGACAAGAAGACATTTAACAGTACTGGATAAACACCATAGCATTCATGTGCACTCAATCATATGTTCTACGTTTCAGGGATCACATCACATTATAAAAGTCTGCTGCTAATTTATCAAACTATGCTGACATTTCAATGCAACTGAAAACAACATAGAGAAGATTCATTGGAGAATTGGAGGCTGAGTTTCTTTTCCACCATCATCAGCAGAACAGCAAATGATGGAATTTCTCATAGCACAAAGTCAAAACCTCTAGAACAACACTGGACACTATTCTTGGCAAATCATTCTTCCATGTAAAATTCCATTGCTTAGTGTTTGGTAGAGTCAGTTGGAACAAAAACGTCTTTAAATTCTCAAATGGGTATCCCACATTGTTTTCAGGTTGGTAAAACCATGCCTTATGCAGAGTAATGGTGCATCACTTAATCACATTTTTATTAACGTCAAATCACTCCGCTTCCATCTGTGTCCAGTGGAGGCAAATCCAGGTCATTCTAGTTACAATCATTCCCTTTACAACATAAATCACCCAAATCAAGCAGCTTTTTATTACAAGTTTTAAAGAGCGAACCCAGCAAACACAACTAGAGGTCGACCCATATTGTTTTTTCAGGGACGCAATCGATACCCATTTTTGCTTGTTAACATGGCTGACAAACAACATTTGGAACCAATATTGGGAAGAAAAAAAAAAGAAAATCTGTCAAAATTTTACATTTTATAAACTCCAACACAAAACTTTATTTAAATAACTTGTTTCTAAACACTTAAACTTTTTACACTATTTTAATTTCACTTTAAATAAACATATTAAATAAACACTGTAGTAACATTGTAAAACTGTGAAACCTAAACATGAAAATTAAATGTTTTAGTATTCCAAATGAAGCAGCGGCAGGTTGTGGTGAAGAAAGCAAAGCTGCTACAGCGTGCTCTCCACTTAACCTAGATCTCGTGTGATATAGCCAATCAGAGACTGATGTGGGCGGGACATTAAATGAAGAAGAGAGTCCAGAGCAAACTGCACAGAGAGAAGAGACGGCAGCAGAGCCACAGTAGCCCATGTAATTACTCAAAATTAAACACAGACACAATAATTGTGAAATCTCTGTCCCCGATAATCTGCCCGGCCAATAGTCTGTCGACCCTTAAACACAATACTTAGTATTAGTACCATGATGGTGCTGTCAAAAAGATATTTAATATCTGAATCAGATATTTAAAAAATACATTTGTTGCGACACAGGCTATGAATCAGGCAGACCAGTGTGAAAAAGATAAACCTACGTAGTAGGTGTCAGACAGGGCGCAGTGCTGAATGATGAAGCGCACAAGCAGATCTCCACCCTCCAGCTCTAGGTAGCCGTGATGAGCCATCGCACTGATCACCTGGACAACCCTCTTCTTTACCTGTGTGGACAAGCGGACAATTCAGTAAAAAGATGAGTTTGCTGAACCCAAGGTTTACTTTTCTTAATACTCTGAACAAATTTGATGTTTACAGCGTTTATCAGACACTCTTATTCAGACTCACTGGCATTCACTAATCACAGTGAAAGTGAGTGATTATTTGTCATTGTGAACACACCGCAGCACAGCACACAGTGCACCACAACCAAATGTGACCTCTGCATTTGACCCATCCGTGAAGGAGCAGTGGGAAGCTAACAAGTGTCCGGGGAGCAGTGCCTGGGGACGGTACCTTGCTCACAAGTACCTCAGTGGTAACTTTACCGGCCCTGGATTCGAACCTGCGACCTTCTGATCACGGTGCGACACGCTACTGTTACGCCACCAACTGCCCCAACATGGACGGTTCCCTCGAGCAGCTTGGGGTTAAGGCGCTTTAATTAGGGGCCCCAGTGTATTTTAAGGTTTTCCCATAACCCTTATCTTATGGTTACCGGTGCAGCTTTTAGTGACTGTTTAAATTCACATGTAAAATGTTAGGAAATGCTTACCTTATTGCTGTGGTCAGCTAGAGGTTGTCTAATACTGGCAAGAATGAGAAGCTTCTTGGTTTCTAGAATGGACGCTAGAAGAGGAAAAAACCTTTCATCTCATTGTCTTAACATCAGTCGACATTAATTAAAACTTTAAGAAAACCATAAAAATCCATTAAGTCTTTGAAAATGGTTCAAACTTAAACTCTGAGTGACCCATCAGATAACAGTGACTTGCTGATCCTTTAAGAAAGCCGATCGCTCCCTTAAGTGTGATGCTCATTGCTGACTGTGAGTCTTACTTGTGGAGTTGATGAGGTGTCTGAGCACAGCCAGGGAGCCCATTCTGTTTCTCTCATTACTGTTTTCCAGCCTCTGCAGGACAAACACCATGAGCCGGTCGGGGAACGTGTTGGCTGCGTCCAAAACAGACAAACATAAAATATCACACTCATGTGAAATATGGTCTCTGACTTTAATACTGTTCTGCGTTCCATAACCCCTAAGACGGCAACTCATATAGACTAGATTTCTGTGTTAAGTGCTCTCCTGGACAATAGTACACAGCAAAAAACTAATCTTCACTCATAATATATGAATCAGACTTGAGTAATATGAGAATTCAAAATTCACTGCATATAAATCAGAATATTAATGATGGGTGTCTGTATCTGTATAACTGTAAAGGACACGGACATGTGCCAATCCCAGATATTCACTTAAATAAATAACTAAAGAAATAAATGCTAGTAAAACTCTTGCAAATCTTAAACCCAATGTATTCAGACACATTTGACTCATTTTATGCAATGCTGTTATTACTGATAAATAATGGCAGTAATTACTCTATAAACAAAAAAAACCTGATGCCTGATGTAGCTAGTCTCTCAAATCATTATGACTGTCAGTAATATTTATTATTTATTTAAGATACTGAATAATATTTCTAAAAGTTAAGACAGGCACAATATTTAGTGATATAATTCGGTATACTCATTATGTATTTGGGAGTTTATTACACTCATTTTTTTAAATCACTTATCTGCATAGTGTCGTTCTTAGAACCTACCAAGGATAGTGAAGCTTCGAAGTACTTCGTTGTGATTTTTCACAGTTGGAAGATTGTTGTAGTCCATGGGTGAGCACACCTAAACAGCGGAGAAATGATCAGAAGACCAGACAAATATCTGTTCCCACCAAACTTATGACGACATGTTGCCTTAATTAAGCAGAATTTCTTGTTTAATTAGTAACTTATGAACATAGTCGCATGAGTCGGTTGTTTGATAAGACTCAAACCAAGGCTAAGCTTAACAATGAGGTAGATTAACCTGTTAAGCGCTGAGACTGTTACAGATTTTTGCTCTAAAAAAGAATCCCAAAAAAAATGTGTATATCTCAGCAACCACAATGTCTATTTTGATGCTTCTGGTATCATTATAAAGGTAACACTTGTGAGATTACTGTGGAATCAGCGTACATGTTACTGAGTCAGAATAAAGGAAGATGCAACACAGCAGAACATGAAAAAAAAAATCATGTTCGCCAAAAAAACCCATATAATCTGCGGAGTCTCTGCTTTCATATGATATACGGTATGCATGGTTAGCCATAGTAGTAATTTGTTTGTTTGAGTTTTTAGACGAGATTCTATGTGCCGGATGCACATGTTTGTTTACGTGTACCGTCTATTTAAAGTCTTTCTGTTCTGCCCCCAGTACCGGTGGCGACTGGGCTCAAGCCATTAAATAGAGAAAGGAGTAGTGACTAAGACTAGATTTAAACCAAGTCTGAGAATTGGCCCATGAAGACATATTTGTCTGCTAAACCAATGAGTTAAATCATTTTCTAATTTAAGAGCTAGAGCAAGATGAGGTAGTGTGACTCACACCCCAAATATCACACACAACGCTTGCACCTGTGGACTGGAAGTGTGTGTGTGTGTGTGTGTGTGTATACCATATTTTTATGTGTTTTGGGGACCCTTTTGTCCTCTAAAATCACTTTCATTCATTTTCATGGCTTTGTGGGGACGTTTGAAAGGTCCCCATGAGGAAAAATTACTTTATAGAAAATGTGCAAGTTTTATTTGAGAAATCAAAAGTGGTAAAAGATGTGCATTTGGTTGCCAAGCTTAAGGTTATGGTTAGAGTTAGCTTTAGAATTATATACATCTAGTCATTAGGGGTGTCTATGGAATGTCCCCACAAAGAGAGTTGTACAAGTGTGTGTGCATGGGTGTGTTTTTGTGTGTCTAAAAGCAGGTCAGTTAAAAACAGGCACGAGAGATGACTTGCAAAACAGAGTTGCAAAAGAGAGTGAGAGTGTTTATGTGAGTGTGCGTGTAAGGAACGGAAAATAAGCAAACGGGGTGGAGACGCAAGCAGAAGGTCTGTGAGTTTGTAAACCTGCTGGTGTAAAGTAGTGAGAAGGCTGTCCATCTGGGTCTCCAGCACTCTGCTGCCCATGTTCACCGAAGCTTCCAGCACCTGGCAAACGCTCTGTACCGTGCAGAGATACACCGCTTCTTCAGGTTCATCATTTTAAATATCAAAATGCGTTAAAAAAATATAACATTTAAAGCTGCAAAAACACTCTCCAGTGGAACCGTGAGGGCATGAGCGGGCACCTTGCTGATGATGTAGTGTTCAGGATTCTTCTTATACAGGGCCAGCAAGGTGGGGAGCAGTTTGGGGAGTAGCTCCTCCAGCTTATCATGAGCCATCAGGTGACTCATTGACCCCAGAGCCTCTGCTACTGTCAGACGTAGCTACAAACACACATATACACTCAATAAAACCGCCACACCAGCAAACCAAAGATCAACGTATACATGTGATGTAGCGAGCAACTCATGAGTGCTGTATGTCACATGTTCAATAAAGCATTAAGCACCTTAACGGTTAGTTTATCCGTTTAATATTGAAATATGACGTTTATGAATTATTAGAATGACAATAGATTCCCAAAGCTTCACCAGCTGTTAATGAGTGATGGGCTGTAAGCTCATGGCTCTGAAAAGCCTGTGTGGAGTTGTGCAGCCAGACTGTGGAGAATGTTCCCTCTGTTTCCAACACTGTGCCTTTGCAAATGGCATATTCTGGGAGAGAGTTACATTTGGAGGACGCTCTGGCACTTCAGGTGCGATTTTACAGCATTTTCATTAATCAGGCTGGCTGGGATACGCAGCTGAAATGAAGCACAGCAAATTTGTCTAACTATAAAACCAGAGTTTTGCAAGAATGGAATAATAAATAAAACTCGCAGATATTTCTGCAGTTTCGTTTAGGATGTGAAAATATTTTTATGAATATACAATATATTTAAATTATTATACCAGTATTCTTCTGTAGTTTCCAGAGTTTTCCTTTTCCACAGTATCTCCTACTTTAGTTTTAAAGACTGAGGTGGAATATATGAGGTGAATTCTAATTAGCCGACAAATAAATATATAAAGAGAAAAAAACTTTTACCTTTACATCAGCATTTTCCACTTCAAGCTCAATGTTCCTCTAGTTTTCCCACCACTGATTAGGATTTATTACACTTTTTCAAATATCCCACTCAAAGGGCCTTCCCTTAACAAAGCATGAATTGAGTTCATGAGAATTTGAATGAAAAACTAAAATATTACACCAATTAAACCCATTAATTTCTCCTAACGGACCCAGGGGGTGAGCTCTGTGGGCTGGACTGTTCTCAATAAAAGTGAGAACACTGATCTGGGCAATCTTCTTCACATTTAACCACAACCACCATTAAAAATAGAATCAGATGCAGATTGACATTTAAGACTCTTCCTCCATTAAAAGACTCTTTTCTCTGTTAAAACTAGAATTTTACAATAATGTTACAATAAATTTGGGATTATAAGCTTTAAGGCTTCATTAAGCACAGAATGTTTTATATTATATACTCCTCATTCGTTTTTCCTCTCACTGCTACACACATTTGGTCAGTGATGTGCAGACTTCAAATCTCTGCCACATTTTATACATCCAAATGTCCCTGGAGCTGGAAAGTAAATCCTCTTTACAGCATTCCCTTCTGTCAGACAGGGAGGGAAAGCCCAGGAGGTGCAGCGTCGTGACTTCTCTTCAAACAACGGTCTGCCTTTGACTAACAAACCGAGTTAAGCTCTAATTGAATGCCTGCTCTCTCTTATTGAGCGTACCTTGGAGTCTCGGCTCTGCAGCCAGCTGCCAAAGAGGACTTCGTAGGCGGCATAGATCTCGCCGGAGAATGTGTCCTTGCGAACGGTGGGGTCTGGGGCTTTGTCCAGATTGGCTAGGTACTCCAAAATACTCTCACTGAAGTGGGAAAGAGCTGGAGGGTGAGAAAGGTTTGGTGATAACGCCACGGTGATGGATGACTTTTCAGTGTTGAAACAGTGCAACATAATCGTTGGTTACGTCCCAGACAGGACAAAATAGCGCGTAAATTAAAATATAGTAATGTTTCTTAATATAATTATATTCAGCAGGTTAAACTTAATTTCATCAAATCAGTCTGGCATCTGTAGGTGGTTCCAGTCACACCTCCCTGCTTTCCAGTTCTACTCTACAAAATGAAACTGTCTGAAACTTACCAGAAGAAAAGACCAACTTCATGTTGTCGTGCTTGGCCATACTCAACATTGGTAACATGGTGCCCAAGATAGCACTAAGGAACGGAACCATGCCATAGACTGCAGGGACAAAAAAGTTATTAAGACTCATTAAAGAGGAAACCGTGTCCAACTTTATTATTAGACAGATGACCTACAGTATAATTAATCATCAGGTGTGAAGAGGAACTGAAGTGATAATCTCATACAGGCAGCGGTAGTGTAGCAGTTGGAGAGCTAACCTTGTGATGGACCAATCGCTGGTACAAACTCTGGACGAGTAAAGGTATCACTGAGCAAACTACCACCTCCCAAAGTTTCGTACCCTGCTCTGACTACTTCTCTTCCTCATATACGTTTAATACAGTGGTTGCATTTTGCTGTGTTGCACACTGTGGTGTGTTCACAGTGACCAGTAATCACTTACTTTCACCTGCACATGCCAAGGATACAAACTAATTCTCCAGACGTCTCTTGAAGCTAAGTCTTGTTACTGAGTTCACCAAGTATAACAGCCAATATGTTGCTACTGGCAGTTCAATTAGTCCATCTTTCATCAATGGTCATCAAGTGACCACATCAGATTATCATGGGATGTTGATCACCCTTAAACTAGCAGGGATACCACCGTATATAATATAATATAGTATCGTGCTGTATAGACACATACAGTATAAGTACATATCAGCACTCAGTACTAGGTTAGGGTTGTGGCTACGTTCAGAAATCACCATCATCTAAATATGACCAAACCTCCTGTCCTGTCCTGTGTGTGAGTTTGTGGTCAGCGATGATGTTCTAAAGAAGAGGCCAGTCAGTGTGTGTAGGGAATACAGACTAGAGAGACACTGCAGAATGAAAAGAGGGCAGATCCTTCTTAATTTAATCCAAAGGTAATTCGGACCAAAAGAAGAGTAAAGAGAGAGTATTTACCATTGGAGTCTGAGAGACTGGCTAATGTTTGGAGCACAAAGAAATGAGGTAGAACCCCTGGCTGGAACTTGCTGAGAACTTCCTCCATGATGTCATTGATGTACTTGTTCCCTATGGCTACCAGAATGTTGCTGGCAGCCTGTTGCCATTCAGGGACGACTTCCTGTGAAAAGGAGAAAACTAAATGTCAAGAAGAAAGAAATAAAAAAAACGAAATAAAACGGTTTACAAAAACGGTCTTCTAAGAGTCAAGTTCATTTTCGCTCTTTCTGCAAAGCAATCAAAGCTTACCTTAGATCTGGTCATCTCATCTGAGGCCAGTGATATGATGCTCTTAATTTTAGGGTAACTGATGACATCAATCTGGCTTTTTATCACCAGCTCTACGGTCTGCAGAACCACCACTCTGTGCCCTGCCACCAGCTGTGCAAGTGAGAAACAGGTGTGTCAAGCAAATTACAGGAACTGAGAAAACCCATAAGCTATATACATATATTTTAAAGGCAAATGTAATTAAACTATCCAAATGCAACTTCAGAAGTCTGTAACTTGTGAGTTACATAACACAGCAGCCGGACACAAAGGCAAAATGACTGAACAGTTCATGTCCTGCCATCATTTTTATTTAAGTATTCTGAAAATGCAGACAATGGTTCTAGGAAAAGATTCTGAAACAATTAAAATAATTTGGCATCCATCTGCATTTAGGAAAAGACACAAGGTCGGCCTGATGCAATGAGTTGCCAAGCTCCCAAAATATTGCTTGTCCATCCAAAGCTACACAACATTCTTGCTAGGCCTTGGCATGTGGCATGACATTTCGCAATCAAAACAGGGAATATTGCTTAATATGATGCAAATACCAGTCACACCTCGTAGGGATCACATGCTGAGTCATTAGTCCAGGAAGGAAATGACAGAGTGTGGGTGAGCTCTCACAGCAGAACATCAAGAATCCTAAATAATCCTTAAGAGTTCTTTGTCAGTAGCTATTTATGTGGCATTTAAGTTTTCGAGAAAGGTAATTATTTTTTATAGGTAATTCTTTTATTTTATATTACAGATAATTAATTTTAATTTGTACAGCACTATCCACATTATCTTTACCTATTTATCTTGTACATAAAAACACATTTTTTGCCTTAGCACCAAACACCAAAGCAAATGCCTTGTACGTGACAACGTACCAGCCAATAAACGTCATTCTGATTCAGATTATAAACTATAAAACAGTCATTACCAGGCAAGTGTGTGGGGCAATGAAAGATTATTACTGTAAATCTCAGATTTTTGGGGAGGCTTGAATGGTGGAATAAATGCCATTGCTTTGCTTTTGGCTGTTTTAGCCTAAACCTTTTCAAAACAGCCCACAAGCTGAAACAGCGGCAAGCACTTAAAGCTACTTCTAAATGTAAGAGTGTTGCAATGTTCAGAGTAAGCAACACAGGTTGACAGTCATTAGCAGATCCTCTGGAAAAACAAGTCTGTTAAAACCCTACCTTTCAGCATTTAGCACTAAATACAACAAACCAGTAAAGCTCTCTGACCTTGGAGTGTTTAAGCAGGTAGTCCTGGCACATCGAGAGGACTTTATCCGGCTGCTGGTTTCCCAGCGTTAGGATGGACTTCCGCACCTGCTCCTGCACACCCGGATCCTTGTCATTGGCTGCATCCAGCAATGCCAGGGTCACCTCTGTATATAGACACACACACACACACACACAAACAGAATTATGAATTTAAAAGGGAAAACAGGATTTCCTCTGTAACAAAGAGATTTTCAGTTATTAACCACATGACCTAAGTATAAGTGCCCAATGCTAAAGTATTTACTTCAGTTATTGTTATACTTTAAGCATTTAAGGATTTCTTTAAGTCATTTTTGTCCGACAGCCAGATGTTAAACCTAATACAATTTTAAGGTAAGTAATATATTCCATTAAAATGAATAAAAATGCATTTAAAAGTTGTGTTACCAAGCAGCGGTAAGTCTACAATGTCACAAGATTCCATGAGGCGACGACTTGAAGTACCGAGAATGCCTTTTATTTTCAGTGAAATTCAAACGTTTAAAGGCATGTTAGTTCCTGTTCAGGTTTCATGACAACATAGCATGTGACCATCAGCCTGTATTATGCTGCATTCGTATCGTGACTCGCACTTTTGTTATTGCTTCTTTACAGCATAGACAATTATCTAAAAAGTATGATAACTCAAGTTTTCATCAACATTTTCTCCTAACAGACAAAGTACATTTAGGCAGGAGCTTGTGGATGTTCAGTCAGAACGGTTGGATTAGAGTGATTAACTGTGTGCTGCAGTCCAAGAGTACAGCGAGGACCTTCATGCTTTTGAACATGAAATTAGAAAGTGTGGGCATAAACTGTAACTTTTGTATGGAAAAAGCAGTCTGAATCTGTAACAGGTGCACATGTATTTCTGATTATGACTGATCCAGAGCATAAAAACGCAGATTATGAATTTTATTTAGGCTGAGTTTAAGACCTGGTCATAATGTTGAATGTGTGAAACCTTTATCCGAAAGGATTCTGTCAACTCACAAATCACAAGGACAGAACACAACGGACCTCAACAAACTCATTTGTTCTCAGAGAGGTGATGGAAAGAAACACATTTTCCTCAGGCAGAAAAATGCTTCAATGTTCGACCTTATGGACCTATTTCCCAGATCCAGATTAGATCTAAGCCTAAACAAGAAGGCTTTCACTGACTTGGCAAAATAACTGATTGAAAAACAAAGGTGAGTTAGGTCAAGTCATGCAAAGAGTGCAAGGAGGACTTGGCAAATAATCAAAAAGTAATCAAAACTAACATTCAGAAACTAACAGGCAAAATCTTGTTCATGCCTGTTAGCTTGATTATTTAAAAAATATATATTATTAGTTCGCCCAGTGTGTGTTGATGTACTTTTCTCATGCGTGCTGTCATGTGACTCCACCGTGTCCAGTCCATCGCAACATCTGTGTGTGATTCCCTTCAATTATTTTAACATCACAAAGAAATGCACTCTTTCATTAGAAAAAATATATGAGCTTTAACAATTAACAAGCCTTTTCAGAGAACAAACAAAAATACAAAAACAAAATAATTGTTCATTAATCATAACTGAGATGTTCAATTAATCGTGATATAGATTTGAGGTCATATCACCCAGCCCTAGATGAAAGAATGTATGTAAGACGAAAGTGCAAACTAGATGGAAGCGGATAATAGAGAGATACTCACGCTCTACATCCGTCTCTTCAATGACGCCCATGGTGAGGCAGGTAGAAACCAATCAGAGAAGCATCTGTGATTCTGATTTGTCTGTAAATGGACTTCTACAAAAAAAAAGACAGAGATAAAAAGATTTAAAGAATAAAAGATGCAACTGGTCTGTTCCATTACCCTTCTCTACAGTAGAAGTGGCTTCATCTCTGTCTTTTCCTCCACTGACCATTAATAGAGATGCTGAAGAATAGGGCTGGGCGATAAAACGATAACGATATGTATCGCGATAGACACGTGATTGATATCAATAAAAAATGTGTTCGATATTTTTTATTCTTCATCGGAAGAAAACAGAGGTTGCGAAGCTAGTTTGGTTGCATTAACGAAGGCACTCGCTCTCTGGTAACCTAGCAACGTAGGGAGTGATACGCTAACTACGGTGGCTCTGAAGTGCAAACCACACCAACAAATTACTAAACACAACAACAAATTGAGAAAATGTAATATATTTTTCTCCTGGTCGTTATTTTAAATGGGTCATAAAAAATATCAATAATTATCGATATCGACCGATAGGAAACACTGATATCGTGATACAGTTTTCAGCCATATCGCCCAGACCTACTGAAGAATAGGATTCGTATCAGAATGAGAAAATTATTATTATACTACTAAACTATTATTATAATAATTATGTCCATCATTAGTGTCAATAGATAAATATAAGATGTGTTCCAGTAACAACTCCTCAGTGTCACATTTTTACAAACCTGGAAAAAAGCATATTACTTACAGACAAACAGCTGAAAATTCAGGCCTAAAATACATGGCCACCCACCTGACCACTAACTGAGATTCACTCATTCATTATCTGAGCCCCTTACTCCGGGGGATCCTACCACACCTATCCTGGAATTTTCGGGTGCGAGATGGGAACAACCCACTCAGGACAGTACACACACCAAACTCCACACAGAAAGACCCGGGACTCGAACCCAGGACCTTCTTGCTGCGAGGCGGCAGCGCTAACCACTGCGCCACCGCGCCGCTAACAAAGATGCTGGACATAAGTAGCCGTGTCAGAATGAGAAACTCACTATTTCCATTACTGTGAATAAGGTTAATAGACTATTAAATCGTGCATATACATATTTTATTATTCACTGTGTTCAATCTACAAACCCCAAGGGTGGCGTCTTAAAAGCGCATGTGTTAGATTTTTAAAGCCACATTTTTTCCAACGTGACAATAAGAACGTTACTGTGCAACTCGGCTCATAATTCAGGTGTAAGATTCATGGCCAACTATCTGATGACCGCTATCGGACAGGTCAGAATGAGAAAGTGCTCCTCGCAGCTGACTGACTGGCCGATTGAATGTGAACTTACTTCCTTATCGCTCGGTATGACCTCAAGAGCAACGCGCCACAGCGGCTAAGCTAGCAGCCAATTCGACAGTTACTCGTCGCTTACGCTACTTGACAACAGTAACGTTTCTACCGGCGACGTCAAAGCGTTATAAATGAGGAAAAACTCGCCTGGACAGCAGCGTCCGAGCCGCTTTTATTAGCTGACGAAGTCGCGTGTTACGAACACAATCTCGGTGCAGAACATGAGGCGGGACGCGAGCGCTGAGTATCCTGTCAGCTGAGGGGTTTTTTTAATCGCCGTTTCTGCTCCTACACCGCACGCGGATGCCGTTAGAGCGTGAGGACGGCGGTCAGCAGCTTACATAGCGCGCGCTCGCCACTGCGCTGCAGGTAAACACGGCGGTCAGGCGCTTCCGCTTAGGCAACAGGGGCGGGGCGAGGGGCGGGGCAAAGGGCGGGGCCTCCTCCCGGTACCATCGAAGAAGAGGAAGTCTGCGAAAACAGCCATTTTTAATTAGAAAATATGTAAAGAAAATGAATACAATTAAGTAAATAAAGTTGCTTTAGCGAGAATTTTCAGTGTATAAAAATGCTCTTTATTTATTATTTTATTGTTAATATTATTAATGCATCCGTGTAAAATAGTTCATCTAAACATTGTTATCAACGGCATTAATAATAGTCCATAAAACACTACACATACAAATGTTCTTTTCATTATTATTATTATTATTATTATTATTATTATTATTATTATTATTATTATATAAAATAGTTCATAGGGTCATTCTGACCTATAGAGTTTTTATGGTAATATTAAACATTATACGGTAATATAATAAGTGCATGAAGCTAATCTGAAGTAGATGATGTGAGAAAATGAGCAGGAACATATTTACACATTCATAATAGTCATAATAGTATTAAGAGGTTACCATTACAGTCAAGTGCTGCTAGAACAGATTTTTGTTATCTTTCAAGAATAAACAGTGTTCTAGCTACGTCACGGCTCGTTTTAAAGCCAAATGTGTTGCATTTTTACAAATTACATTACCCTTTAACAGCTCAAAATTCATGGCCAGCTACATAATAGCATAAGATAATAAGGAATAATTTAAAGGTCATGCTATGTTGACCATTTGTTATTTGTCTTTCCATTAAAACTTAATGATAAAGACATTAAACAATCAGGGTTTTATTATGTAAACCTGGTTACACATGCAAGGAATTCGTCTTAGTGGTGTTCAAAAGCATACAGCACACATTAGTCATTTTGTAAACATCCACCAAAAAGTGCAGACTGTCCAGAGTACATGAGCAAGTAACCTAAAGTGATACACAAGAGTTTCAGATTAGTGGCTTTGGTTGTTAAGACAACTGAGGAAAGAAAACCTTCATGTGTCATGGGGTAAAATTTTTTATTGAGTCCTTTCCCAGAAGGAGAGATGTGGTGGCCAGGGGTGAGAGGGTTCCATGATTATCTTTTTCACATGATTCCTGATCCTCGGTTCATGTGATGGGAGATTAAGATGAAGAAAGTTTCACAAAACCAAATTCATTAAATTCATAAAATCTTGCAGTAACACTGCCTTAAGCATGTTTGCTATAGGTAATAGTAATAAAATCAAGTGAGCTGAAGAATTTCTTGGACCTTACCCAAATATTTTTGTGGCTCCAAAGTTCCACAAGAGGGAGCTGATCATCTCAGGGCTTCCTCTTATTGTTTTGTCTTTTTGATGTGCAGCTACACATGCCAAAATGTCTGCAATAGCAAAAAAACACTAAAAATAATAATAATAATAAAACAAAAGTTTATTAAAATACTTCCAAAATGACTCCATTCCAATATTTTTATCATTCACAACTTGCAAAAAGACAAACAATGTTTCCTTCAACGTGTCCTACACATTTATCCTGCAGTTCCAATGGCTAATCCCTGTGTTAAACAGTTTGGACAAAATAAGGTACCAAAGAATAACAGATGTGATTACTTAAAGATATCAAGGGCATTAAAAAATTATTCCAATTTAAAATGAACAATTAAAATAGTCCTACAAAGTTACAGGAGTATACCAAGTGCTTTACCATTAATTTACATAGACATTGTTTCAACTTCTGAACACATACAGTAAATGCTGTAAAGACTTTATCCAAATGACATTCATGTCCTCAAATCTAATGCAAAATGCTATATTTTTAACAATGAAAGAACTTTAACCAGACAGCCAAAAGCCTCTAGATCACTCATTATACATACACACATGTATACATATCATTTAAATGTAGCTAAATGTTCTGCTAAAATCAGAATAATAATTTGATAATACAAGACTCCATCATGAGTTTCCTTGATGCCGCCCTATTTTGGCTGCACTCAACATTTCTCCTCTTTGCCATCTGAGGGAGGGTTTTTTTTCCTTTTCTCATAGCAGGCTTGCTCTTAAGAGGCTTGTCTGTTGAAAAAGGCTATATACAATAAAAGTGAATTGATTTAATAGGATGCTTATTTAGCCACATTCAACTAGCCTAATCAGTGTGATACATCAGTATAGACTTTCATAAATGTGTAATTTTAAGGACTTGGCTATGGTCCATCTTACATATCTATCTCAATTTCATGGAATAGTAATTAAATTGTGTGTGTATGAGCCAAGGGATGGAGACCCGTTTGAGCGTAAAGCTTATAATATGGAGGACTGAAACCTTAAATACTGTGACAAATGATATTAAATTGGAAAATCTTGCTTCAGGGCAGGTTTGTGTTATTCTTTTTCTCACTCTGACACTTTAGCCAATTTAGCTTTTGTTTATGAAACTAGGCAAATATTTTCTGAACTTACCCAATGGCACCTAATTTCCACTGCCCACCCTTGTTGTTTTAATAAAATATAGTTTACACAGACATATAGGCAACCAATATGAACTCTGAGCTAGAGATTTATGCTTAGACCATCTACCCAATCTAGAAAAGTTTTAACATTCTTCCCTTTATATTTAACAGAAACGTATTTTAAAACGTTCACCCTTCTACACATTTGACCAGCAAATGACCAGCGTTCATGCTAGCACATTCTTAAAATTTACATGTTACGTGAGTTGATTTACAAAATGCCCTCTTTGGACAAAGCAGTAATTTTGCACTGCATATTATATAAACCTATTGAAGTGCTAGATACTATATTCCCAAGATTTTTGGGCACTGTCAGAGGCATGAGTGAAAGTTTAACTGTGAAGGGCAAGACAAACCCAGAGAGCCTCAGTTTAATTAAACAACATTAAACAAATATGAACCTTTCAGACAGTGCAATTCCTCGACCATTTTTAATTAGGAATGCAACAATACTGAGACTTTTTTGGCCTGTGTTTGTCTTTGTATGCCTCTGTGTCTGTGTGTGTGTGTGTGTGTGTGTATACAGAGGATTAGAGTTAGTCAGTTTATCACCCAGTGGGACCTGCCAGCCCTGACATAGAAATACTGGAATTGTAAAAGAGTGGGCAATATAAACAGTGCTCGGCACAAATTGCATACTAAATCTGCTCTTATAACAAAGAATGATCTAATGTGAGGCACATGTGGATTGGCTTGCGGGCTCTCAGGTTCCAACTCTTCAGCGGATTAGTTTAGATGCTGACAAATTGTCAAGGATAGAAAATAATTTACTGAAATTGCATAATTAATTGCCTAGTATCTCCTCAAACTCAAATGGGGCTTCAGAGGTTTGGAGGCTGTAAAGAAAAGGATGAGTGAAAATATTGCTCCAATACTGTGGTGGAATTTTTAAAAGCAAAAAAAGGAAGATAGAAAAATTAGAGTTAATAAAGGAATAAATTTTGCTCCACAAACGTCAGTCAAGCTGGGATTCTCTGGAGGCTGAGTTAAACCCACTTGATTTCTTTTAACAGCATGACAAATGCTCTGTTCCTCAGCAGAACAAATCTTACCCACAAAGTCAACATTTAATAAAGTAAGGGCTAAGCAACGAGGCCAGAAAGTTCCTGAAAGCTCCTCGCAGGTGACCATAAGCCACATGCACAGTATCTACTTGCAGTATCTGGATCAGTTTTACTTTGCTTTCATCATAATATGAAGTAGTGAAGCTGGATTGACTACTGACCACAGAGCAGCATCGAGATCTGCAAATTTAGGCGAATGTTTGTTCAGCTGAGAGAACGGAGACACAAACTCCACGCAGACGCCTTGTCCCCACGGAGACGCACACAGCTGCCTGATATATAGCTGATATCTGAGGGGAACCGGTCCATTTGGTTTTAGTTAGATGTCTCGGTTTGGATGTCTAATAGTATCAAGGTGGTTGATTTGGATCCTAATGTTTGAAAATAAGACATAGAGGGAGGTATTGATCACATCACGGGAGACACAATTATTTACTGCCATCTCGGGTGGAAACTGCTGGATGTTCATCCTGTTCTACGAGACAGAGAGATGGAGGTCTGACTGTTGTTGGTGGAGTCTGCGGGACGCTGGCTGAATAAATTAAGAGGGCCATGACTGCAGCAATGACAAAAGATGGATATTATTCAAAAAGCCTGGCTATAATCGAGCACCGCTAAAGGAGCAAACACAACTGAAAACATGACAGAATATATTACTTTCATTATATCATTATTTTGTCCCACAGCCCAGAATTTATCACTCTCAAACCTACAACAAACAACTTATTCCAAGAAGGAATTGTCTTGTTGCTGTCACCAGCTGAAAATATGATCCTCAAAGCTGTCTGTGTAATTTCCCATTGTGGAATTTCCAGGTGGAATTTGGCTTGTAAGAAAACAATGAGATCAGGAAAGTGATGTCATACGGAGTAACATGTGGCCCAAGATGTCTGAACTCTTTAATCTTCTCATCTTTCTCTACTCCATTTTTAAAGTTTACTTGCTTGATGTCTTTCTGAACTGAAGGTGTTAGGTTCCTAGATGTTAAGGGACTAAAATGTATGTGACAGTTAAAATGTACAGTCAGTAATCAAACATGTTGTGAAGTAATACATATTAGTATCAACTTATTAAATCAGCATTTATGAGCTTTTAATCAGTACTGGTGAAGTGTATGGGCTATGAAACCTGTAAACCTTTAAATATGTATATGTTCTTCTGTTTTCTACTTTGTGGCATTTATCCCTCATATTGAAACAATGCACTGTGTGTCATTTTTATAAAATTGGAATTAATGACCATTTTCAAGCATTTTAATGAATGTTTGAAATCATAAACGAATCATAATCATAACAATTACGAAGGCACTGTGGTTGTCATTTCGCAATTACATTTGATTAATGAGCAAATTATTAATATCACACAGAAGTAGGCAATTTTCTTGCTTTTGCTATTTTCTTCACTTGAGGCATAGCAGAAGCACGTCTAGACTTCAAGGAGGCCTCAGCTTGCAGCAGCACTCAGCATTCAGCGTGTGGAAGCACTTCTGATAGATTATGTGGCAACGTGAAATAAGGGTTAGAGCTCAAATAAACATTTGTGGAGTTTTTCACCATGTTCCTGCAGACAGGTCTATTGCTTAGACATTTGCCTCCTTCAGTTTGATTACCAGCACTTGAAAATGTCAAGGTCATGTGCAGTACAAATCTCATGACAATGTGCTACTGTTGTCTAATGAAATATGTAGTCATGGATGGATTATTGCCCAGACTCATTCAGATCCAGTTCCTAGAAGGAGCCCTGGAGACTTTTCAGTGCCTGCTGTGTGACTGCCTAGCCTCCTGTGCACAGACTAAACCCTGAAGGACCGGTAGCGGTCTTGTCACAATAGTAGAATTTCAAAGTCGATACAGATACCCAGGAAAAAATTTGATACTACATGACATTTTTGATATTTTTCCACAATAACAAAAATATGAAGCAAAAAGTCACATAAAAAACTAAGTTCAACAAAATACAAACAATATCAGATGGGACATTTTTTATATATAAAAATGCAACATTACAAGCAAAGCTTCCATTTTTTGCACATTTAAAGCCATAGCTGTTAATTATGGGAGAAACTACAGTATTTTAAAAGTAGCTTTGCTACTGATTAGCTTCTTAAAAGTTACTTACATCAGTAAATTTAGTTAGCTACTCCCCAATACTGTCGACATCAATCCACCACTGGCTTTCGCTGAACCCAAAAAGGAGACAAAACTATTGAAGTATCTTATGTTTTGTCATCAATTTAAATCATTCCATGGTAAATAATAAATCAGCATTAATGCCAGTCTCTAAAGATTCTTAAGATTTCCTCTGTGATTTCTGTGATGCATTTTTGTTTCTGTCAGGTTGCAGACTTCATATGCATCATCTAAAAACATGCAGAAACATCTATGTTTGACTTTTAATCAGTGACATATTCACTCAACCTGAACATTTTTACACAAACCAATCTTTCTAGATTGGTATGTTTTCCTTCTATTTCAGAGTCGTTTGTCATTTATGTGTGAAATTCCTGGCATCGGTTAATATTATGAAAGGTCTTGAATTTTTTATATTGATGAGCAAAGCGTAGGGTCAGGGATTCCAGCCACGCTACACATAAAATAACCACTGCTTTTTATTACAAGGTATTTTACAGCCTTCATGGCCTTTTTCTTATTAACCACTGAAATGGTTTTGTGTTTGAACAGCTGTTAACTACTATTTGACTTCTCCTGAGGACACTCAACAGTTGCAAAATATGAGTTCACTCGTTCATTCTCTTCTCCTATCCAACTCTGCCAGTTTGTAAATTCATAAATCTTTGTGAATAAAAGTTTTTTTTCCTAGTTCATGAATAATCTTTCAGCCTCGGACTTGGATACAACACTACAACCATAAACTTCTGTATGTATTTTAGACATGCAATACTGTTTGCATAGTGAATCCTGGAATATTCATATATGACAGTTTATGTTTCAAATGAAAACTTCCTAATGATGCTCTTATTTAACAGAATGCTGATCTGGGTGACGATGTGAGCTGAGATACAAGGCAAGACAACAGGATATAAGGTCAATCCCAATTTCCCAACAAAAACTTTACTTTTTTTACTGTTTACTTTACTCACAGGTCATTCATTCATTCATTATCCAAACCACTTAATCCCAACTGGGGTCGCTGGGGAACCGGAGCCTATCCCAGGAACTACGGGCGCAAGGTGGGGAACAACCCTGGGCAGGTGCCAACACACCACAGGGCACACATACTTACACCATATTCACACCATATGGGGCTAATTTAGAGTTGCCAATTAACCTATATCACATGGTTTCGGACTGTGGAAGGAAACCGTAGCGCCCGGAGGAAATCCACGCAAATCACTTGTCGCTGTGAGGCGGCAGCACTTAACCGCTGTGCCACTGTACCGGCCTTTAATCACAAGTGTTGATCATTTTCCAAATCATTTGTGACAGAGGTACAACATGCATGAGACCAATATGTTATCATTTTGTGAGACCTTGACCAGAAACCCACAATATCTGGAGCACCACATCTCATCTCTCTAACGGAAAGACAAAGAAAAAAACTATAAAATATTATATTTTATATGTAATTCTTGTGCAGTCTCAGGAGTTCACCAGGTTTACATTTCACTACATGTCGAGTAACTAAGCAAGTGGCAAATAAAGAATCTTAAACCACGAAACACTCGAGTCCATGCTGGTTTTCATGTTCAATCTGCTTCTCTCTCTCGTTCTCTTTCTTTTTCTTGCAGTGTGAAAAGTGGAGCTGTAACCCAAGCGGACCCCAAGTGGAATGTGTGGCTTTGGCTTGGTGCTGTCTGTAAGATAAGTTTCCCCTCCTGGATTCAGAATACTGGCAGTATGGTTCAGAGGGGGCAGCTTTTCACTGTCATGAAGTGCTATGTTCTGTTATGGTGTTGATGGAGTGAGGCAAAAGGAAGTCCAAATAGAACTCAGAGGATAAATGAAAGGGAGTGTGTTAGCATAAAGTTTCCCTCTCCAAGAGCTGGGCCCTTTATTGTGCAATTCTCATAATATATGGGCATTTACAAAAGAAAATTCAGCAAACTAGAAAATAAATGAGGCAAAATTCTATAACTGCTCTATTATCACATGTGCAGAGTAGATATAAAAAGGATTATTGTTTAATGGTCCAGTAGGAAGTTACCCAAACACTTGTTACAATGGTAGGCAGAATGAAACACTGTCCCATATCAGATGTGTGATTAATGTTTTATGGTTTTAGCGAGGGCACTGTTGGTTTGTAAAATTGCAAGAAACTGGAGTAGCAAAGAGTTTATGGGGATAAAAGTTAGTGCTGATTTTTGTAGAAACAATGTATGCCTTTAGATGCTGTAATCAAACTGATCAACTACTGATGGTGATCATCCATGTAATAAGACCCCTTCTGCATCTTGTTAAAGCATTATACCTTGTTTATTAGATATTTTTGTTTGTAAGTTTGGAGCATAAGAGAGAGTGAAGTGTGGCAGAGAGTGTCCAGATATCTGGCCTCACACTGAAGTGTGTAACAAATTGTGCAGTAATATTACAAGCTTCCACAAGTTATTTAGGAATCACTGTGATTAGATGGAGTTTTGGAAGGACACCTCAGCCCATGTGATCAAGGCTCACACATTTCATAATTTTATTGCATTGGCTCGTTTAGCATTGTTCCTATGTGAGCTACTGAAGTCAATCTGATACTCCGTTCCATGGCACAGAGGAGAGACCGTATTTCATTTTACAGTTATATGCCTCCAATAATAAACAAGAAATGTCATGGGTGAGTTCCAAAAAAAAAAAATTGGCAACCTTTTAAAATGCTTTTTTCCCTCTTTATTATCCTTTTTCATTTCAGCACAATAGCTACACTGAAAACCCTCTAAATGAAGATAGCTTGCAGTTGGTCTGTGAAATATTTCAGGTGAATAGCACAAAGGTGAGAAATAAGAGGAAAAAAATGAAAACATAACCTGAGCACTTGAGACCAGAAGAAAGCTGTTATGAATAAAGGCATCAATAATTACCCAAATGACAGCTTTGTAAAATGCGTTAACATTCATTCTGCTGTTTTATCTCCTGCTGCTGACTTAAATTTAAAAAAAAGCAGTGTGAAAAGAGACATTAGAATGTTTTCCACTGAGTGAAGCCAGGCCGTGTGACCATCTACACCACACTGAAGTGAAAAACGAGATGGAAATATGAACCGTCTGGCAGTGCAGTTTTCCATACCTTTAAATTATTCAACACGAAACAATATGAATGATATTAAAGGATGCTGACAGGACAACCACAGGTATTAACGCTTTACATAGAACGTCAGCTCCACACAAGATTATATACCAGTAATGCAGAAGAATGTACAATAAAAATGTTTTGACAACTAACTGAACCAAAGAAATTTGTTTGAATGTAGTTAGAATGTACTGCAATGTGAGCTGCAAGAATTTTTTGTGGATAGTGAAGAACATTTTAAAGATTTCTCAAACAGTTGAGTGACTGGATTTGGGTTCCGTGAGCAATGTAGAACTGGAACACAACAGGGATCCTACCAAAATATCATCATCATCAGACACACAACGCACTAGATCAGCCAGGCAAGAAAAATATCAGCTGGGTGGAGGTTTTGAGAAAGTGAAAAAGGTTAAACAAACTTCCAGAATCCCAAATCATTATCATATGCCCTTTTACGTTGCTGACACAACTCATGGAGAGCAACACCAATGATGGATCTGCCACGAACATAAGAATGGCTTTCAGACTTGCTCATGGTTTTCTGTCTCCTTATGTTTCCATTGGCAGGCCTCTGCATGGACATCTTACTTTTCACAAGGAGCCTCATTGTCCATGCATGTGTGGTTGCACTTTATGAGCACTGTAGACAAAAGTGGCAGTAGCACATTTCATGTGCTGGATCGGCCTTCGCTTCCTGTCAGCCCGAGCAGCGCTGCGGCGTACAAAACTAAGCATGTCTGCACTCACAGATCCAGACCCTCAGAGACTCAGAGACCACTTAGCTCATGACTCCTCAGTGAACTTGATTGTAGGAAATGAACCTCAGTCACCCAAGCATTGTTCAGTCCTTTTCACTAGAGCCGGGCCAAATTTCTCCCTCTACTGCGGTATAACGACACGTTGGTTTAGCAGCTAAAGCTCCCGTCCTCCTCTGCTCCCAGTTCAACCACACGACCTTGCACTTGAACTCGAACAACCCCTGCAGGACGTAGAAAATCCAGTACAAATAAGTGGTCCTAACATGATACATCAGTGGTTGCCAAACTATTTTAATGTCAATTAATGGCACTGAAAATTAACTAAAGAACGGCAGTCTCGCAGTTGCAACTCCGGCTTGACCGAATGTTACGTTTTAGTGTTTTCTCTCCAAGAGTTGCTAAAGTTTAATCGTATATGTTGAAAGTAGGGACGGGAATGTAAATGTTTTAAACGCAGATTAAAAAGGTTAATTATGTCCAGTTTTTAAAAGTCTCGGTATTGTCTCGCACTCAGGATTTTATTTTGAGACCAGCCAAGACCACAACTCTGAGAATATTATTATTGTTTATCAATTACTGTTTAACTTAGAATCTCTTTAACTTACAGAAGCCATACACATATTGTCAAAATCACAAGAGTTTGAACTTGCCGGACATTATATTCATTCTTCAGTATGTGAAATTATTCCTGAGTAATTCTGTGGACAAAAACTAAAGTAATTGGGTAAAAAGATATTAATTACATTATTCCATACGGAACACCATCTTGCGCAAAAATGTAGTTCTCTTCCAGAAAAAGCAGCTAATTTTATAGGTCAAAATGAGCCCAAATTGGCTAAAAATGACCCAAAACTAGTATTTTTAAAGTATTTCTTCATTTCTCATCTTGTCCCCAACTCAATTATGGAGATGAAGTAACCTATAGTTTTGGGATGTTTTTTCACTGTGTCAGTGGCCCTATGAAAGTGACTGAAAGTGAAAGTGAGTGATTATTTGTCATTGTGAATACACCACAGCACACACAGTGCACCGCAATGAATATAGATTTTGGGCGACGGAAAACAAGCTACAAAAACTGGCAAATGTGAGGGGGGTATTTTTTGGGAGAAAATAGATCTCCTTATCTATAAGAAGACATCCTGGGAACAACTGCTATACAATAAGATGGCAGCTAAGCAGAAATACAAAATTTGAAATTTTGCGGAGCAATCTGCTATAACTGCAATACCATTGTGAGGAAGAGAATCGCCCCATGAAGGAGGCAATATGACATGGAACACCGCTCACTCTGCCAAGTGATCACCCCTTTGGGAAGCATTTAAAACTTGGATCCATGTGTGTATATCGATACAGATACAGATGGGAGAAAAGATAATATTCTCATAATATTTTGACCCTCAGACATGACAGAGGTCAGAACTATATGTAAAAAAAATCTTTCTCAGACATTTTCAGCACAACACTCATCATTGATTCAGTCACCGGCATTAAACTGAAGTGGTGCATTAGAGCCGGAGTTGTGTCCCTCTGCACTCGACAGCCGTACAGCAGTGCAGTATAAATCTAGGCCCTGCGATTTGGAAAGAACACAAATATTTTTCAAGTTCCAGTGCAGAGAAAATCTGAGTTTTTTGGGGGGTGGGGGGTAATTTATAGTGTTTCATCAAGCGTGCAAAGGATTTGAGCTGTAAACGGCCCTCTCTGTGTTTATTTTCTGTTTTACTGCCATTACAAACAGATTTGTGTGATTTGCAGTCTGCACGCCATACTCTGAGGACCTTTCAGCCCGGTTCACTCCTAACCTACTTGGAAGGTAATTTATATCCAAAGGTCAAAATAACGTGATGCCACTGCTCACATCATCTCAACAAAAATAAAGCTCATTTTAATACTGAAGGGTAATAGTAAGACAGAGCAGATATTTTTGCCAATCTGCAGTGTACAGTCAAGGTATTTTTTGGCTATTTATTTTACATTTACATCATTACCCAAAGTGACTTACATTTCCCAATTACAGGGACTTGATGTTAGGGATCTTTCCCAGGGGCCTTACAATGGTTTTAAGCTCTCACAGCATTTCAAACTCCAGTTTTATTATCACCAATAACCAGGGTTTCAGTCAGTCAGACCACTGCACCACAACCAGAAAGTCCTCATCAAGTTTTACAATTTAGAATGGCAACAACATGTACATGGCAATAACAATTTTATTTCTGAAACCAAATTATAAGACAATAGGTCATGGGTTCAAATATGGCTACATCCCACGCAAATGTCCCTCCAACCCCACTACTATGGAGCCTCTAACCAAAGGCCTTAGCTCCAAGATTTGGGGCGGTTAGTAGCATAACAGTCTCCATAATCGGGAGGTTGCCAGTTCAAATCCCGGACCGGTAATGGTATCACTGAGGTACTCATGAGTAAGGTATCGTCCCAAGCACTGCTCTCCGGGCACTGTCCAAGCTGCCCACTTCTCCATCACAGCTAGGTCAAATGCAGAGGTCACATTTCTGTGTGCTGTGCTGTGTTCACTAATAATCATGCACTTAAAGCACTCAAGATGCTCTGGGGAGACTTTCCCTGTAATTACAAAATGAAACATGCATAAGAACATTTTTATTAAGATCTTCTGCTAAATATAACAGATTTTTTGCCAATTGTGTTATAAAGTTTTAATGCATCACTGAACTGAAAAGATGTGTTAACTAGAGGAGCAGTAGAGGGCATCGCATGGCAGTAATACCCTCTTTTAAAGTTATTCTATCAGCAATAAATTTGAAAAAGGATCTAAAAGTACAAATGTTCTGCCAGCTGTTGACTGATTTATGCTTTCTGGATCTCCTCAGTTCTCCCTTAAACCTTTTCCTCTATATTTAATGACAATCATATGCACTCAGGCTGCTACCTCACCGGTGAACTCTTTAACATATATTATGTATATGCACCAATCCAAATCTCTCACATACACACTTCAAAGTTTTAATTGTGCTACAATAATCTCTTGCTCATTTTTTAAATCTCAGAAATCAAATTCCCTATAAGCCTTTTCTGAAGCAGTTAAACATTTTATAGCTTGCAATAAGAATTTTTGTATTATTTCCTGATCTGGCAACTATGATCCAATCGGGTGGCCAAAGCCCATGAAGAAAAGCAACCGTGAAGTCAAAAGCTAGAGACCAGACACGACTGCACATTATATTCTATAGTAATTCTACTCCATACGTAACTGTGTGCTGAGAGGTGCCAGCAAATATTTGTTTTAAGACTCTGCATGAACTCACCCACACCCAAAACGGATGAGTGATTTTTGGGTCTTAATCTGCAGTAAAGCAGTCTTACAGCCAAAAACCATGAGCTCATAGGTCTTACTGTGGGGATGATATAAGCAGCCAGTTAGCTACTGCTTACATTACTAATGACCACAAGCAGTAGAGCTGTAGAGTTTGAGGACAGTTCCGTTCTCCTACACAGCCAGTGGAAATTGTGGGCATTTATAGGGTGATTATTGCTGACATACAACTTTCAACATAGCAATCTTCACCAAAGAAAATATATTATGAGCTTTGTTTAATTCTGCACGTATTCACACTTCTTTTTTGAACATTGAGGCATTTTCACACGACGGACTTTTTGCAGAAACCAGGTCCATTTTAAGGAATCAGTAACTTAGTGTTGAGTTCTAATGCTCAACAACAGAAGTCTTAAGGGGCGATAGTTACCCTTTGATTTTGCTCCACCCAAATCTCATGGATACACCCATTGCATCCTCGTCAGCCTCATATGATACAAGCGTCGGTTAGATTTAAAATGTCTGTTTTGCTTACTTGTGAATGCACAGGTACAGCTTAATTATTATAGCAGTAGGCTATAGCATTTGTTCCCAGTGTTGAAATAATGAACACAAATAAGGAATTTTTTGTAATGTTTATTTGAGAGAAAAAAAAATCTTACTGGACAATGACACCAGGTGTAACATTGAAAAATGTTTTACATTTCGATAAACATGACTGAGGTAATTGGCTGCACTTGTAGGAGTCCGTAGCAAGGACACGATTGGTGTGTTCTCCATCCTTGTGTTTTTGTGAGTTTGTTCTTGTAAATTAACAAAAAAACATATGTTCTTGGTATTGAGGCGGCACGGTGGCGCAGTGGTTAGTGCTGCCGCCTCATGGTGAGAAGGTCCAGGGTTTGATCCCTGGGTCGGCCGTAGGGCCATTCTGTGTGGAGTTTGCATGCTCTCCATGTGTTCGGGGGGGTTTTCTCCAGTTGCTCCTGTTTCCTCCCACACTCCAAAAGCATGCACTTCAGGTTGATTGGTGACTCTATATTGGCCTTGTAAAGTGTGAATGAGAGTGTGATTGTGTGAGTGTGTGTGTCCTGAGGCGTGTTGGCGCCTTGCACCTCTAGTTTTCAGGATAGGCTCCGGTCTCCTCGACTCCAATAGGGATTAAGCAGGTCGGATAATTAATGGGTATTGATAAACAGCCCTGGGTTGGTTAAGGTTTCTGGTAGGTAGTTCCTGAACCATTCTGATCAACCAGTCCAAACCAATCCTTTGTGGCGAATTATAATGGAGACACATACCCTTGTGTGAAAGCACAATTTAGTGCAAGATTCTTAAATTAAAGGTTCTGGTGGAGATATTGCGAACGTAAAAACCTTATATTTGAAGAAAACTCATCACCTTAAACTCATTCTTGTGTGCTTTGCTGGGCTCACGACACATTAATTAGAGGCAGGTGTTTTACTGCAGTCATCTTTAACTAACATTATTTTAGAACATGAGGCTGAACGCATTAATGAGAGTGTATGTGACCCCCTGCCCTCTCACTTTCTGGCTAAGTCAAACAGGATCCAGCCAAGTCTGTTAATAACCATTAATAAAAACAATCACTGCAAATTTGAAATTTCCTGTCGGCCCTTGCAAAGCCCTAAAGAGGAAACATCCCACTAAATATGTTTTTTTTCTCTTGAAGCTTACTGAGTCCAATTTCTAATCCCCCTCCCCTTCCTGATCTCACATAAGAATACCTCCATGAAACTCAAAATAAGGACTGCAAACCAAATAAACAGCTTGTCCCAAATAAATGCTTGAGATATTGGAATCAAGAGAACGCATGAGGTAAAATATCTGTAAATTCGAGTTAGAATTCCATATGCCTGGACTAGATTTATAATATTCCAGAAATATTCAGAACTACAATAGAGTCTAATGGTTAGAACTCTCATATCCACAAAGACCCTCTGAACTGATCAGGTGTGACAATGTGCCGCGGCACCTGGTGCAGGAATACGAGGTGTTCTCATAAGGGAGTTTGGATAAAGAGGAGAATGCTTTGAATTTAAAGAGCTGCTAAATTAGCAGGGAGGCGTTGTTGGCGGGGCAGCAGCCTGGTCCCCATGCTCGCATAAAGAGGGGCTGAGGTGGACTTTACAAGGCCGCTCTGAAAAGCTCCAGTGGGGCGGCCTTCACCAGCTGCCTGCTTTACAAGGCGCGCTTCAAAGATGGGATCCTGACGCAGACCCTTTGCATACGGCACACGAAGCCTGGGTTAGGAAATGTCAAAGGAACATGGGTCACATGTCTGCTGTGATTACTTTTTTTTTTAAGTGGCATGGGAAAGCCAACTTTTTGGGTAGAAATCAAAGGTGTGTTGAAAATATTTTGAATCTATAGTCCAGTTTAGTGCCACAATTTAAAAAATGCAGAAGGCATTCAGCAACAGAATTTGGATAAATTACTAATTGCTTTTAAGTGCACTGCCCAGATGTCTGCTGTGATGATGTCGTATTTGTGTGGCATGGGAAGGTTGACTTTTCTGGGAGAACTCAAAGTTGTGGGGCCAATTTCTTATAGTGTAGAAATTCATCCATTCATTATCCAAACCGCTTAATCCATATCGGGGGGTCGCAGGAACGGGAGCCTACCCCAGTACTACAGGAGCAAGGCAGGGAACAATACTGGACGGGCACCAACACACTGCAGGGCACAGACACTCAATACAACCACACTCAGTCACACCGTACAGGACCAATTAAGAACTGCCAATCAACCACAGTCATGATTTGGACTGTGGGAGGAAACTGGAGCACACAGGCAGCAACTCTAACCACTGCGCCACTGTGCTGCCCCTTACTATATGTACATGATGTAAATGATCATGTATATTAATAATATATATTAATTACCTTAATGTACTGTATATGTATGTCTTATGTATCTTAAATGCAGAATGCATGCAATAATTTACTATTTCTTTCTTTATGGTACCCTGTTAAACTTTACTCAGAAGGTATTTTTATAAATAATATTTGGGTGATTTTTACACATTTGGCTTAAAAGCTGTGCCTTTGTTTGCATGAAATTATATTATGAAGCTTCGTGAGGCCGTGGTGGGCACTGGATTCCAGAAGATTCTAAACCGTTCACTTTTTCCATTTCTCAGGCCCACTGACCTGCTTGCCGTCTGAATTCTTTGGCTTCTGAGTAACGGGACGATTACAGCATGGAATTTCAAAGAGGTCTGACTTCATTTCGCGCTCCTGAAATAGAGAGAAAAGGAAGTGGAAATCAAGGCCGCAGATAGGCATTTAGCAGTAGGCATCAGAGCAGTGAGTTTCGGGTTGCCAAATTTATTGTTGCACTCGGCTGTCCAAAAACAACCCTGACCTTACACAAGCTAATTTTTTTTTGCTTTATTCTGTCCGCCTCTGCCTCTGCATCCAATGAGGTGTAGTGTTTCATAACTAATTAGACCACTTTTGTGACATGTAAAGCCACACTCTCTGGTTCTCCAGCCCACTAATCTGGTTTAAATGGCCCAGCTGCAGAGGCTGGGTCCCATCAGGAGTGGGTGCTTGTGGGCTTGGCGCGTCCCCAGCATGGGCCAGACAGTCGTGTCCCTCAGCGCTCTAGCTGTCCACCCGTCCGGCAGACTCCGTAACGAGCCAGTCAGGCTGTCTGCGGCACCGCGCGAAGGATTAGTTCCGAATTTCGACAGCACACTGACCCGTGCCAAAAGAGTTCAACCGCTCAGGGCGGAGAAAGACAGAGAGGGAAGGAAGGGAGGGAGAAAAGATTCTCTGCGAATTGATGAGTTTTTAACACTGGAGGAAGGGAGGAAGTCGGCGAGGCAGAGGGAGTAATAGCAATCAGATGTTGTCGGCACGACTCTGCTACTAACGGTGTCATTCAAAGATATTCAATATCATTTGTGACACACAGTGCTGCTTTTCCACCAGATAACCAGTAAAGAGGCTTAAAATGACAAAGTGCTGACGACAGGGCGTATCAGTTGAACCCTGAAATCAATTAATATTTGGGAAAGCTTTAAAAATAAATTAGAAGTCCGATTGACAGGTATTTTTGGTGCAGCTATAGAGGGACTAACACATGAATCTGGAGATACACAAACCAAGATGTTCCAGACATTATTCTTTTTTTGAACTCGTGCCACAATGCTGTCAAAAATGTTTTTCCCAGCCCAGCTTTAAACTTTTTCCCTTGTTTCTGAGTCATCACTCGGTCCTGCAATCATCTCATCACTATGTCAGGCAGTAACTGAAGTCGCTGTGGAAGACACATGCTGGTTGGGGTTCACTGAGCTCTGCGCTCCACCTCACGGAACCTTCCAGTGCCCTGGAGCACTTCCCTTTTAATCAGAGCGAGCGCTGCAACTGGCCAGTCTCCATGTCCAAGAGCCAGTATTAGGGATTAGAAAATGATTCTCATACAAAATGGAATATTATTTACTGTGACATTCATACTCCGCCGCCATCTGGTTGGTCTCACAAACCTCTAACGCAACTCTAGCAGTATTGTCATAGTTTTTCAAACTGACATAACCTATGAAATATAGTTATTCAAAATAGAATGTTTTTGCACTCTGATATTTTTTTTTTTTAATATTCCTCGCTTAATATTTACTAAAGATACACTCAATATACTTTGCTTACAAATACATTTAGAGTAGTTTCACAATTATATATCACAAGTATATTTACTATCAAATGTGAAGGCATATATTTGGGATCATTGTCCCATGGCATAAAGAATGGCTGACCGACCATCAATCTGTCACCTGTTGGAACTGCGTGTAGCTGAATGTGAGTGATCATTAGACATTGTGAACACACCACAATGAAATGTGACCTCTGCATTTGACCCACCCAAGAAGGATCAGTGGGCAGCTAACATGGGCAGCACCCAGGGAGCAGTGCTTGGGGACAGTACCTTGCTCATGAGTACCCCAGTGATACCTTTACCGGTCCTGGGATTCGAACCGGCGACCTTCCGATCACAGGGTAAACACTAACCGTTACGCCATCAACTGCCCCCAGGATGGTATGGTAGTCTTTCTTATTCAAAATTCCTCTCAATTTGTGCCGATTTTCAACTTTACATTTTTAACGAACCACATTTAATTAGACCATGCCATCACCACATGACCTGTGGACAGGATGTCAGATATCCATGTTATATGCTTTGAATTTAACTCTTTTCCATGTTATACATTTTTATTTGGTAGCTGTTTGATATATTTGTTTTCCCCACAACTTTCCATTGCTTAGCAGGAATCAAGAATCTGCAGCTTATGAAATAAATGGAAAAGCGGTAAAAATCTGTGGTGTGCAAAAATTTGTGACTGGTGGTGTATTTAAGCAAGTAAGTTGCCTTGCTTTCTCCAGTCACTATTTTAACCAGATCCACAGATTTCGCATTTACAGTGGGGGAGAGGGGGAGTATTCCCCAGCCACTCCCCCTCACACACACACTCACACACGCTATAAAGCCAAGGCATAAGGAAACACTCAGTCGTAATAACACGTGGAACTGTTGAGGGGATGAGAGCTGGTGGAACTCACTCTGTACACTCATTTACTTACTCACCCGCTCTGCCTGATGCCTGGCCTGCTGGTGCTTTTAAGGGAAGAAGCAGAAGAGACAGCAATATGAGACTGGAAAGGACAAATTGTTATGACTAAGACTGCCGTCTCAAGACTGGTTTAAGACTCCCAGCTGGATTATCGCACCCAAACTGACAGTGGGACCACCCGCTTATGCCTGCATTGTGCACTGGTGAGCAAGCAACGTTTGTTTTAGTTTATATTCAGAAAAAGACTTCTGAAACCTTTCTGAAAGTCTTGGTCCTGTGTCACAGTGTGAGATAAGGACCAGAGATAGACCAGAGATAACCCCAGAGAGGACCTGTATAGCCTTGTGGACGGTGGAGAAAGTGACCGCGGGTGGACACAAGGAACTGGAAAGCTGTCTGTGCAGTTGAGGATGTCCTTTGCCATGGTGCGTCCATCACCTGCTCGCTTTCTCTACTCTGACATAACTATGTTCTCTGAGGACGAAGAGAACGGCAGCGAAAGCTCAGGATCCGACGACAAGTCCTTCCATCCATCCTCTCCCAGCTATGCCACCGTCAAAGGGAGCTCTCGCAAACGGAAGTACGTCTGTCGACCAACAGCTACATCCGCAGAACTTTGCTTGCCTGTCGTTGAGACGCGGCAGCGCAACGCGGCGAACGCCCGAGAGCGGGATCGTACCAATAGCGTCAACGTGGCCTTCACCGCGCTGAGGACGCTCATTCCCACAGAACCAGCTGACCGCAAGCTGTCGAAGATTGAGACACTGCGTCTGGCCTCCAGCTACATCTCTCACCTGGAAAATGTGCTGTTAGTGGGCGAAGCTTGTGGAGATGGACAACCATGCCACAGAAACCCCGGAGCGCTACACAACCACCTCCACAACCTCCACAAGCCTGTCACCCCGAGCCCAGACTCAGAAAACTCCCAGCCCAGACAAATCTGCACCTTCTGCCTCAGTAACCAAAGACGACTGGTGAGTCAGAGACAATACGTGTCGATTGTGAAAAATTAATTTAACCATGACATTTTGAATAATGTGTCTGGCTGCTCTTCTTAAATCATTTTGAGAGCACAGACAATAGTGCTCAACATTAAAGAAGCTGAAAAGGAGAACCTCTGACTCCTCAATCTGCAAGTGCTTCTGTTTCAAATACTGTTATAATAAAGAATGTTTGAGGAATTATTCAACAATGAAAATGTGTTAACACTATATTTTCTCAAAACCCATTTTTCATGCCCCAGTCATAAATTGTGTCTGTGCTTTCAACAACTTCAATTCCAATATAAATCACGGTGCAGGTTCTCAATTACTTACTGAACAAAAATGGCTCAGCTTCAGTCACCAATTCCAGGTTAATTTGTGGAACTGGTAGGACGGAACAAAAATTTTGACTTCCTTCCATCTGCCGATTTTGAATTTCCACCATAACCTGGTTGGAATTTTCAATTAACATTTTGTAGCTTGTATTTATGGACGGTCATTTGAGCTGACATTTACATCATTTTTTATGTCGACCAATAAACACGGCTAATTCAGACACCGAGACTTGGCAAAAGTCAGCTTCTACATAACTGAAATTTGTCAACCCATGTGAAGAGCACAAGACTGATTTGTCCTCAAAAGCCTTCATAACATTGTATTTCCTGTGTAACATAACGAGTCTGACAGCCACTGAAAGTGAGAAATATGATGGAGAATGTGTGAAATGACATCAGCACACAGCAGGCTGTAGATAAATTACTGTGCGTCCCACATGGCTGTTGTGTTCTAGAAACATCTGGGCTTGCATGTATCGATCTTATAGCAAGAGTGCTGATCTGAGATCAGTGTAGGCCACTGCATATGCTAATGAATAAGCTACCAAGCAATCTGGTGGAGCTCCTAAATCATCATTCTTCCCATGGAAGTTTGACAGCAGAACTCAGCAGTAGTAGTGTCATGAGTACCTATAAAAAGGCATAAGTGTATTTCAAACATATAGAAACAAGCCGGAAATTTAAGAGTGTAACAATAAATTCAATGACATATTCTTGTATTTTACTGAGAAATACAACATAACAATAAACCGTAAACGTTTAATGACAACAGGCTGTTTACCAGCTAAGAACAATTTGGCTTTGTATTAAGTATGATTTTATTTAATAATTATATTTTATCTATCAAAACAAATAAAAATAAAAAAAAGCAAGATTCATTTCCCCAAACAGCCCACTGTCCAATGATCATTCGTATCCATATGAACTAAGTTAGAGATGTGAAATACTTTGATAAAAGATACTCCACAGCCCATTAGTTTATAAATGGTCCAAGGTCTTCTTTTCTCCATCTATAAGTCTTTCCACCTCACTTTATATTGTATTTCAAACATGAATAAAAATAATTACATTTCTTGCTTTAATTAATTGCTATTAGTTCCCAAATATAAAAGATATATTGCTTCCGCTATGAATAAAGCCACGCCAGTTTATAACAAACCACCATTCCTTCAACATATAGTCACAAGCACATGTGTAAACAAGCACATGGGTTCCCCAACATAAACAAACCATGGCCTTAGTGTGTTGATGACACTAACCTGGAGTCACCCAGTGGTGTGAACAGGATTAATGCATGCCAGCTGAGACCCACTACACATGAGAAAAAGTGGAAAAGTTGAGGCACGTTGCCCCCACAGCGGCGCTATGGCCAGACACCCTCCAGCTCAAGGAGATTGGGTTCCTAAGACGCCCCCGCCTTCAGATAAATCCCTAATTACTCCTCAAATCTCAGAAAGAGTCAGAAAGGTTGACATTGAGCTCTGAGCTTTAGTGTTTATTAGCAAGAGGTTTTAAATCTAATGCTTAACCTAAACTAGAATGTTACTAGAGTGTAATTTCAATGCACACTTATGATGTAGAATTGTCTTATTTATCTTTTTCAGAACAAAGACAGAGAAAGAAAAACAGCTATAAGGAGTTAATGCTGAAGACCATATTGTACATTGACCTGGGCAATGAGAATTCTACTTGTATAAAAACTGTGTAATGTGTTGTAAGTACTGTGTTTTATAATGTAATATAATATTATACACTATTTATCCTGTAATCACATTGTCCATGAAGGACCTGGACAATCACTCTGCTACACTTTCCCGTTTGGAGTTTTGAGAATGTTGTACTTGATCAACACAATCTGTTTGTGCTAAATGCACAGAATTAAAATCATAAATGGACTTCAGCAACTAGAAGAGGTTCGACTTCAACTGAATCCCAATATATATGGAAAACTAATAACGACAATGAAAGAGGGGCACGTGGAAGATCAGCTAAATGCTGTTGTGGGAATCAGTTCAGCAGAACTTGTTGAAGACTGGAGTGGAGTTTAATATCTCCGCCTGCACCCAAAATGTTTCTGTGGTGTTTACAATGTGCAATTGAGACAATATGCACTTCAGTAAGTACACATTTCCCTGTGCCACACTCAAGTGCTTCATTTGGAATTCCACAAATCATGCTCAAAAAATAAGTTCTTTGAACTAATTTATTCGTGTCAAATAAAGACAAAAACAACTCAAATTTTGCCAGTGGATGAGAGAGATAACGGTATTTGTGTGTGTCTAAAAGAAAGAGAGATGCTCCAGTTTTCATACCAAGCATGAGATGAGATCTGCAGGTAGAGTTCTGGCAGATCATCGGTCACACACTGTCCTCTACTTTACCTTTGGGTTCTGTTACACACACACACACACACACACACACACACACACACACACTGCATGTGCAGTTCCTTTTCAAGTAGAACATTTTATTCCATCGTCCACCCACCTTCATTCTTCCTACTGCTCTTTTTACTGCCCCAAGAATGATGCAAATTCAAGATGTCTAACAAAGCCAACATTTCTTCTCTTATTTATTTCTGCTTCTGTTTCTCAGTGATTATATTGACAGAATAAGACACTACTAACCCATTCGACAGTTACATATGCGCCTGAATTTGGTAAAAATGACAAGCAACAGTTAAATACACTTTTTAGATAAACCTTAAATAGTGTAACATTAAAACAGCAACACACTTCAACAATAACAGACGAGTTTTGCAGAGACAATACCACAGATCTAAACGCAATCCCACAAGAAGCAGCAGCAGCAGCTCCATCTGCTCCAGCTTGGCCATATATCGCCCAATAGAGATTCTGTGAACTGTGACCAGTCTAGTGTGTTCAGACCATTTAGCCCACTTCTTCCCTCGCTGACTGAACCCATTACCCAACAACAACACCGGCTGATGCTCTCCTGTGGTTGCAGGGTGGCCCATTAGAGTCTCCCGCTCGGGCAGGTGGAGGGGCACCGACTACTGGGTTTAAACAGGAACTTTTTGTAAAATTGCACTTGGTTAAAAGACTCTAATGTTGCAGGTTGAAACTAATTCTTTCTGGTTCTGACACTATGTTCCAACACCCAGTTCTGTTAAGCCAAAATATGTTGAATGTTAGAGTAAAAGTAAGAATTACGGCCCTGTTTACACGTATGTAGATATTTTTATAAACACATTTTGAAATACATTTGGGCCTTTTGTTTACATGTAAACAGAGTTTTAGCCACCTCAAACAGATGTTTTTTAAACGCCCTCCAAAGTGAAGAATTTTTAAAACACTGGATTCTGTGGATCCATGTAAAATGCAGTTTTCTTAAAACGATGCCGTGTTTAGTTCTACTGAGCATGTGCGCTGGGCGTGCCGTCTGCCGTTCCCTGACAGAAAAAAACGTGATGCAGACAAGTGGTAAACATTTGAGTTTAAATGCAATTTTAAAAAAGAAATGTATAAAAATATGTGTTTATAGAAAAAAATCTAGATACGTACATGTAAACAGACCTTTAGTCAGATCAGGTTTGATGCGGCATCACACAGTTGTTGCACTGATATTCCACCATTTACACTTCATGAACTATTTTACCAAAGTGTCTGAGATGCAACCATGCTAACAGAGGATCGGAAGAAGTCAACTCCCTCGCTTCCTTGCTCTCTCACGCATACACACACACACACCTGTGCAACTGAGTGAACCTTCTTTGGACTCTCTTGAGTTTCTGCCAGAAAGCCCTGTCAAAATTCCAGCAGAAAACAAGTCCTCTCCATTTTTACTGGCTTTGGGCTAATTTCTTCCTGCTGGGACAGATGTTACTGAGCCAAAACACTTTGCAATGACCTGCTAATTTGTCCATAGTCAATACTGAGCTATACATGGGATGAACATATGCAGTGTAATCCAACTACACTATTTGCAGTAATAGAAAATATAATTTTTTTTATAATGAAAGTGAGTGATTATTTGTCATTGTGAACACACCACAGCACAGCACACAGTGCACCACAACCAAATGTGACCTCTGCATTTGACCCCTCCGTGAAGGAGAAGTGGGCAGCTAACAAGCACCCGGGGAGTGGCGCTTGGGGACGGTACCTTGCTCATGAGTACCTCAGTGGTAACTTTACCAGCCCTGGATTCAAACCTGCAACCTTCTGCTCACAGGGCAAACACGCTACCGTTACACCACCAACTGAGTAAAACTACTTCTGCATATCTGTCTTCTACCTTTTAGAATGTCTTATTACACTAAGTATAAGACCTAATGCTTATGCCTAAGGCACATAAGACAAATGAAGTTGATCAGGTCTAACATATCAGAAACAAGGAGATATCAGACAAAAACTGCTGGTTAAAATCTACCACCAGTGCAAGAGAAGTGATGATGGATGATGGACAAATTAATGAATATGTAGAAATGTACATGAACTTATCCACTTCTATACAATCATATTCCTGAGCATTTGCAAATGTCTTTTTTGGTCAATCTAAGCTATTGCATTTTGGTTTTGAAGGGAATAAAATTATATTTACAACATGCAAAATGGGCAAAAGTTATACCTTCATAGGTTTAATATTAAACTTTAATGGTTTAATGTTCCAGAAATATTTGTGTTATTAGACCTAGTGTACCTATTATTATGAATCAGGAAAAATTGACTGATAAATTGGCATGTTTTTGGCATTTATATTAATAATAATCTTCAGATGCTCAAGGCACTCATGGGATTTAAATTCGCAATCCTTATGGTCACCAAAACAGGGTTCCAGACAGTGAAAAATCACAATGAAATAAAAAGAGACTCAAGATTGATCTTTTAACCACAATGTTGTTGCTTAGTTTGTCCACCAGAGTGCAATGTCATTGTGAGTCACGTTGTTTTGGTTAAATGACTATTTATAACAGTAAAAAAAAATCTAACTACACAGAAAATGTAAAATGGAGAATATCAATTGATACTGATTTCTTACACTTAAAATATCGAAATATTAAAAACTGTGAAAAATCAGTTGGGAATTAATTATAGTTACACAAAATCATGATGTAAAATAATTTCCAAGTATTTAGGCAATAAAGTCTGCTAGTCATGGTGCAGAGTTGGATGTTAAAGCTGAGTGTATAGGAGGGAGAGGGAGTGGTGCAGGAACAGCTGCATCTTTCTGTTTCTTTTTACAGGCCTGCAGAGGGTTTGAGACTCTTCAGCATATACGTCCCTCTCAAGCCATACACATACTCCATCCCTCCAACACGTGTGCCGGAGAACCGGCTGCACTGCACCTTCAGATCCACCTCGTCTTCGCTTTCCACCTTATCCAAAGTTGGATTCAGACAACAAGTTAACAAGTTTTGATTGTAAATGAAGTCTCAGCGTCCAGTGGGCCAATCTATAGGCTGCCAGTGGCAGCTAAATTTCAGGATAGGAGAGGGTGCGCAAAATAGAGAAGGGGAGGTAAGAGAGAGGGGGAAAAAAAGAGAGAGAGCAAGAGAAACCGCAGAGCCAGATCCAGATCCAGAAGCCGTGCGCCAGATCCCAAAGCAGTCTATCCTGTCCAATTGGGCCTGAATTTTAATACTGGAAAAATCTTCCTTCGCTGTCAATCACATGCATTAATAAAAACATAGTATAACATTGCGGTCTCGCTCACTCTCCCTCTGCCCCTCGGAGAGGCCGAACGCGAGGGGCGCCTGCGAAACTGCACTGAGTCCAGGCTTTTATTAGCCACAGCTTGCGCTGGAAAATTGGGATTGTGGCAGCGCTCATCTGGTGGACATTAACTAAACACCTGGAGCTTTAGTCAATCATGAAATTAAACTTGGGTATTTAAGACAAATGAGAAAGCTCCACTCCCACATGAACGCTCGCCATCTCTTTGACGTATTTAATCAAATTTCCCATGGGCAGCACAGACTTAGCACACGGGTGTCAACCAACACTTCCCAGGCAGGATGTATTTGTTTTTCTTTGTGATAGGGCACATAACCGATGGTTTATTCGTTTTACCACCCTGCTTTACTTCCAGAACAGGAGGAGCTCTTAAGAACCTGAGACTCAGACAGAGATCAGCCGACCAGAAACACACTGCTCCTTTTATTCTCTCCTTATAGCTAACCACAAGAGTAGTTCCTTGTACTAACACCTGCTGTGGAAATATCACAGTATGGTTTAGTTTTTAAATGAAAAATCATAACTTTAAATGAAGACTCCAATCTAAGATGTGGTCTAAGAAATTGTGAATCGGGAACCAGCTGGTATAGTTTTTGGTATTTGTTTCTGTTAGACTTCATTAATTGTCTTTAAGTAGAGCGGCCCCTTTTAGAATCTAAGTGAATTTCGTTCCATGTCTTTTCATCTAAGAGCATTGCTTGGGGTCCCACTGTTAATTGTTCTAACAGTAGGATAGAGCTGGATTTGAACACAATGTAATTTTTGGTCAGTAGACAAGTATCCTGCCACTAGGTCACAACTACCATGTTATACTTTTTTTCTTATAAGTTTCATAGCATTAGATGGAAAAGAAATCTGAGCAGTGATCTACAGACAGCACCAGGCAGCTGAAATCACTTCATCAGAGAATGACAGGATGAAGATGCAGATGCATTACCCGGTTTAGAAACACTGGCACAGAGAATCACCCTGGAGGCAGCGAAAAAATCAACACATTATGAGACAAAGACTCCATCTGAAAAATATCAGCTACACACAATGGAGAGCAAGAGAGAGGGAAGGGAGGAGAGGAGGGAGGGAGAGAGAGAGAGAGGAAGGAGAGAGAAAGACTCTGGCCCAGGATCTGCACACAGACACATTATGCCTGTCTGCAGGCTGTCAGTAGTAGGGCGCAGTGACTAATCTCACATCACTCCCGGCCCGGGCCTCATTTGAAGGCAAACACCTTTCGAGTGCCAAAAGGGAGTCAGTCTCTAGTCAAACTAACTCAGAAAATTGGCCCGCCGTGCTTTTAGGAAATACACTCACAGGCGTCCTCTCACGCACCAGCTCCCTTTGTGGGAGTCACGATATGCCGCACGCTGCGACACACCCGCGCAGGCCTCCATTGTAGAAAGCACACGTTTACGGACCACTTTTCTGTCCACCAGTTCCTGAAAGAAGTCCTCATGAGAGAGGGGGTGGAGGTCTGCGTCGGCTCAGTGGTGCTGGTAAGACCAGAGGAAGCTGATCTCTAACAGGAGCCAAGGAGTCAGCTCTGGCCCCTCCTTAGCCTTCGTTTCATTTAACCCTACACACATGGAAAAGCCATTGGGGAGCAAAAGCCGCTTCCTCCCACAGTGGCTCTAGATGGACACGGAGAGCTGGAAATGGCTTTTTATGCCAGAGACGGACAGAAATACAGGCTGGCTTGGTGCACTTGCTGGCTGGTTTGTGGCTCGCAGGGGGTTCCACACTCCGAACTCAGACAAAAGGTGTGAGAGAGAAGCCAAGAACCTGAAAACAACCAAAACCCAAAAAACAGAGCTCCATAGTGAATACATAACCAACACACAGAGGTAGAACAAACACAGACATCATGACTGGAAATATCTTCTCGTAAGGCAAATCAACTTCTTATTATAATTTATTTCTATTTGGTTTTGATGCAAACATCTCACCTTTATCATGTGAGGCCAACAAGAGATTTGTAAAAAATATATAGTAGGTACCAGAGTGAACAACACTAAAGAGTCCAGAATCTTAGAGCCAAAACGTCTCACGCTTGTTCATGAAATCACACATTCTACGTAGTGGCATTTATAGCAGTGTTCTCACAAACACAGACTGGATGACGCTGAACGATGTGTGGTTGATGTTGGTCATGTGGCAGAGAAACATTTTACTGGTCTTAACTGTATGATCTCTGTTATAGTTTCTCTACAGTTAAGTCATAGGCTTAAACTAGTTAAACCATATAAAGTCCTTTGATTTGGAGGAAAAACTACTGATATTATCAATGTGTTGTTCATACTCGGCAGTTACGTGTGTATTTTACTGGAAAAGTTCCGGTAGCATTGCCAACTTTCCTGCAATCAAGCGTTGCCGTACGGAAGCAATGGAAAGTCCAACAAACCCCTTTTTAATCCCTGAAAAAATGAGCTCCTGTATAGTTATTCACAAGAAAGGATTTTGAAGTGAATAAAACTGAAGACAAACCACAGAGCAAAAATGGAGCACAATCCTCACAGCATTTAAAATCCCAACAGGTTCTGGTCATGCACACTCACTGCTGACCCTAAAATAATGATTGCAACTCATTTCTATTATGTGTAAAATATTTCCTATTTTCTTTTTAAATCTTTAAAGTTCTATATATAAATGCACAAAGCCCTGTGATTTATTCATTCTGAGGTAAATATTTGCTGTAAAGAAATGAGAGTGCCACTTCGACTGTCCGAGAAAATCTGTCAGTTCTGATTATCCACAGAAACTGCAGTCGACTTCACTGTCTATCCACAGACACCAGGGTTAAAGCTGCCCAGATAGAAATCCTTCCTATGATGACAACATTTACAGCAGCTCTGGGCTTTATAAAACACATTCTCTGACAATAGAAAAATGTTTCATGATTTTTTACGATTCTAGAGCAGCCTGGTTGGTACCCTTGGATATATATTCTACAGCTTTAATCGTTTTAAAATGTCAACTCTATTTTGTTAAAAACTTTTGGGTCTGGTTGTGATAAATTAATGATCCATTTCCAGGGAAAGTACTTTGGCTAAAACAGACAGTTGGTTTGGACTATGCTGGGGGTTCCCTCAGGATCCACCCTTATGATAGATCTTTCTGGAAAATAAGAAACATCTCAAAATTTAATGCACACAAGATGCGCATCAGGCCATTGTCTTTCTGCAGAACTGTGACATGGTACTGGCAAATGCTCTACACAGAAAATAGGACAGAATTACAGCATTTATTTAGACCCAAAAATATAGACATAATTAGGTGCAGACTGAGGTTCAGAATCTTGAGGAAAAAATACTGTGATGGGCTAAAGGCAAACTCATTACAAAAACAGTGTTAGGCATATATTACATTTCAGTGATCTTAATTTCAGTTGTGATGACAACCCTCTTCGTCTTACTTAGAATCAAAACTTGTGCTCACGTAACCAACATTGACACTAAACAGATAAGTGCTCAGAATATATACTGACTGCAGGAGACGTTTCTTCCCCTAAATGTCCAATACTTTATTACGCAGTTTGTTACACAATATATAACCTAGCTTCAATAAGTAAGACCTGTAAAACTGATCTCTGCATATTGGCTTCCTCTCAAAGAGAAAACATCAGGCCTCCTGTAAAAGGCTAAGTTAAAACTTTAGAATGACAAATGGCAAAAGTGGTCCATTTCTATGATAAGTGAAACCTTTTGAACCTTAAATGATCATCCCAAGACTAAAATCTACTACTATATGTATACTTTAAATGAATAAACACAACCCTGTGTTTTGTGCAAACACAAAAGGAAATACTACTCCTCAATACTGCATTAAAACTCACAAAGTAAAGCTGTTTGGAAGCTAAATATGCACAGCACGGTATGGATCTAATAATGAGCGTATTTGGGACAAATTATGCTAAAATCTCTGTACTAATTGTAATTTACGTGCTTTTGCCTTGCTGAAGGTTCTATCTCCACAATAGCGTCTTATTTGTTTCCCATAGTGTACAGCGCATCTAAACTTTGAACAGTGTAAAAACACCTTTTCTGTTTTTTGATTAACTGCATTTACCCCCAGATTTTCAAAGTCTTGAATCTTTTATGCTGAACCTCTTTAACGCCACCTGATTCTACTGCAGTCTCCATGATTTTTTAACTACTTATAAGCAGCAGTAATGTGTTGGGCACATTACTTTAAAAAAGTAATTAGTTATAGTTACTAGTTACTTCTTCCAAAAAGTAACTGAGTTAGTAACTGAGTTACAGTATTATAAAAGTAACTAATTACCAGCGAAAGTAACTTATGCATTAAATTTTTTAAAAAATGTTCAAATATGTCAAAAATGTGGATCCCCCTCCCCCCTTTGATGGACATTTTGCTGTATGTTCAATTATTTGTAATAACACTGACTATTAAATATGTGTAATTGATGAAATAGACACTTAAAATAAACAAAAGTCGAAGTATAAATGAAATAATGCATTTTTAACAGAAAACATTGTACACAAATCTACACTATTCTAATATCGCTGTGGGACAATGTGAGACAAGACACCTATCAAATTTAATATATCACTGTAGATTTGCTCTGTACTATGTATATAATAGTAGAATGATAACACAATAGATGTTTTAGAACTTTTCATATTTATTGCACATCAACAGGCCGCAATTGGCGATCAAATAGGTCTAAAGTAAATTGTGCTTGTACTCTACCTTGCCCATCATCATCCCTTATGCGGTTTTCTCGCCCCTCACCAAAGAAAAGAAAAAAGCTTTGCCGCTCCCGTAGCTGAGAGCTTGGTCGGATGAAAACAGCTTAATAACAGTAACACGTCGCATGCTATTGTCAATAACGGTAACGGCGTTGTAACGATGGAAACAGTAATTGGGTAGATTACCCGTTACTGAAAAATTACTTTTTTTTCAGTAACGCCGTTATTCCCATCAAAGCTTATAAGCTATCGAAAAGTAGTTAAGGTAGCGTCAGAACTCGTAGTTATTTTATACCCAACACTGCTTGCTCTAACGGCGTTTTAGTGCCACCTTTAAAAAAAGATCTAAGATTACGAGAATAAACTCGAAACTACGAGAATAAAGTCGAAAGTTTACGAGAATAAAGTCGAAATGTTACGAGAATAAAGTCGAAATCTTATGAGAATAAAGTCGAAATGTTACGAGAAAAAAGTCGAAATATTTCGAGAATAAACTCGTAGTAATACGAGATTAAAATCGTAGTATTTTGAGAAATAAAGTCAAAATTACGAAAATAAAGTCGAATTTTTACGTGAATGTTTAAGATATTGGGTTTGGGGTTTAAAACAATGGACCACTGGTCGCCATTTCAGACTGCACAAAAGAGGCAATTTCCTCAATGTCTGTGTGATTTTTTCTTCTGAATAAATTAAGTTTCCTACAGTATAACCGCTGCAGTGTCCTTTTACTAATTATAAATCCGTGCTGATGCGCCAAAAGACAAAGAATTTCCTTACTGCTAAATCCTTACCTAAAGTAGGACTTAACCAGATCCTCCACATCCATAGTGTTTTGCAATTCTGTGATTTTTCTCGTAATATTTCGACTTTATTCTCGTAATCAACTATTCGCTTATTCTGCATCAATTTCGAGTTTATTCTCGAAATATTGCGAGATTTAATCTCGTAATCTTAGAAACTTTTTTAAGGTGGCACTAAAAGCATACGTCGTACTCTTTGGCTATGACAAATGGCGATAAACAAAAAGAAACTGGCTGAATTTATCTCTGGCGTTGCCGCGTTACAAGCGCTACGAACCTGACGCTGGCTATGCGATCACAGAGACGCCATTGCACAATCTCTACGAGCGAGGATTCGCCGTAAATCTTCTCCGACACGACGACATCTCTGTCATGATTACGAGACGGCGAAGGACTCTCGGAGGCCCGCTAGAGTTGATGAAGCTCGCCGCGTCTCACAGACTCTGACTAATTTCACGGCTCGGCGGTGCAGCCGCCATGTTGATCAATAGATCTGACCAACAGGTTAGCGTTGGGTCTCTGGCTGGGCGCGCGCGCACGCACGTAAACACACACAACTATCTTTGTGGGGCCATGCCACAGACTCCCATAACGACTAGATGTATAAAGATTCTACAACTAATCTAATCTAACCTTGACCCAAGTAACCAAATGCACATCTTTACCTCTTTTGGTTTCTCAAATAAAACATGTTATATTTACTGAAGTCATTTTCTTAGATCCTCTAAAATGTCCCCACAAAAGCCATAAAAGCAATACCATAAGTGATTTTTTAGGGACAAATCGACCCTAACGCAAAAAACATGGTGTACACACACACACACACACACACACACAGAATAGGATGTCAGAGCTTCATAAATACACCTTATTACACCCCAATCTTCCTCAAAAACAACATACAGCACACATCTAAAGACTAAAAAACAGAAGTCCAAAAATAAAGGCCAAAAAAATAAATAATACATGCTAAAACTGACAAATGTTATCCAAATAAAAGCATTATTATAAAAGTCTTATAGTCAAAATGTTTTTTTTTCTTTGTGAGACCTTCCTGTAACCCACCTAATCTTCTGAAAAGGTGACCAGACATCCTCTTTTTCCTGGACATGTCCTCTTTTTAAGACCTAAAAATGTCTCAGCGGGTTTTATTCTACCTCAGCCTCAAACATTCTTTCATTGAATTTGCGTTGCGTTATCCTGTGACTCACTCAAACTAGTTTCTTTGCCCTCCTGCTTTGGTGCCACAAACCCTTAACCCCCTGGTCACCACTTACATATGAGGGACAGACCAACAAAAATGACCTGACAAAATAAGCAAAACCTGACAAATCTCAGGTTTTCCTCTGTTTTAGGAACAATCACAAGCAGTCACAAATATCAGAAAATTTGCAACTCACATTCCTTGCAGGAGAAACCCATCAGAGCTAGAAATTACACACAGATAAGTCTGGCCTAAGGAACAACCGCCAGAACAGCCACAGCAACGACCAAGTCTGACATTGGGGCTAAAGTCTAGAAAAACAATCCAAATCAAGCTAGAAAGTACCATTGAGTCTAATATTTCACATAAACTGAACACACTATATGTTTAAACTGTTTTGAGGCTTTCTTTCCGAGGCCTTTTTACGTACTCCCATTACTATACCTAGCCTTATGAGAGCTTAACACAAAATTCCTGATCCAAAGTCTGATTTATTTGTTTGTTATTTGTTATTTATTTTTAAATAAATCTCTGGGTTTTCTGTCTTTTTTGGAACAACTGGGTCCTCACATATATCTAAAAACCTGCAAGAGCACACACATGCGCACATACTCCTCCTCAGGTCCGTGAGAATGAGCTGTCAGAGCTCAATAAATACACCAATTAGTCTCTGGCTAAGAACAGCACATAGCACAGTCATAGCTTAATAGTCTAAAACTGTACAAAAACAAGTTTTAAGAATCAAGCAACATACAACTGACTGAATTTGATGCACCAGTTTAAAATATAATGTTCTTACACTGAGAAAACCCTGTGATTTACTTTAAGCCTTTCAAGAATAATTTGCAAGTTACTTTTAATATCATGTAAAGAAACTATGACATTATGTTCTAATCTAATGGTTTATACTTAAATGTAGGATATTATTTGCTGTTAGTACATTTGTTTATTAACAAGTCTCTTCTAATTGTCAATCAATTGGTTTTTTATTTTTCTAAGAGTATCTTAGTTGCACTTTAAAAGTATTCTTGAGAATTTACCCCACTGTATTTTTTCAACTTATTGTGGCAAACTTGTCTATGAGATACTCCTTGAACTGTAAAGAGAACACAATTAGCACTGTTGGAAAAAGCATGTCAGAATCCTATAGCGTGGTGTTAGTTTGACTAAAGAGGTGCAAACCTTATCCACACAACAAATGAGCATTGCATTTAAGATCTTTTATTTGAATATTTCAAAGTTTTTATTAGCTTACTAGTAATCAATAAGATGTAAAACAAATAGAGAACATACAAAATAACTGGTACAGCACTTGAGGTAGCATTATAAATTAAGATGACAAACTATATAGAAATGGCAGGCATTCCAAGCGTTAATCATTTCATGACTGTTATCTCTGTCCAGCAGTTCACTGTTTACTCTCCACACTGTCCATGTCAGCTGCTCTTGGACAATGTTGGGTATTTAGAATCTCTTTCTACCAGTGCACATCTTCCTCAACTGGCTCTCTCATGGCTTGTCATCCTTTCCATTCTGCATACCTCCATCTGAATCACCCATATTGGTGGACACCTTTGCACAGTCCTGGTCAGTAATAATTTGGCTATCAGTGAGTGGGATGGAGTCACTGAATTGCTTAACTGACTGTTTGGTACCATCACTGCCCCCACTTGTATGCTTTTTGTTGGTTGTGTCATCAACCTGGCCCTGACCAGGTAAGTGAACATCCATTATTGCAGCTTTGATGGCCTGTTGGAGATCCACCATCCTCTTCTTTTGTTGATATGTCTCAAAATCCTGAGGTCCCTCCATCTCCTGACTGCTCCTGTCCTCTGTTATTGGACCTCAGATTAAAAAAATATATGTACAGTATATAATAAATATAATGATGTGGTCCACATTACTTGAACAGTACACTAACCTGAATGAGTTGTTCAAAGCATCTAATGACGATTTAATGTTTAGATATTCAGATTGGTTGTGTATGCACATGTATTTCTTTAAAATAAAGTATGTATATCAGAAGGACCATACATTCAGAACATTTTAATTCAAATAACCAGTTTCTTGAAGAAGTATAAAAAGCAATTCCTTATTTATATTGAGCCAGTTAGACATACCTTTTATTTTACTAAGCTGACTTCTCGTTAGCCCACGTTAGCATTGTGGTAGCCTATGTCCTCTGCACTGCTACTATCTGCAGCATGGAATTTTAACAATGGTGTTATAGATTCTGTAAATATACAAGTCTTATACTGTATATTATTGATTTTCCTTTATCAACACAGAAAATGTGGTACATTAATAAAGCCTTACCCCAGCAGAGTTGAGATTTTTGTGGCTCACTGAGAGTTTCTGATAAATAAAATATTGCAAATAAAAACAGTAAATGAGACTGTAAAAATGTGATTCATGCTAAACTGAATGATTTACAGCAAAAAATCCTCCAACGCCACCAGTCAGCTTGCTCCTTTCCTTAGACTCCTGTAGAAAGACAGCTAAAAACAAAAACAACGTAATATTCAGCATATCCTTTCAGTGACATTGGCTTGTATAACATTTTTAATACCTTGTTCTTAAAATATTTCTTTGACAGGTGGGTTTACCTGTTCGATCCGCAGAGTTGCTGTTTTCTTTAGATTTTTCATCCACAGTGCCTATGAAGAGAAGCAACAACAAATAATGCATACACAATCATTCCATCTATTTGATCATTTTAAACATGAAATAAAGTTCCTGCTTATTACAAACCAATTCCACCTGAACCAAGATCTGAAGCCATACTCAACATTTCTAAGAATTAGAAGACAAAGGTGTTTGTAAATTTTAGAAGTAAACACAGTATGTAACTGGAAAATAAATCTTTTACAATGTAAATGTAACTTTTAAAAGCAAACCTCCAGAATTATCCACTGGACTTGATGTTAACTGCTGTAATAAGAACAGCATTAAACATTTTAAATAAAAAAATTTTGCTTAGCAGTGGCACATATAGTTTCAGTTCAACGTTTGGTCTGCATATGTTGTTTGTATTTTTGAAACTTACCTGGAGTTGGGTCTGGGAGATCAAAATGGTTTGACGGGTCTGAAACTAAACAACAGTACGACCATATTACGACCAGATATGTTTTACATGCCGTTTGAGTTGACATTTTTGGGCAGGACTCATTCCAGTTACAGACCAGCTAATACTGCAGGCTCAGGATCTTCAGGTGTAATGTTCATGTTGAAAGCATCTGATAAAAACACAAATCGTATATACAATTAAACATGCAGAATTTGTAAAAAGCATACATAAATAAATGAAAAGACTTTCAGGCTTTTCTTATATATATATATATATATATATATATATATATATATATATATATATATATATATATATATATATATATATATATATAATATATATATATATATATATACACACACACACATATATATAGTGTATATACATTAATAAGAAAAGCCTGAAAGTCTTTTCTACGCATTTAGTATTTGCATAATGAGGCTTAAAACAGACAACTGTACATCAATGTCAGAGTTACATGGACTTGAACCATAAAGCTTTACAACAAGAAAAACATTATAACATAGACACACACTGTAATAGGTTTGACTCAGTAACAACATCTGTTGCATAAGTTTTGCTATTTGTGAAGTGAACATATATCATGATGGATGATATGTATATATGAATGTACTCACCATTCAAAAACCTTAGAAACTCTTCATTTTGACCTAAAACAAAGTAGAAAAACTAATCAGTAGCTACATAATTAATAGTATAAATAAATGATTTATGTCAAAGATGAACGGACTATTAACAGATTGTCATTAAACATCATTCACTTAAATAAAACACATGAGAGAGACACCTTCAAACTGACATCTTTTACCTCTCATAGATGCTGAATGCACATACGATGTAAGCAGCAGAAATGACAGAACAGGCACACAGCAGCCAGATCTAAAGCAAGGTAATATATGTTAAAGTGGGTAAATATCATAACACACATATTTTTATTTGTTATTATACAGTACATATTCCATATAGTTCAAATCAAATATTTAGAACATAAATAGTAAATAAGAATAAAATATATAGAAGTTTCAAGGTAAAAGTAGACATTTATGGTGTTTCAAATAAAAACCATTTCTCAAAAACAATCTGATTACTTACAGTCCCATCTTGCAAAGTGGAGTTCACAGACAAATAACAATTCAGGCCCATCCAGAGGCTTTATACCTGTGCAGGGTCTTCCATCTGTAAACAGGGCTGAATGGAACAATAGCAGCTAAGGTTGCAGAGAGGAAGGGGCCTCACTTTACTTACAAAGGTATTTGTTCAAGACGAGAAAAGAACCTTGATCCGTCATCTGCAGAAGTCAAAAAGACTCAGTCATGCTGTGAAGAAACGTTTCCCGCATTCAAACAAGCGTAGCAAAAGAAGCAGAATGTTGAATAATGTAGTGTACCCTTTCAGTTGTAGTGCTCAGTTTTTTGTAAGAGATAATTAAATACAATTAATAATGAATATTACAGCACAGCTCTAAATATTTAACCACTGAACCATCACTAATTGCTAAATGTTTAATATTTTTAAGGCCTAATATGTTATTTTTAGTGAAAACTGTGTTGCTCCGATGGTGAGGGTGTATCTCGATTTATACAGAGTCTAATGAATAATAATGATGTGAATATGTGATTATATAAAAAGACTTATATAAACATTCTTACTATGAACTAACCCAAAACACATTCATTTATGATAGATGTTGCTGTTTTTTTAAACATATCACCGTATATTTTCCATGGCATGTTGTCAGAAGGTTTTAAACTAAGCCTATAAAACATTCAGCAGGGACATTAGTGTTCTGATAATGGCAGGCTACTGTTCAAAACTTTGCAATGCATTGTAAAGCACAGGGGAAACTTTTGTGCACATATGAATTTTTTGATACTTTAATCTTTCATCACTGGAAGAAATAACATCACGGGAAGAAAGGGTATCATTTGATCTCTGGCCAGATTCAGCCACATGAACACCTGAGAGCCCGGTCACAAAAGCCTGCATTGAGATGAGTCTAAAGGGGCTCGTATTAGCTGCAGGCCCTGATGCATGAGAACTCGCCCCTGTGGCTCTTCCTGCCAGTCTAGTAGTCTGTCAATGAGCTGGTTTATACCTTTTGTGAGTTCAGCAGACATGATTACACATGGGACAACAAAGAAGGCACACAAACTGTTAGAGTCCTAATACTTAACATCCGACAGATTTATCTGTACACAGCATATTGAAATGAAAGTTAAAAGCGTTTATCCAAATCTACAGTTCATGAGAGGTGTGCAATTTAACAGAAACACTTACACTGCTTACTGATCATTGTTCTTCATCAACCCTTTTTGTGTCAATTTCCTTGCCAGATTCTCTATATACTACTACAATCCACTAAACCAATGTATTCATAATGTGAAAAATATGCATAAATTCAGAGGAATTTATGGAAAACTGGAGACACTGACATTGATTTTGGCATGGTATATCTCACCTTCTATTGCTTGTTTTTATTTGATTTGCACATTTATTTAAACATTACTTATGTCTGTTAATAGATTATAATGCATAGAGCACTGATTACTGAGCACTCATTTACTGAACACTAATTAAATTTATAAATCACAAGAAGTTAATATAAAGATTTTCATAATTTCAAGCAAATCATTATATGATTGCAAAACTCCACTAGGTGGTGATCAAACGCTTATCATTTGTGGTTTTATGTCTAAAGTGGGAGTTTGCTATGGATAGGTGATGATTTTAATCAGTCTATAGAGGATTCACATTTACGTTTTCAGCAGTGTGCCTCGCTAGAATGAGCAGTTACCTATCACAGGTCTTCCCTAACAAAGTGCAATGCAGATTAAAAACTCACTGTTCAGAGCTTGTAAAGTGTATCTCAGTTGGTATTATTAAAGGAACAACAATAACTTCACTCACATCATCCTTTAGACGATCATCAGTAAAGGCCTCATTCTTCGTGATTTGTGTAACTGTTTTTGTTACAAACAAAAGTTGACAACTGACTTTCTAGGCAGGAGTCTCTGCAAAAGGAATATACTACTTAATTAAAAACAATGATGGGGAACTTATTGCATTAGTTCCCCAAGGAGCAGCACAGAACTGGAGGTTTTGGGCAAAATGTAAACCAGTCCTTGTAAAATCACTTCTACGAGACGTGTGCTCTAGAGAGTCTTTAGGTGCACTGAATAAAAATAAACACCCCAAGTCAAATTGATAAAGCAACTGTTAAGTAACGAATAAAAGGAGATCTAGTGAGTCTATTTGGTAAACCTCACTGAACAATGATGGGTTGTTATCTTTTTATTGAATATCATATAAATGTGAGGTAGCCTTTGTCTTCAACTTGGCTTGACATGCCATCAACTATGTTAAAATAAAAGGATCCTGCATTTAATTTACAGCAAAATGAATCAAGTGACATGGTCTTTTCTTAAACAATATATTCTCATTTAAACGAGTTATTTTTAAAAGAAAGAAAAGAATATAGCTTCAAAACATCTATTGCAAACTTTGATTTAATTTACAATACACAATGTTATTTTAATAGATTTTAACTATCCACACTTCATACAGGCAGTGGGTGTTTTCAGTCTCCTTACACACTACTCAACACACCAAGTACTTCACTGAAAGACAAGACCAAAAGAAAAAAAATATTCAGAAACAAAATATCAGTAAGTACTAAAAGATCTGCTCGTCCAAAGCAGACAATTTTGGGGGAGGAAAAAATTCCAAATTTTACTTCTTCAATCAGTCAATAACAGTAAAAACAACATGCAGTGCTAACAATAGTTTGCCTGGTTAACTGATTTAACTGGTGGTGAGACACTTTCTCTGGATAACCCATCAAGGAAAAATAAACAACTTACAAAATTTATGATATTAAACAAATGTGTCAGAAACCTCACTTAAGGGGGAAAAAAAAAAAAAATCAGTTGTGCGAGTAACACAAATTGGCATACTATTGACCCTGTGGTGCTCAGCATTGGCCACATGTCCTAAAAGAAAGTACTGAGCATTTATCAAGTCCACAGCCAAATCCAATCAACCTGCTATTCAGCTCCTCATTTCACCAATGAAGCAACAACGAAACGACGGCGTCTACTTACTGACCAGCAAGTTTACACACACAATGGTTGAACACACACTGTCAGTAATATTGGAGCAGTTTTGATTGAATTTGGCCCCCCGGTCCAAGAACGGTAAAGTCCACATGAACAGCACGACTGAAGCTCCAGCATGGTACAGCAGAACAGGTGCAACCATTAACCCAGCGAACAGCGAACACGAGGCTGCGACCTCCTCGGGTTTTGTGAAGTTCGTAATCAAGTTTCACAGTGTAATAACACCCAAAGGTGAAGCAATAAAATGCTGAGTCCCCCGCTCACAAGAAAACACAACCGATGGGGAACAAGTCAATCAAGGAACTGGTTTTCAAGCACAAGAATACTTGAGGGACATATAAAATAAATTTTATTTTCCTTCGTCAAGTCTACATGTGTATGTGTTTCTAGACAGTCTTGGTGAGAAGAGAGTTATCGCACCCATATGACCGCTGAAGCTCACCCCAGGCAGGTGATGAAAGATCGCAAGTCCATAACCCTACATAATAGAACTCAAAGAAGAAAAATAGGGGTAACTTAGTATTAGTTCTGTTACTGTCAACATAACGATAATAAAAATCAAGTCGTTGGCTCTGTCCACATTGCCAATGGAACAAAAAGGATGGATGGGAAAGGGAACAGGAGTGAGAGGGAGATTTAAGGTTGGGCTCCTGCAGCAGCAGGGACTTGTGCTGCCAGTGTGTTGGGAGCAGAGATGACAGGAGAGGCCACGGCGATGTTGGCTATGGGCTGTGTGCTGGCTGCCATGGAGGTGATGCCTGCAGGAGTGAGACAAACAGTCATCATATACACATATACAGTATATCATATACTTTTAAACTAACTGCACCCTTTTCTCACACTGTGTGCACTGTTACAACTCATAATTACACTCACTACCCAGTTTAAGCACATTCTAAATATATTCTGTGAAGATCTGCACATCCCACCTATGCACTGTGCACACCGCATCCCTTAGTCGGGTAGACGACGACTGACAGCAAACACAAAATGTTGATTTCTGGGGTCTGTGGCTCTCCCCTCGTCCCACCTCCCAACGACTCTAGCATTTTCCATTCAACACTGCCCCCTACTGACGGGTTAACCCCTACATGTAGGTACACTTCCCCACAGACCAAAACTATTCACAAAGCTATTCTGGTCTGATCAGGTGAAAAATCAATCTTAGACTTCTAACCAAATTTATTTCACTTATAGAAGACACTTTTTTGACTTGCATAACCATCTTATGGCATCTCCATGACCCATTATTATTACCGGGTAGTGACCTACAGTGTTAAAAAACACTGACTTGAAAAGCACCCTTCATGCACCTTCTTACATTACATTACACTTGGCAAACGCTGTTATCCAAAGCGACATACTATTGGGAAAAAGCATTCAAGCTTGAGACCGTGGAAGAACCGTGGGGTGGTGGTAGTCTAGTGGTTAGGACACTCCACTCTGGACCCACAAGAGGTTGTGGGTTTGAGTCCTACCAAAGTTGCTCTATGGGAGACTGTCCTTGAAATTAGGAAATGGAAGTCGCTCTGGATGAGAGTGTTTGATAATTCCGTAAATGCAAATAAAGAACTAAGAGTGACTACTACGGGCAGGAGGATGAAGGTATCCTCAGTAAGTTTGGACAGGGGTAATAAAGGATGGTTTCCATCACTCAATTGGGGCTTACAAATATTTGTACAGTTTGTACCTGCCATCATGCTAGAAGAGCTGACAGGGGTGGAGCTAGCAGCCATTCCAGCAGCAGGGGCTCCTCTGCCCTGGTCCTTCACAATGGGGTCTGGGGACACACACATACACACAATGACTAGTTAAATTACAGAATCGAATAGAGTCTCGTTGAAGAAATCTTAAGTTAAAGAAACAGTAGGTTGAGTGCATATGACACCATAGAAACAAGTAATGTGAAATGAGATCAGACCATGCTAATTAACAATGACAAATAACTTCTGAGACTGGGGAAAGATATGCAAAAAGCTAAACTAATGATCAGTTCAAATTCAATTTTATTTTAGCCAAGTGTACACAGCATCACATTTTGACCAAAGTCCAACTGATGATCTGGTTCTCATCTCCAGTCACCCAAGACTCCAGCAGTGTGCCTGTAAACTGAGCCACTCATGACTGATCCACTACATCCATTACAACTGAAGACAGACCCAAAGGTCAGGATCTGGTGTCAAGAATTTAAGCCAAACATTCTGTGAACACGTTGTCTGAGATATGAACGCCCGCAGTAGGGCAGGGAGCATGTGTTGCGCAAGTGTGGGTGTATTACCCATGCAAGACAGGCTTCAAAAACACTCCAAGATGTTGTCAATCTTGATAAATAAACCCTACAGTACTCTTTGGAAATATCATAAAGATATTTGATTTTATCTTGGATGATGCGCATGTTCCAGCAACCCAACCCAGTAAAAATCGAACATCTATGAAGTTCAGCATCAGATATAAAGTGACTCTAAAATGTACAACAAACTACAATCATATTGGTGAGACCCAGGCACATTAAGACATTGCATTTGAGGGAAAATGTTGCTGCAAATTTTCATCAGAAATTGTTTTCTTCCCCCCATATTTTACTACTATTTTAGCTGTGCTCCCAGAAAACATTTAAAAACTAGTACCTTATCATTCTAGAAAAAATGTTTGCTTTTAAATATGAAATTCACAACATACTGCAAGGTTACACTACGGAACCCATTTCTCCTGTTAAACATTTACCTTACATTGCCATCTGTCAGGATTACCATCTCTGTACTCATTAAAGCTTGGTATGAATATGCTCGTTAAGATTCTACACAATTATTCAACTAGTAAAATTGCAGCTCATTTTAAAACTGATTCAGCATGTTAATTTTTTCTTAACAAAAACGTGACCCAGAAAGAAACTAGAGATGGGCCGATACCACTTTTTTACGTCCGATACCGACACTGTAAATTTGGATATCTGCCGATACTGATACAAATCCGATACAGTCACAGTCTTTTTTAAACATAAAATAATGCTTTAAAATGTCTGAATACATGACTGAGATTATTATGCTTGATTTAAATACTGTTATTTACTAATCTACTAATACAATGTAATAATTATACACACACGTACATGCTAAATTATTTGTTCTCAAAAATTGTTCATTTAAACATAAATATTTCTTCTTTTTTATTGATTACACTATAACATTATAAAATTGAAAAAAATTTGATGAAATGAAAATGAAATACTGAAGTTTGTCATTTTGAACCAATTTGGCTTATAAAATGAGCTGCTTTTGCAGAGAACTACATTTCCCACGACCCTATGGGCGTGCCCCGGAGCTGCGTCACAATGATGCATTGGGCAATGCGTTCCAGAATAAACGATGGAAAATCTATGGGAAAATCTAAATAAACAGCAGAATTGTGAGTAGAACGCTGGTTATTGTGATTATTTATCAGCTAAAATATGGTTTGTGTCTGTAATAAAGGTGACATTTTGACCGAAATGGAGCCTTTTAGCGAGTAATGGCGCTCATGCGCGCGCTCATTAACACAGCTGTGTTTACATCGCGAAAAATGTTTTTATGCATTTACTTCTGTTTTAGTGCACGGAACAGATCTCACAAATACTTTCACATGCAGAGGGATCAGGTCTTGTCTTGATTGCGCCACTGAAAACGCTGTGTGTCACTATTAAGCCTCCGTGTGAAATACAAGCGGAGCTGCTCTAGCGAGTAAAATGAATTAAACGAAGCTTCAATTCTAGAAAAATTGCCTCGACCATTTTTGTAATAGAATTATTCGAGTGATTGGAAAAATCGTTTCAGCTCTACTTTACCACAGTGTCACTTCCCATGCATAACGAATTGAGTGTACACGCATTTACAGATTGGCTCCATAGAACGGCCCAATGCTGCCGATACCCGATCCAGCCGTTTGAGCGGGTTATTGGACCAATACCAATCCACATATCGGATCGGCTACATATCTAAAAGAAACAGTCAATAATGTTCTGTGGGCTGATTGATTAGTGCTGGAGAGATGAGAGATGGTTGGCTCACAGAAGTAAGGGTGATCCATAGCCTCGCGTGCAGTGAGCCGAGCCTGGTGGTCGTAACGCAGCAGTTTGTCCAGGAAGTCCAGAGCCTCTGTGCTCACCAGGTGCTGGTTCTCACTGTGCACGAAGCGCTCCCATCTCTTACGCGAGTGTCTGATCACAGAAGATACAAAGGGAATCAGCAAGCAAGGAAGACACAAGCAACACATTACAAAACACTACGGTAATACACTTTAAAACTAAATCATAAACACAAACTACTTGAGGCACAGCTGCAGTTTGAAGCAGTAAGCACATGAAAAAGTTTCTAATATTGTGATAATTATTCTTACCTGCCCAAAATGTCATTGAAACGTGGGTCAAGTTCAATGTTGTATTTGTCAATGTAGTCATAGAGGTCTTCTGTGCCCAGGACTTTTGCAATCCGTACAAGCTGTTAAAAAAGTAAATAAGAACAAAGGCGAAGGAGTTAAAAAACATTCAATAATGTTATTATTAAATGAGGAAATAGGAAGGCAAATCTGTGACTTGGTTCCAAGCTTAGGGTCAACACCTGGTCATAGTTGTCATGTCCATGGAAAAATGGCTCCTTCCTGAAGATCATACTGGCCAGCATACAACCCAAACTCCACATGTCCAAACTGTAGTCATACATCTAAATAAAGGTAATAACATATCATTTGTTTACAAAAACACAGAAATCCATTAACAGTGAACACATTTTTAAGGAAAGAGTAAAGGATCTTCACCTGGTAGTCCACCAGTAACTCAGGTCCTTTGAAATACCGTGAGGCGACTCGGACGTTATACTCCTGGTTTGGATGGTAGAACTCGGCCAGGCCCCAGTCTATCAGGCGAAGCTTTACAGGACAAAGCACAATTGTTCAACAAGACATCCAGTAAAGGGACAGAGTCTTACTTCAGTGAAAATCTACTCAGAATTCTATGGTTAGTCAGAAATAGCAAAAAATCTAACTGAAAGTACAAATCTATTTGATGTTCAATCAATTGGTATTATACTGAAGTTGAAGAATCTCTCACACAAAGCTATTCTTTGATCAAAGAATAATCTCTTTTAGAGAAGGAGTTTGAGAAGTAGGAAGATGACCTCTGCCTACCTTTCTGTGCTCATGGTCAATCATGACATTGTGTGGTTTGACGTCCCTGTGCATAATGCCCATGCTGTGACAGTAGTCTAGAGCCTAGCCAAGATACAGAGACAAAGGTTTTAACGAACCCTATGACAGACTTCCATTTATATAATTCAACTTGTTGCCATTTCCCAAATCAACAATTAGCATCTTACCTTCAGAATTTCATACATGTAGAAGCGGATGTCATAGTCCGATAATGTCTGATACAATTGCTGCACAACAAAAATAACAAATACAGAACAAACTACTTAATGGAGGTCTGTATTAACGCCCGCAGGTATGGAGGTGGACTAGAATATGAATATGAATATTAATATATAATAATGAATATTAGTCACGCAAATGGACTACTCCTCAGCCACTTGTCTCTTACCTTGAAGTCTGTGTTGTTAACATGCTCAAAAACCAGAGCTGGTGTTCGGGACTGAAGGGGAAGAGAAATTTAATGTTTTCAGTCTTAAACATAGTGAAACAAACACACACACAAAATTAAGGGAGTAGTATTAAGTAGACTAATGTCAGACTTACAACAGGATCCTTAACAATATCTAGAAGAGTTATGATATTGGGGCCTCCTCTCAAGTTCTCCAGAATTTTGATTTCACGCTTGATTTTCTTCTTTTTCACAGGCTATAACAAAAGACACAATACAAGTTTATTTTTACTTTCACAACACATTTACTGGCAAAAATATGATTCTCAGCCAAAGACACACAAACTGTACTCACTTTCAGTATTTTGACCACAACTTTCTCATTGTTTGTGATATTTATGGCTTCAAACACTTCACTGTACTTTCCCCGACCCAGCTTTCGGACAAGCTGGTAATCATCCTGGTTGCTGTAACACACAAAAAAAAACAAATCTACAAATTAAAACCTGAATCACTCAAAATAACCTATCACCAAAATCAAATATGTACTCTGTGGTTGCATTTGACACAATCACTAATGTACTGACAAAGATAACACACAACATCAAAGTCTGCCCCACTGGGTGTGAAAGAGCACTTTACAAATAAAAAATACTTTTAGTAATCAAGACTGTAATCTAAAAGTGCACAAGAAATGTACTCACCCCCACTCAACTACATGGGACTCATAGTCCCAATATTCTCTTGGTCTCTGTGTGTTTACATCTGGGTAAACTCGAGAGCGGCTTGAGACAGGACCAGACATATTCTACACAGGATATTCCCAGGAGCGCCTGGGTAAGAGGAAGATACGTCAGACAGGGAACGACTGAAAAGACTCCAAAACATTCCTAAAAGAAAGTGCATAAACAGGACTGCAATTCTGCTTGAATTATAAAAACACACCAAACAGTGATATAATCAGGGTGTACAAAACAAATGAGCATACTGCAACATGTAATTATTCATTAAATAATGATAGTTTTCCCCCCTTGTGGTGTGTTAGCTCAAAAATTCTGAAGACATTATGTCCTCACATGACGCCTGATATACCCCTTCACTCTTCAAAGAGTAATGTAACATGAAGCACAGGTGGCAATTTAAATAACTCAATTCCACTATATTTTGGACCAAAAGTTTGGGCTCACTTGTGGGCATAAAATGCTAAAATGTACGAAGCACGTAACGTTTCTTGAAAGAAAAATGCTACTGAATTTAACTGGCTGTTATAGTCCATTACCTTGGAGGTTTTCTCCAAGCAGTAGATGAGAGGTGGAGCTGATGAAATCAGATGTGATGGCTTTATGGAGGAGCATAGGCTGTAGAGAAAGCAAGGTAATGTCACTTTAAGAATGACAAGATTAACATCTCCTTGATGTTAGTGCTGAAGTTAGACTGCGTTGATTTCTTCACCAAAACACTGTCAAATCCAGGCAACCCACAACTCTGTCAAATAAAAACACAAAGCCAAATCTAGTCCACCCACAAGTCTGCCCGCTACTCCCTGCTGAATCTGAGGGAGTTTAGCCCACCTGATTGTAGCTGTTATGAGAGGACATTCAGCAGCTTATTCAGGAGGCACTGCAGTCAGAAACGTCATTCCTCAAAGTGTCCCGGATGCTGAAAAGTAAAAAAACAAACAATACAGCCACGAATAAACCGGTGTTACTGCAAATATAAGCCACATACAACACGACTGACGCCGCTGTAACCAAATTTGTCCTCAGTCATCACAACCTATGCCCTCTGTTTAGTATTCAGTCACTCCACCTACTTGTGTAATAATTAACAAATGCAACACACAGGGCCATGAACCCCCCGTCTGAGGAAAGCTGGACCCTCACCAGGACTCTCTAAGATGCTTTAAAGTCCGTGTGGAATTCGGCGATTACGAGGCCGACGTTTTCACGTTCTGACGTGTGAAACGGAAACTGCAACACGTATTCCGGTGACGTTTATCTGCCATTCATTCTCAATATTGGGGGCAGAAAACTGCGGAAGAAGTGCATAATTTCGCCATATTTATTAAGATGTGTGTAAGTAAATACCAAAAACCACCCCAACACGTACCCCTTTAAAGTAAAACCCACGTACTAACCTAACGATCCCTAAATTATTTTAGGCATTTACAGACATCAACGTGTCACAATTTAGCTTTCACCATAAAGTAACTCGTACGTAAAGTAAGCCGTGTCCAAACTAGTTTATTCTATCGTCATTTTAAGCGTTAATCAAACGACGGACGGGCCTATACGCGAAACACGACCAAGTGGGTACGTCGGATAGCTTTTAGCACCAGTAAAGACCCAGCTTGACTAGCACTTGAATTTATATTCTATATGTATATCAAGATAACCATAACTTATCATCTAGCATAACGTTTGCTGCCATTTTTTATCTGCGTACTGAAAACTCAACTCCATCTAGTCCGCTCTCCTCCACACACCAGTGCTAGCTCGCTAACGCTAACAGCCGAGCTGCACCAACTTAACGTTAGCTTTTTTCGCCACGCCTTGAAAACATAGAACATGTAACTTTAAATACACGTTAGTTTCAAAGACTACAGCCGTACCTTTATATGATAACGCTACAATAAACTAAAAGCTACGTGCTCTCATAAAGAGATCAACTGAGCGCCCCGTCCGTATAAAACGAGCAAGTTAAGTTAGCTAACCTGTCGCTAGCTCGATTAGCTAGTTACACGGCACGCCACATCAAAGCCGGGCGGGTAGCTGGATTTTATACACGGATAAACGCTCCATAATTACGATTAACGCAATACATAAACCCAACGTATAGCCACGGGAGAAGCGCATAATAAAAAATACTTTTATTGGACATATCCTAAATCAAAATATGGTCTGAGAGACAATGCTGGGACGCACGACTGTGCCACCAATAATGACCTAAATTTAAACTCCCATTAAGTCCACCGTTTTATTTCCAAAACAGAACTCGACAAAATGCTGCGAAATGCCTAAAAGGGGGAAACGGAATGTTTTTAGAGTTTCTACATTCATTTTTCTGCTTTGGATTACCTCTGCTGGTCTCCTAGTACAGAATATGGCGGATCCAACAAACGTAGAAACCGTCGCTAGCGTTAGCGCTAATGCTAACACGATACAGCGGGTTAGGAAGGGCACTTCCGGAATAGAACACTTCCGGTACATAAAATGCCCTTCGAGTTCTGCACATTCTGTGACTACGCCTCGGTAACAGAACTCCCAAGTTTGAGACTTGGAGAGAAATATTGGAAAAACGAATTCGAATCGAAAAAACTATGAAACAATTAGTTAAAAAGTGGTCTACTAGTTCAGTTTGCACTGCCAATGGAAACATCAATATATATTTTGTCAAATCGAAGCATTTAATTGTAAACATGCTGGACTTACACTGCAGCTTTCAGCATGTCATTCCCAAAAAAGGCTAAGGCAAATATTGCGTATTTACTGAAAGACTTTTTGGTAAAGCCTATTTAGCCATTGTTGCATATTTTAGAATAAAAATTACCAAAAAAATGTCGCTAAACGTAGAGCTATTTGTTTAAATATTTTCTTGAGTTTGGGAACGTTCCATTTCTTAGTCACCTGAAAAGGGGAGTGTTTCAAAAAAAAAAAAATCCTATCATTGGATATTATACAATGTATATTCAGATTTTAAATTAATGCAAACATTCTGAATTCATCATCTAGGATGCTGTGCTTCTTTGCAAATACAAAATGATCAGCTACAGGCACTTGGATGACATTATGTACAAAAATACAACCCCAAGAATAACAAGCAAATACATTTGTTAAAAATTTCTTTATTACTTTAAACTGCATTGACTGTGAACATTCAGTTGTGACTGATTTCAAAGGCAGAAATTTTGTTTATTTTCATGATAATATTCCAGGACCACAGATATTTGTCGGTACCTGGATCACAGCTTGGTTTTTATTCATCTGAATGATCAGATTGCTTCCCATCCCAACCATTCTATATTGCTTCTTTACTGTTTCCACATTAGTACAACCAAGAAGCAGACAGGTGACAAGACACTGGACACTTACTGCCACTCTTCACAACGTGAAAATTCATCAAATGGCTTGAGGAGGAGCTTTATTTCCAGTCAGCTTTTGGTCATCCCGTACAAACTATGCTTAGCAGAAGGGTGCTGTGCAAACTAGCCAGAACTGTGTGCCTCTCCTCAACTATCAATTTCACTCTCAGTTCAACCATCCAAGCTAGTGGTGCAGGGTTCTAATCCCAGAGTAGTTCATGGCGCAATGTAAAAATATAGCTCTAGTAAAAATCAGCCACTAGCCTTCACAATGAAATCAGTCTGTCAACCCTCCTTTCTGAGGGTTAGTAAAAAGGGAACAGTGTGGCATGCCTTGTCAAACACAATTACAAAGGCGGGGGAAAAGAGAATGAAAAGCTGTGCTGTAGTTTAAACTCTACAGGGTTCTTAAGAAGATACAAACAGACAAACAAATATCAATTGTCTTCAATTTCACTCAAGTTAACCCTGCCAAAGGGAGCTGTAGACGGTGGATAGCAACAGTAAACAATATGATGGCCTTGTTCATCTTTGGAGTGTGTGCTTCTAGTATTGCTGGTTGTTTGTAAGTTTTCAACAGCAACTCTGAGAACACTTGGGATAGATTCAAATTTTGTAAAGACAAAATTCAAGAGGCTCGTCATTCAAAGCCCTGAGCTCATAAAGCCCCTACAGTAAAGGGCTCTCATAGTTGAAGAGCAGGAACGCCCTCCTGAAAAGCGAAGATTAAAAAGTCCAAACGTGCTGGGTTTGTGGCATTAAACCTATCGAGTCCATGAACTCATTTTTTCCAATTCTTCAATGGCAGACTGGCAGAGACTAGTTCACATGAGGCAGCACTTGTTCTTGTGGTTGTGTGGGTCTTTAAAGCGAAGTCTCTGTTTAGGCCTGTACTTTTCTAGGTAGGTCAGCTGCTTGGTGTTGATGGCACCACGGCGTTTCCTATAAAAACAAGCAAATACATTAAACACAAATGAAATAATCCTCTTGCATTTAGTTCTTCCAAAAACAGGAATTACAAACCATTTGGGGAAAATGAAACAGAATGAATTAATATAGAACACAATGTAAACAGAACACGTTGAAGGAATCCTTTTAATTGTGTAAAACCTGCCAATTTAAACATTGTTATAGTTATAAAATACTGAATAATAAATAAATCTGATGGGAGACAAAACACAGAAAAACATCTGAAGCAAATCAGTAAATAGCGTTTTGTTTGTTTTCCTCAAAAGGTTTAGTATTCCTGCTGTCCCTGAAATTACCATCATGAATAATCACAAAATGCATATTTTTTGTTGTTGTTTGTGTTGTTAAATGTTGTGTAAAGTGCACTCACTGTCTTATGAACTGGATGGCATCTTCATACTTCATTCCACTCTCTATCAGCGCCAGGGCCACCAGCACTGGAGCTCTACAAGAAGAGAAATGCAATCGAATTAAGGGGAAACAGAGCAGCACAAACAAGCCTGTGCTCTGCTAAACTGGCACAAAACAGTTCCAGGGAAAGATTTTCTCCTCATTCGCACAGCCTTTGGGTGAGGATACCGCCTAGTGCATGTGAAAGGCAGGGTGGTTTTTCAGTTGTGTCCAGTGGCCAAAGATGATGTCAGTGCATATATACTACAGATTGCCAACACGTTCTTCAATGCTGCTGAAGCGTTGGTAGACGATGGCTTCAGCTCAGGCATATAAAATGAACTCAGGCGGTATCTGACAGGTGAAAATTAACATTTGTTTTATGCATGGGACAACATTAAAAGTAAACATTTTCTTCCTTTTCAAGAAAAATACAGTCCCAAAGTTTCTTAGAACAATTCCACTTGGAGAAATCTACTTTTTACCATTTAGCCCAAACCACTGACAACTTTGAAGTATCCAATAAATACCACCCGAAACCCTGCAGACCTCCTACAGATCAATAGCAAAACAAACTTGTCCGAGTAAAGCAAACATTGGCTGCCATTCAAGATCTGCAGAGGGCTCCCACAGGGCCAATGGAGTACGTCAGAGAGGCCCGTGCCCCACCAGCCAGAGAGGGAGAGGGGACAGAGTGGGGGAAAATGGGACTGCCATCAACTTTCCAGCCCTGTACAGACTCAGTCGTGAGCTAGTGGCCGTCTGCTTTGATCAATCGAGCACATTCACACTTAGTTACTGTCAGTGGTGTGCTACGAGAAGGAGCACAAGTGTCATTTTAACCAATATTTTGTGTAGAGCTTTAGAACAGACAACTAAAAGAGCTGCTGATCAAGTACTTCCCGTTTTGTCGTCGGATGTTAACCTTTGTGCTTCCAATAATAAACTGGGATTAATACTGGATGAGTGACCCTCCAGTGAACAGTTGATTTTGGCATTGGACAGGAGTAAGGTATAACTATCTGGGGTAAGACTGAAAACTATATGGTGAGAAAATGACTCAAGCAGAGCAGTTCTGGGGCTGCTATGATATTCCTAAATATCTTCATCTTTCGGGAACTAAAGACTACGGGTGCTACAATACATTCATCTACATAGATACGCCAATTCACTCGTTAACGATCGCACCACATAAAAAATGTGTGTACAACCAAGATTAATTTCAGACTTCAAATATGAGCCAGGTGTACACAATGTCCTGCTTTAATGCATGAAAACAAGAATTTCAGGTCTTTCAATTTTCTTTTATAAAACACGAAAAAAGTAAGGGTCAGTTTATCAAAATGTGACTTTATCCTGAACAGAGGGTCGATCATTTATTAAAAGGGAATACTGTCATTCATTGAAATGTGTGGTTGAGTTCAGGAACAAAAAGGTCAAATTTTAGCTGAAAATAATATTTTAGCTGCTTTTTGTGATTTGATATGAATGGAAGTGATTGTGTCAAATCTGAATATGACAGCCTCATATCGATTGCTGACTCCTGAATCAAATCAAAACGAAATTGTATTGTATCAGACAGATTGTTGCAGACTGGTTCCACTCACCGGCCCAGTCCGGCTACACAGTGCACAGCCACACAGCTGCCTGGATCCTCACAGAATTTATTCTTTAGGAGCGAAAGCCAGTCATCCACAATCTTAGTAGGTGGAGGGGCTCCATCATCAAAGGGCCAGTCCTGCAAAGAGACAGACAGTGAGAAAAGTGTTACTGGTGATATAGTCAACATTCAGCATCCATACATTTATGTTAACCAAAAAATTCATTTTGAACGACAACACATATGCGCTACAAATTTCAGAAGAAGAAATCAATGAGAAGAGTTTTGTCTCTAGCAAGAGAGCCAGGCCCCATCACTGACCATGATCCAAGTTGTGCTGTGGGAATGTGTTATCTGCAGAAGGTGGTGCTATCTCAAGCCTCTGGCTGAGCTCAGTCTCTCTCTCCAAAGCAGCTGAATCACACCAACCAGTGAAGTCTTTGATGACTCCAGTGTGATTCTCACAAGCTCTGCCATAGCAAACACAGGGTGTACTGTACACTACGCACTCGTCCTGCTGACTTTCCCACTTCAATCAGCACAGGCGGGAACAAGGACACCACCGTGTTCAGATCCCAGTGTAATGGCTGAATCACCAGATATGTGAGAGCAATTCCAAACAAACCGTCTGAAGGGAAAAATAAACTCCCCCAAAACAATTGTGAGAGATCTTATCTGGATGGTGTTAAATATACGGGAGAAATTTTCAGCTGACTCATTGATATTCTAGACAATCATTCAGCAGTATAACACTAAATGCTGGCACTGCCCAAGGCAGACAGCATGTGTGTTTTAGATTACTACCCACCCTGCTTCTGTATAAAAACACCAGCTAAGTCAAATAAAGAGAGGGCTCCAGAGTGAGCTATTGCCAGGACAAAATTTGAAACTGACAATGGCGTCTGACTCCATGGCACAGAGTCTGGGACAGCTTGATTGGATCTACGCTCTTGGTGGGAAAAACAGTCATAATCTGGTGACATCTAATATGACATGAAGGAAGAAAAAAAATGCTTATAGGAAAAAAAGATGCAAACTATTCTGAAACTATTAAATTAATGCATTCTTGAACACTGCTGTTAAGACTTCATACAGTCAGAGCAAAGACTGTCTGAGCAATAATCATGAAACAAACGATAAAGGCAGACAAAATTATTATTGCTGCAAAGAAACCAGCTTAGCAAACTTGCCAGTCACATCATGACCACTCTGTGATTAACCCATCAACATACTGCAGGTTTCTGTCTCCACCTTTTGTTGCTGCTCGATACAATGGATCCCTAAACATAAGAATAAACAAAAACAGTACAAGCGTGGTTACAAACTGCAGTAGAAAAACCCAGTAGGCATGATCATGTAGGATCACTGTGTCCAACAAGCTCACCTATTCAGAATGTGCAATCAAAACTCGTCTCTCAAAGGTGTTCAGCCACACTTATGTTAATAACATTGTGGAAGTAGATGCCATGGCCGGCTTCACGTTTCTTGGATCAAGCGCATGCTTGTGTGCATGCTCCCAGATTAACTAGTAAAGCACAAATGGAGAGTAGGTGGGAACTTGCAAAGCTAACACATGTGTGATAACTAGTATAACCCCACCCACCTCCTGACCACTTTCTCCATAGTAAGCTTCAAATTTCGAAAGGTCAAGTTTTGATTGGTGCGTGCTCCAGGAGAGAAGCTTCAGTCTTGACCCCACAGTCTAATTGTAGCAAATGCCTTGGCATTTTCCTTGAACTGCATACCTGCTATTTCTCCAGCAACATGACCCCCCTGTTACGAGAGAGGCTGAAGCCATAAGCACCTGTTTCCCATCAACACACGCTTCCATTTTCAAACACGCCAGTCTTACAGTCACGTCTCCTTTCATCACAAGCCTTGCTTTTTATTTTCTATTTACTTTTAAACTTGGAGGAACGCGGTAACTGCAAGATCCTGGCACACAGCAAACATTTGAGATCTATCACTGCTATAGTAACAATAAGAACATAACATATCAAGGGTGAGAGTGTTTCCAAGAAGTCCACTGCACCTCTAAGCATCACTAATGCTCTAGTACTATTTTTATCTTTACACCAAAAGATAAACTTCAGCACAGCGGTGACACTATTTACTGAAGTTTACTGTCGTGTTTCCCAGACTGCCATTCCTGCCTTCAAATAGCAGTTGGCAACTTATCAGAGACAAACCCACAGGTTAGAGGGCTATTCCGAGAACACTACACCACTTGTTGGACAAAAACAGTCAATACTCCAGCACCTCAGACTCCAGGTAACCTCAGCTCAACAACAGAAACACTGAAGCACTGCACCGTTTCAGCTGTGTGTTAACAAACAAGCTTGTACTTGCACTCCATCTGGTTTCCAATGGAACAGAGAGAAAATAACAGGTTTCTGCCCCCTAAAAACCAATGAGCTCATCACTCAAGAGCTGGAGCTGATGGAAAACTTTTAGCCAAAACGTTTATTTCAAGTACTTAAGTGAAGAACAAAAACAAAACTTGAAGCAGGCAAAAAAAATAAGACAGCCATAAAGGCAAAGAAAGGGTTTGCAAGTAGAAATGTTTAGCACCATGACAAATACTCATGTGTAAAGAAAACTTCTCTGCATAGCCTTAATCCTGTGTGGTTTTGATTTTCTTGAGGCATAAATAGTCCTTAATAGGAAAAGCACTAAAGTGCATTTTAGTGTCTCTATAAAGAGTCCCCTGTAGATTTAGTGTCCTTCTAATGGCACTGAGGAGGAGGCAGTATTACATAAGTCTGTCTGCTGTGCGTCTCACATGAACTGTTCCCCCCATTTTTCTCCCCAGCCCTTTTCAAGGGTTACAGTAAGGCCTGGGATACAGCCAAACTCGGAAAGTCCATCCAAAATCAAGTTAACTTCAGTCATGGAATTCTGAGCTGAGAGGGCAGGGGGTGGCAGAATAAAAGCAAGAGAACAAGCGCAAGCAGAAAAAAAAACACATTGTGGGAGGAAAGCACTGGATGAATCCCTTTACAGAGATTTAAGAGCGACTGAACGTATAACTCAACTGATTTCAAACAGAATCAAACAAGAATCAGATTAGCTACAGACTTTTAATGCAATTTTGTATAGTAATGCACTGATATCCAAATTTGGGCAAACAAATTAATTAATTGATCATTTGTGAACAAGAATTGTTTCTATACCTGTTTCTACATTTAATATATTTTTTAATAGTTTGAGCTGTATTTTAATTCAGAATCAAAATAATCATTGATATGCTGTATATCTCAAGTTGTAAATGCTGTCAAAATTTAACATGACTTCCCCTAAAATTCTTCATTACTGTTTAAGAGAGAATTCAAGGACAAATTATTCTAGTTGCTGCATAAAGAAATAAGGTATAAAAAATATAAAGCTAATAATGTCAAAAGGGAGCTCACAAAAAGTGCTGATCACAGTTAGCAATGAAGAGGGCACAATACCCAGATCATGTTTATCTGAGGTTAGAAGAAAAGACAGAACTCTCAGCACACTGAGATCAGTAAGAGGCTGTCAGTAGGTACAGTAAGCTCTCTACAGCGTGATGATAAAGCTCAGTGTAACGCTCACCATAACTGTGATCCCGTCCTTCTCCAGTGGTGTTTTATCATAGGTGACTTCACAGACTCGCACCACTGTAGTGGCTCCATACTTCTTCAAATCCTACAACAGAAGTGCAGTTATTTTACACAGATTCTGTCATAAATTACGGGACAACTTTGGAATGTATTTATTGCTACTAAAATAACATCTCTCAAAAGAAAAAAATGCTTAAGTGAGCTACATATAATGGAGCAAAACACATTCCTCACAATACACTTAAGCAAACAACACAATGCACCTAGTGATTAAGACTTTGAAATTACAACACCTCTATATAGCATTTACTTTAAAATATGCATGGACAGTGTTGCATGATTTAAGTTAAACAACTTTATATCCACTGTCATATTTGATTGGCATCCTTGTGTGCTGAAATACAAGTGGTAGTATTTTTTATATCTGGCCTATACCCATTAAAATGAGCAATGTAAGGCAATCTATATATTGAGCACGTATTTCTTTGTAGAAACAATCACCGTCTTAATCTTCCAGTAACAAGTAAGACCTAAGATTAATAGATTAGCAAGTTAAACTTGCCAGCAACAGTTGCATAAGATCATTATATGAGAAGCCCAGACTTTTCCAGAGGAATCTGGCTTGATAGTCGTGCAGCTACAGATTTCTAGAAGGTGTGTGTGTGTGAGCAGGCATTATCTTATCTTAACAGTGTTGTCCTACCCATGCATATGTGTGGGTGTCTGTGAGAGAGTAAGTGGGGGAATGGGTGGGAGAATGTACTAGAAGTTTGTAATGGTGATGATGCGCTTGTATGAGAATCATTCCTCACCTCAATGAAGGTATTCAGGGTGGCATTGGTGGGATTGTGCGTGATCAGAAAACGCATGTTTTTGTAGCAGACCTCTACAGGGGCCGGTCGATTCATCCTGGCCATGCCCAAGTGCCAGCCCCAAGTATGGGCTGAGCCACTGTCTTTTGGGCAAACCAGATCTTCACTAGACTATCACACTAAGCAGCAGGGCTACAGGTGCTGTGTTATCACAGTAGAAGGCCTCAAGAGGTTGTTCAGTAAAAAGGAAAAAAATAAAGAAAAACACTGCCCAGTTCTGTGCTTCACTGAAGGCCAGCAGTTTCAACCAAGGGCTGAAGGGGGGGTGCAACGAGTCTAAAAGCCCTGAGTCACAATGTCTCTTAACCCATCTGGTGTATGGAGGAGTCTTCGGTCAGTGGGGCTGGAGCGAGTGAAGCAGCGAGGAAGTTCCTCTTGGCATTTAGCAGTTAGATGCACAAGATATAGCCACCTGGGCTCAGGCGTTGCAATGTTGGGCGTGGCAATAGTCACCACTGCCCTGTAAGAACTCCATCAACAAGCGAGAATCTGAAGAAGAGAACTGCAGAGAAAGAGAGAGAGATGGCCTCATTATTGACAGGACAGGCTAACATACACAGCCACCCCATGATACATGTTTCTGCATACGTGCAAACACTCACATACCCACTGGCTCACTATGGTACTGGTGGTCTAGTAGTAGGATTCTCAATTACAGACCCAGAGGTAGAATGTCTGGGCATGTCTCTAAACTTCCTCCAGCACTACCAACATTGACCTGAACAAGTCCCTTAACCCCAAGTTGCTCCAGAGAGACTGTCTCTGTAAATAGAAAATGGCGATCTGGATTACAACATAAAATGCCAAAGATGTACATTTGATATCAAACAGAAATATTTAAAATGATATCCATGTGACAGAATTAGAACTAAACAATACTGTCGGGAGAAGTGTGTCTGACAAATGCCCTAAATGTGGTAAATGTACTAGCAATAAAAATGTCTACTGTTAAGCAATCACATCATTCTTTCTGTTTAAGTAACAAATCAATTTCTCCAAAGCAAATCATTACTACATTTAAATCATTTAGCAGATATTCTTACAAATGTTGCACTGTACTGATGTCCGTAAGCATCTTGGGGTTAAAGCAGCTCATGAGCTCAAGGTTGGTACTGCTGGAGGAAGAATGCAACTGGGTTGAAACCCACAGCATTTTGGGTCTTAAACGGTATCTTACCACTAGACCACCACCACTCTAATATATCCAGTAAATCCAGTGTTAACATTATGTAAACAGTGATCTCTGACTGACAAAACAAGGTCTTGTTGCACAGCTGGACGTGTCACACCCCACATATACTTTGAAAGAGAAACTGTGAGGAACACAAGTTTTAAACGGCACTCAAACACACGCACGAACACAAACACAGCGTGTGTCGATCGTTGTGAAAACTTACAGATACTCCCACTGATTTACGTAATTGCTTGGTAAACAATATTACACATAATACTGATCTGAACATCAATAACCAAAAGCAAACCCCTATTACAAATGAAAACTTAATTCTTTTGGTTTTTCACACAAATTCTGGAACTGTTCTATGAAATAACATTCTCATGTGGACCGGACTGGCGCTTACAAACAAAAAATGTCTCACAAAGCTACATAAATCAGACAAATCTCACGTTTTCCTCTCCATAAGGTGACAACCAGGTCCACACAAATACCTGCCCACCCCACACATACGCACAACGTGTTAAGCTCTGCGGGGCACACGAGCGTATCCACACCAAAACAAACCGACGTCACTTTCCAGTCCCACTAATAAGCGCAAGTAAGTTTGCGTTTCTCTGTTAATATCGGATCACCGCGTCCCCCGGGCTGAGGTTGCGACGTGTTACCTGCGCGTTATGGGGCGTCACAGCCACGGCTCCGGCGGGAGAAGCGGCGAGTGATAGCGCGAGCTCACCGACACTAACCGTCTCTGCCCTGAACCAGTCGAAGCTGCCCCGCTTTGCCATACGACACTGACAGCACGCGCTGCTAATGTCACAAACAAATGCGCCCTTAATGCTCTTAGGCGGAGTGGAAAGCCGCCCCTCCTCCCCCTCTCTCTCTCCCTCCCTCTACCTCAATCTCTCCCTTTCTCCGGTCCCGACACAAAAATAGCCGGACACAAGCTTCGTGCCACACTATTTATGCCTCCCGTGTGAGCTTCTGCGCGCGCGAGCTCACGGGGGGGAAACAAACACGGCGGCTCTACAGGAACGACACGCATCATCTCGCTTTAGTGCCAGTCTAATTTGATAAGTCGTCAAGGGAATTTACTTTAGTTTTCACATCTTACCACAGATTACCGATTCCTACATTGTCGCAGCGAACCTCACTGAACGCATTCCCCATCATGTTAGCTAAATATCACAGTCTGTGTCTGAATAAAAATATAAAGCATGTAATTAAGAATTATAACTAGACAGAAGTGACCTCATTAACTCAACTCTTGTGGTAAAGTCAGCCTTGATGAATCAGCTAAACTATAATGCTGCAATTTGAAATTTGTGCCTGAATAAACTGAAATATGAGGTACATGCCTTAAATAAATAATAAAAAATCCTTCGTAACATAGGTTACTTTTAACATGTTGTACTGACTTTCATTTACTAGCTACTCATCAGCTCAGAGTCAGATCTGGGTTTATGGCCTATAATACATTTCACATACAAGGAATTGACTTGTTTGTGATAAAACTATGAAGACTGACATTATTCCTGCAAAGAAACAAAACAAATAATTAGACAATTAGTCAACGGCTTACTTGTTTGGTAAAACAAAGCTAGTTTGTTCAACCTTTTGTAAATACTTCAGTTATTAAACCCAGCACCTGGGGGAAAAATCTCTCCAAAGAAAGTCTCGCCTGACTTTTGTGACTTCGTTAGTACTAATTAGTAAATGGCCTGGTAAGTAAACTGCATACTACAATAATCAAAACATTTTAACTAAATCTCTAAATTTCACCCAGTCATGCTCTATTAAGTCCCAACTACACAATTTACTCCCAAATAATGCACAAACAGTTCCCAACTGTGAAGGTTCAGTAAAGGTTAGTGTGTGCAAATATATCACCCGTTAAAGATGACCTTTTCCCAAACAATTTAAGATATTATTATGTTTGCCATCTGCACCTAATTAAGTTGAAAGGAATGAGCTGAGAACAAAGGAAGGGGGAAACTGTTTTACATAATGCCAGCCATTTGCTATTGCACTGAATCTGTATCGCCTTATCTGTCAGCACATGACTAAATAGGCTTTCATCTTCTGGTTTAGGACTGAGGAGACAAAAAAAGTTATGTCTGACATCTCACACAAATATAGCCCAGCTAGTGAGGATAATGAACTTTTCCAACATGGCAACAGTGAGCCTTACTTAAACTTAAACCCAAAACATTTCAGTCCAACCATCAGCAGTGATCAATATACTGCAACATATAATTCAACAAGTAAACATATTTTAATATGAAATATTTCAAAAGAGCTTTAACAGACAAAAAAAGCAGGAATAAAACAAAGTTACCATATTTAGCACAGTAGAAGCCTATAAAACTGCAAATCATTGCTACATATTCTCAAACCTATTCCTAGGTAAACAAATCTGGCCTGCAGTTTCCCCTATGGTATAAATCACCTTGATTTACTTATCAGACCATCAGCTCCCAGAGCAAGCAAATGACTAAACCATATACGATTGCACCCCATGCCACAATGAATGCAAGAGGAGTTTTGTAACCCCAAGTTGATTCCGGCAATCTTGAATTTCATAATGATGTCCACATGTGATACAACTGCGGAAGTGGAGTGAAGCGACTGACCTGTGTCTTCACTTCGAATGCTGAAAAGATCAGACTGTCAGCACTAAACTCAGAATATGGCACAACTCAGAGCTTTACATTTACTATGAGAAATTAGGAACTTCTATTAAAACTCATGCCAGTGGCCTGAAATGTTCAGGTGGATTCCAGTCGCATTGTGCAAGAGGCAGATGCAGCCAAGTCACTTGGTCACCTGGAAATGGACAGTAAACTTACCTTTCCGCAAGCCCTCTGGAACCCTCCGTGGCGAGGGCTTAACACTCCTTGTGAGTAATCCTTTTACACAATGCTGAGGTTGGGAGGCGGCCAGCTCAGCTCAGACACTGTACGGTAAATAGAATGATGCAGCTCTCCAGGGCACTGATCTCACCTTTTATATGGCCGTTTCTTTTTTGCTCTATTTCAAACGTGTCATGAGCCAGTCCATGATCACGAGACAAGAAAGCTTACAAAAACCCAGTGAAACAAAAGAAAAGGCCACTGAGAGGGAGAGAGCCACACATTCTCTTTGCCGCACCTGTGAGCCACAGAGTGCTTTTTTTTGTGAACCACTTTAGAACTAAACCAGTCTCGCAGATGAGCCCAGCTTGTTTGTAAACAGGTTTACACAAAAGGCTTCCTGCAATGCGCTTCCCAGAAGTCCTGGCTGAGCTTCAAACAAACGCATTAATTGGAGGCTGACATGCCAGTGACATCACGAAGGGCAGTAGGCACAAGTGATCAAAGGAAACACCGCAAATCGCACTTGGCTCATTCAAAGATGCTGTTATAAACACGCATAATGGGAAGATGTTTAGCTTCGCCACCAGCAGAGTGTTTGGCTTATGAACAAACATGGTGCTCGGAAACAACCAAATCTCAGCATTTAAAGATGTAGTATAACAACTTGAATACCGCAAACATGAACACGCACCCATAAAAAGACACACATAAGTAACATATGACTCAGAATATTCTCATTTAATCAATATAAACTAGGCCGAAATATACACTAGTAATCCCAGTGTAAATGTGAAGGGAAAATGTGTTGCTTAAAATCTGTCAAAAGACAACATAATGCAATCTTAAAAAATAATAATGCAAAACAGTTATATTTTTTAAAAAGCAGAAATAGCAAAGAAGTAATACTAATTGCCTGCTAAGTGCCTCTGGGATTTGGATAATAGGTCGGTTTTCTGTTTGCATTCAATTTAACAATGGGATTAAATATTGTTTTAAATGAAATTACACAGCAGATGCTCTACATGCTATGGTACAGCTGGTTCATGATGTCAGCATTAACGCGTTCTACTTCTGAATTTTGCAGCATAAAGATGAAAGACACTGTGAAAATTCTATGGTTTTCTTTAACTATTTGGTTTCAATACTATCTTATTCTGACCCCACAGAGGCATGTTTGTCTGTGCCAAGGTTTCAGGATGAGGCAAAGAAAAGGTAAGAATAACAAATGACTAATAAAGCCTACAATATACAAACACAATAGCAGGTTTAAAGGCATTTAGGCATCATGCAGGCGCTGTGCGATGCAATGACTTGCCCAAAAAGAACTGCATAAAACCAATGCTTAATGATTATCATCATCAACATCATCATAATCATAAGGCCATAACTGCTCAGGCCTGAGACGGGTCACACGCTTGCTAAGAGCTTTTCCACGTGAGGCTGGCGTGGAGAGGCTTTCAGTAAAAGTGGGTAAGGAGGACAGGAGCATAGGCCTGATCATAATCAGGGACACGAGACAGATAAGAAGCTCACCAAGCCACCAGAGCTAGACTGAGCCATCAACTCTTCTGGAATTTACACTCAAATGTGTAGAGTTGAGAAAAATCCCTCTATAGCAAGTTTCAAGAGGTGTTCTCTCTGTGCTTATGTCCAACGAAAAGGTGCAAGTAAAGGTAGGATTCTTCCTATCAAAGCAACAGGCTACAATGTGGGATGCGTACCATTAAAATAACAACAAAATACAACATAAAATCTGGTTTGAAAAGCCATAAACCCATCTACTAGTATCTGCAAAAATTGACAGAAATAGAATGTAAAGTGGCATGATGAAAATGACACACAAATGATGACTGTAAAAGAAACAGTAGCATTACATATAGAATCTTTTTTCACCTACCCCTGGATGTTCAAGCAAAAGTATTCAAGCTTCTTATTGGGTGGCTTTAGAAAATAGGACTGACAACTGACCACCATATGATCAGCACTTATTTCAGCAGAGAAGTTCCTCTTTTCACTCGTCAGATCACATGACCTCTGTTCAAGCGTTCCCTCGTGCTCTTCCATCACTAAGGCCAGGAATTGTCACCAGAGCATAGTTATTAAAGAGCATCTGCATAAAATCCAAAGGGATGAGAACTCCTCCCAAAATACCACAAATGCATGCCTCATTTAATACCAGATTAGACTGGATCATGACTGCCAATGTCACATTACTGGAATCAGAAAGGACATGCTTCTCTCTCTCTCGAATGCACGAAAACACCCAACAACCTACTTGAGGACACTTGTAAGGCGTGCTGAACTGCAGATGTCCTCCTGCTGGTGATACTGAACCTGCATTTGACAGCGATGAGGACTCACTCCCGTGGCCGCATTGTTCCAGCACGTTTCCACAGGGCACTTGACCATGTAGAGGAGCTGCAGAACACCACAGCTCTCAGGGCCACCTGCTTTCTAAATTTACCCTCACCAGCTGCCACCCAATAAATTTAGCCAGGGCTGAAATGAAGAGGGCCTCAGAGTTTAAGATAACCCTAGAGGAGGGGAGAAGGGGCCACAGGACTTGTTTTGAAACAGGAGCATCCTCCAAAATGTGAAAGTCACCAGGATGAGAGGCAGCCTTTATGGCAGGATTAAATAACTACTCCAGCGAAAAATGATTAAGTGGTTGTAGTTTATAACCGTGTAACTCTGTAGGGGCAGATATTTGCTGGAGAATGTACGCCCTCAGTTTTGAAGGGCTACTTGGTGCTGGACAGTATTTCACTTAACCCATGATGATGTAAATGTAATTCACAAAATTGAGTTCAACTTTTAAGTGGTTACCTAAGATAAGGGAAGAATTCACAATGCTGCTCCGGCCATTCATGTACTGATAATGAATTCTATACGATCCCATTCACTTGGAACAACACATATGGCACCATTTGAATAACCGGGGGGGCGACTAAGTCATGATCAATATGCCATTTTTAAAAATCTCACTAAAATGAACACATACACAAGAAGTCACAGTTAATTTCAGCAGTAGCTGTTAATAACTTTGCAGGCATGAAATCTAGTCCCATGCTGAATGTGAAAACCTGTGAATATATTTCCCATATTAGAGCATATTTAACACATCAATTTCTTCTGATCATCATGTACCAAAAAGCCAAATGCAAAGGCAATGATACAGTACTAACACACATATGCAACACAGGAAAATAATATTTATTCAATCAGAAGCTGAAGCATTAAAACACTGACCATTATCTTCACATTAAAATGCCATTGGGACACACAGTGGAAAAACTAAGCAGAGGAACAATCTGAAATGGGATTGATGTTCATATTACCAGTCCTGAAAACTGAGCCGGGGACTGAAATTGCCTGATTTAATTAGTCTTGTGATGGACTTGTCCAGCTCTCTGTCACAGGAGTCAAATGTGCACTCCTTTATTTCAAAACCTGGTAGTAAAACATAAGTGACAGAGTTAGCCTTTAAAAGTATGCAAGGGGCATTCCACACATGCACTTGAGGACACAGAATAAAATAAGTAGCCTAGACAGAAACAGTATTCCATTTCTTTCATCTTGTAAAATGACAGACTGAGTTGAGAAGCATAGGAAAGATTTATCCTGATCCCATTTGCCCCGCTGTACCTGATGTTCCTCACGGCAGAAAAGAAATATGACTAATGTAATCTCTGCGAGAACGGTGAGGTCATCCTGTCCCTTTTGTCATATGACGCAGCTAAACGCCAATCAGATCATGTTCCGCAGGTTCCAGAACAGGTCACTTTCAGCATGTCATTGTACATATAAACCCAAAGTTAATTTCATTACACATTGAAACCACATTTTTCAAACAGTGATCTGCAGAGTCTGAGGCAATTGCAGTTTATGCCAAACTTATGATGTAGTACTCAAAATGTAAAAATATCCAGGTATACACCCGTTATGATGGCTTCCACTATAGGAAAACACACAAGATATCACTTCTTTTCCCGCAGAACTCCCCTTATTGATGTGGATATCCACCGTTAGCCCAGTGCAGTTTTCAACAGGAGCAGGGAGCCCTGTTGAGGAAATACTCATTTCCAAAAATAGAAACACACGAACCATGTGTTTTTCCAGCTGAGCCCACTGCAAAGCCTAAGGTCACAGACAGGGGCAGGGTGGTTAACAAGGCTGAAGGGGGAGAAGCCGAGAGGTCTGCTGATTTTGCCTTGTAAAGCAACGCTAGGCAGATACGCAAGGGGGAGAGCCGATTTGCATGGCTCATTTCAAGCCTTTGAGGAAGCAGGAAGTCCGATATGCATGTGAGAGAACAAAGATTTGATAGGCCAAATGATGCCAAAGGAAAATAATGATTGAACAGCATCTGGGAATACCATGCAGAAGCCTTTATCAATCAAACATTATGTGGTACCGAGAGATTAGAAAAGTACAGCACACACAATGACTAATGTTTCAATGTGAAAATCTGTGCAGTGGTTGTACCATAAGATTGGAAGGCTTGAATCCTGAAAGAGCCTAAAAAATCGTTGGACCTCTGAACAAGGCCCTCCTCCCCCCTGGTTTGAGTCACATTCAGGAAGTGAGAGTCCCAATGTTTTTCATCTGGTTCTTGCAATAAGAGTGATTAATTTCACTTCACTAATCCATCCGCAGGAAGCCAGGTGTGTCAGATACAGGTGTGCTTGATTTGCATGACGCAAAGCAAACCAGGGCAAAAATAAAGGGAAGGACTTTCTGCATCTGCCCCGAATGACATGCAGCAGTCGTACCATCCAAAACCCCTCTTAATGCAACTTCCCAAGACCCAAAATAGAGCCAAGTGAAACCACGCTGAACCCATTCCAACATTCAGCACACCATAACAGGACAGAGAGAGTCACCGCAAATGGCTCTGCACTGTTGAAATGAAAGACCAGAGAAATGACAGGATCTCTATGTTCTTGTAGGGTTGAAAGCCTTTAACACAAAGTAGCAATCTCACTTCTAGTGTAAACTCTAATCTCTTCTGGAGAATGATTCTGTAACTTCTTTGGCAAAGTACTGAGAAGAATAGAAACAGTTGGAAAAACTGGAACAAACCCCCTTCCTAATTCCTTTTCCCATAAGGAAACAGGCTATGGAAGGAAGGTCATATTGCCCAATGACAGGAAACAGCAAACGTCTGCACCCCCCTTTCACAACGGGGGCAGACAACTTAACAACATTTTCTGATAATTTATAAACAGAAATAAAGCAACACTATGCAAATAAGTGGCATACACTGCCCTCCAAAAGTTTGGAAACGCCCCTGGCAAGGTGGGGTTATGGACAGTACTGCCATGAATCCTTTTTAATTTGTGATAATGTTGCACTGATAAGGGACAAGACAAACTACGAAAACATTTTATTACATAAACAGTTTATTAAACAGCTTATACATAGATAATACTTAAATTTTGGATTCATCAAAATATCCACCATTAGCAGCTATTACAGCTCTGCATAATCTGGGCATCTGAGCTGTCAGTTTATTCAAACATTGACTTGATATATTATTCCAAGCCGCCTGAAGGATTGCCCAAAGATGATTCACACTGGTTGGACACTTCTTACGGACATCATGGTCCAGTTCCTCCCATAGTAGCTTAATTGGGTTGAGGTTGGGTGATTGGGGAGGCTATAAAAATTATTATTGCTGGTATACAAAGACAATGTCAAGTGACTTTAATGTACTTGCACCAAAAAATTATGAGGATTTATGCCATCGTCCAAAACCCCACTTTGCCAGGGGCGTATCCAAACTTTTGGAGGGCAGTGTACTTTGAATGAGTTATATGAATACATAAATATGAATAAAAGTGGCCATTCTCTACTGAGTCTTGTCCTGCAGACAGCATGGAATAAAAATATCATCATTTAAACTCTCTAAAACCCCAAATCCCCCAAAGTGTGAGGCTTCCACAGAAAAAAAGGTATTTTCTTTAGTTATGGGATCCCTCATCTTAACTGATGCTCTGGGGTTTCCCAATACCCCTATGATTCCCCATGTTTATCTTAAACCCGAGCTTGGAGCGATACTCCAAGATGAATATGTCTGCCATTAGTTATCTTACCAGATTCCACTCTGCCAGTGGTGCCATGAGTCTAAATGCGTATATGTTAAGTAGTGGACCACTGTGTATCTGAAAATGTGATGCTCCTGTCTACCCACATGCTTTGCTGCTACTCACAGCAGTGACCCTCATCACAGCCATAGGAAGCTGTCCACAACCATAACCTCTAGTGTTCAAAGCAGAAACCAGGATGTACACAGATGCTCACAGCTGTCTAAGAATCCAATTTGAAATCACTAAGGTCTGGACCTCAAAAAATGAAAGTTTGAAATTTATCTGCCAACTAGGAAAAGACATTTTGAATTGTTTGGCAAAAACAAGGGAACAGTTAGTACCTGCATGACCGTGTCAAAACAGAATTTCGTTCAATAGTCCCCCAAGACTAAGAACAAATAAAAAGTGCTTAATCAATTTGAACAAGATGATGTGAATAAGCTCCTCTATATAATTCATAAAAATACCCCTTTTGCTTACTAGTATATTCTAACTACAGTGAAGATTATAACATTGTTTCTTAGAGACCCCATGTCATTAGTGTATCTGTTATTCATAGAACATATCTACGTGCGTGTGCACACACTGATGGAACAAACATAAACAGGCTTTTTCAGGAGTCCCCTTGAGACCCCTTCTTGGCCCCTGTGCATGGTGTGCAATTAAGACTATTTGTTTGACTTTAAATGGGCTTATAGCAAACTGGAATAAACTGATAACACCAAAATACTCACTCTGTGAATACTGGTTTCTGACCAAGTCTTCACAGACAACCTTATACAGGTTTCACATGCAAAACCCCATGCCCCTCCCAAGATGAACCACCATACTGCAAAACAACTGTAGGATAAAAGTGGACACTCCATTAAGTTAATACATCAGCCCACTTTAGTTATGGGATCCCTCATTTTAACTGATGCTCTGGGGTTTCCCAATACCCCTGTGATTCCCCATGTTTATCTTAAACCCGAGCTTGGAGCGATACTCCAAGATGAATGCAAGTGATGCTCCCAAGAAAGCAATTCCCACAATAGGAAAGGCCCACTGGTGGCGGAACTTGGCGGAATCCCCACAGGAAGCATTTCCCCTCATTGTGTCTCTGAGCGCTGGCCGTAGGGATCACTGAGGAGCGTGTGGACGCTGGTTCGCCGCTCCCCCACCTCATTTTGAGCACACACACCCTGAGCAGGACGCATCACATCTCCATTCCTCATTCACAATTGTGCCATTCTTTAACCTCCCATGTAAGCCAACAGTCAAGCCTCAACAACACTGTTAATACTTCAAAATAACAGAGCTACATAATTAGAATTATACATAATTACAGTGAAAATCTCCATTTTTATTTCTATTTCATTTTAATCAATTTATTGTTGATTAATAATTATAAAACATAACATTCTGTACTGTGCAGTATACACATCTTTTTCTACGAACACTAAACATCAGTTTCCACACCTTTCTTTTTTTTTTTTTTTTTTTAAGTTGGGTGTTTTCTGGCAATTTTAATGGAAACTGTAGTTCCCATTGTGTGGGTACATCAGGGGAAGATGACTCTGTGATTATCAAAAAATGATCATTCGGATTATTTTCAGTGATATTGTGACTCTGTTAATTAGGTTAAGTGCAACTTACCGAGATTGCAATCTAAAAACACACAGTCACAATGCATCAAGCAGGTACACTGATGCCTCATCAGACTATTCAAAACACACTTTAAGGGGGATTATCAGATTGTTCAGCAACCCTAACCCAACACAGCAAATTTCTGTGATTTATTCAATACCCATTTTTATTTTTAATTACCCATTTTTAAGTGCAGCTGCATAAATTAAAATAATGCATTATTTGTAGTTAACATTAATTAACATGAATTGCATTTGTAAGGTATTTGAGTTGGGCAATAAAATCCCAAGAGAAGTGTGAACACTCCCCAGCAAGGCAAGAACTGTTAACAACAAACCACAATCCATCATGAAGTTAAAACACCCTCCAGTCTAAGTTCCATGTTATTATAATGTAAAAAAAAAACACACAACCTTACCGAAAAGATGCAGCATATTGTCTGTTTGTTAAAGATGAAGAAAGTGTCAAAGATCTTTCTTTGCAGACATGCACTGGGTCAACCACTTCACACAACTGGTTAGAGAACTGATACAGCACTATCTAAATGCGCTGCATATTCACACCCCAAAAAACCATGTGCTTCCTGCCTCTGTGCGTGTGAGCACATCTACATGTGTGTATATGTGTGTGTGCTGCAGAGCTCGCTTGCTGAGGTATCTGTGTTCAATTAGTAATCTAAAAAGCCAGTATGGGGGAGCAGAGAATACTGCTCTTCAGGGAATCCCAGCAAAGCATAACCATTTAATTGGCCTCAGTACAAAACCTAAAAAGCCCCATGTTCTGCTCTTCCCTCCACCATCATTAAACTATAAACTGAACAGAGTCTAAATGGAAAAGACAGGCCTTTGGATGCACTGCATGAATATAAGTGCAGTTTATTTTTTATGAAAGGTAGGGTATATAGTAACAATTTTTTTCGTCCAAAATGAGTCTGGATCCAACACCGCTCTGTTCTCACAGGGTGGCAGTGCTTGACTTAACAGGACACCAAGTATATATTTAGGGTGTGACGTTTGGCAAAAAGCCCCATCACAACCCTTAAAATCTTAAAGAGCCCTACAAAATCTAAAGCTTTCACCGCAAAATCACTGCTACTTATGCATATATTGCAGCAAACTATACTACTATAGACCTTGTAAACTATAGTACAAGATCTCCAAATGACTTCTAGATAGTTGCTCAAACTGACCTTTTTCTTTCACTGTTTTCAATTTGCTCTACTATCTACAAGCCTGCTCATAATGGAAAAAAGGTCCACCAATAATATTTAGTGCCAGCATTGCTTTGCACCTCCACCCCCTGTATCCTCCACCTCTGTTTATGTCCAAAGCTCTAGCCACCCTGCTCAGATTTTCCTAATAAAAGGGGAGTTACTGCCGTTCAATGGAGGAAGCCACCCCTTGCCCCATGGTGGCAGCTAACGTCATTGGTTACACTTCGCTGTTCCGTGCCAAAAGCAATGCTTCCAACATTCCACTACTCGGGCCTGGGCGGAGGGGCAGGGGGGCCACAGGCAGCGTGGAGTGGGAGCAGCAGGTAGGAGGAAACCCATCCCTGCCCCTGCCCTTCCTGCCTAGGGCTGATTACAGCTGGGCTGAACCGCACACCTTCCTGGCTCACAGCTGAGACCTAACCAGCTGCCATTAAAAGAAGGACTGCATGACGAACACAGAGGTGATGGGCGTTCTAAATGTTCCAAATAAATGTGGCATCATCAACACACTGACTTTTGTGTTATGACGTTAGTAGCATCGTATGGCATGGCCGACAAAAAAAAGCCAACAACTATCATAGCAACAGGATAGACACCACTTGGATTTTTTGTTTCTGCATTAGAAAAGTAGGGATTCCACCGCATACTGACCTTACACTACTTTATTGTACAGTTTTTAACTAAGCAAAAACATAAGTGTAATGAATGAAATCACCTGTTTAACTCATATTGGTACCTTTAAAGCTGGAATGTGACATTTCAATGGCCATATCAGGATATGGCTAATTATGCGTTCATGTCCAGATCCAACACCATGCATGTGAATATTTTAAAAACTTATTTCATTTCTAAATGATGTGCATTTCCAGAAAAAGGCATATCATACAGCCAGCACTACCGCCACCGAGCAAGTCCCTTAACCCCAAGTCGCTCCAGGGAGCAGACCTTGTGCCTGTAATCACTAAATGCAAGTCTTTGTGGATAAGAGCATCTGACAAATGCCATAAATGTAAATTTAGAAAGAGTATTATCACAGTGACTCCATACTAAGGGCTGCTGAGGTTCAAGGAACAATAGCCATTGTGGAAAAATTTATACATAAACTCATCTCCCTTTACTCAAAGAACCACAAGATGCTCATAAATGAGCTTGGAGTGAAAAAAATGACACAAACCAGTCGAGCACAGCACATGCAGGAAAGCTCACTATTTCACAGCCAAGCTGGACCAACAAAGAGACCACACAAGTGGAAAAGTTACACTCCACAACCTACTGCTCCAGGCGCTGTAGACAGGTTTCGATGTAACTCACACCTATTAGATTTTATTTTGACACCTAAATTAACACAGCCTACTACACAAAAGTGAATAAAAATCACTGCATGTCTTATGTGGCTGAACTTCCATCCTCAACAGTTAAGAACGGCTCAGCAATAGCGGTACATACTTTTATTGAATATACAATTTTGTTTCTAAATTCTTTAAGAGTCCTTAAAATTAATACACAAACTACAATGTGTATTAGTCTTACAGTCTCTTACGTACAAACAGGACATACAATGTGTCAGCGGGGCACACTAATTTAAGTCAGTGTAATCTATCCTGTACGATCATTTAAATAGGTGAGGACGTAAATCTGGACAGGACTTTGACTCGATGAACCTGGATGTCACTCTATACTTTCTCCAAAAGCTGCTACGGAAAGGTAAACTCATCTCATTATTGTGAGGTAGGGAATTAAATTATAACCCACGATGGATTATTTGCAAGGGATCTTTTTTTGCTGAATGGGCAAAGGGGGAAGGGGGAAGGGTGGGAAGTAGGGATGCAGTGATTTAATAGTGGTAACATACCATTTCAATTCTGACTTAAATAGATAGACTGAGTAACAGAAATAAGTGAATTTTAAGTGAGTGCTTCTTTGTCATTGTGAACACTCCACATCAAAGCAAGCATGCACCACAACAAAATGTGACCTTTGCATTTGACCCATTCATGAAGCAGCAGTGGGCAGCTTTTTTGGCAGTGCGCAGAGACGCTTGTGGGTACCTTTACCAGTTTGAGACTTGAACCAGCAAACTACCGATCATGGGGTCAACTCCCCACTACCAAATAATTAAAGTTTGTGATTTGGGAACTTTCAGTCATTCATTCATTTTCTGTACTGCTTAATGCCGGGGTCACAGGGACCTGAGCCTATCCCAGGACTACAGCCGTGAGGCGGGGATCAACGGCTGGGCACACAATCACACCTTATGGGGCCAAATTACTTATTGCGCACCAAATAGCCAAAATGCTACATAAACTATAATGCACATTTTTGGACTGTGGGAGGAACCCAGGGAAACCCACGCAAACACAAGGAATGCTCATCTCCACAAAGAAAGGCCCAACAGCCACCCAGGGAACGAACCCAGGACCTTCTCACTGTGAGGCGGCAGCACTAACCACTGTGTCACCAATTTGGGAACTTAATCTTAATTACTTTGCATTTGATAAAGTTGTATAGTTTAATAATGGAGTTTTTGTTACTGACCAATTTGACGTGTAAGGTTAAATTTGAAGATGTACATATACACAGGCACACACAGACAGCTGTTTAATTAAACACTAGTATCGGATCTGTACTTTGTAGCAGCCAAAATATCAATACCGGGATTGGAAACCGCTGAATGTGTGCAACTGAAGTACCGTTTCAAACAGGGGAGTGGCGTCCAGGTTCAGCCAAGTCGAAGTCCTGACCAGAGTTTTGTTCCCACCGTTTAAAATCCACCCAGACTGGGACTAGTAATTAGTTCACATGGTGGTTAACTGAACAGGTAGAATGAAAACCTGACTTAATAATGGCTTGCCAGATTTTCCCCTCAGTACCACATTCACTCTCGGGAACGTGCGGACCTCTTTACAGGACAGTTGCGGTAAAACCAGCTCACAGCTTCAGTACAGTATAAACCGTGGACTATAACAGTTAGTTGGTTGCCGTCGTCGTCGTGTTAGCCCGAAGCCGCCCGCTTTGTCTCCGCAAATCCGGCGCAGTCCCAGAAGCCCCCAACAAAGAAACACCCACAAACTTACACCAACACGCCCAACAAAACTGAAACGGAACATTCGGTAACAATTATGCTAAACTCTGACCAACACACTGGTCGCTAATGTTCTTGCTGTTTTAGGTTTCCAAAAACCCGGTTAGCACTGATGGCTAACTTCTTACCTCCGATTCACATAACGCCCAGCTGCTGCGTCGTTTAGTGACACTTAGTGACGACGCGACAAACGCCAGAATAATGAGAAGGAATACATTGTTCTTGCAGTGTCAGATATTAAGTTTAAACACTTTATACTCACGTCTCAGGATTCACGAACTCGCTCCATGTGATTTGAGGAAAAAAACTAAGGCTCTGTTCCAAATCTCACAGCATCCTTCTATGATGGATAGTCATAATAAGGAATCGTCATTGCTTACGTACTACTTAGAACGCTAGTGTTCCGTTTATAACGCGTCCATTACGACGAGCGCCCACCTACCGTTTCCATGGCGACAGAGTGCCGCAATCTGGTTCGTTGCGAACTTGAGGTGGGCGTGGCTGGTGGGCGGGGACAAGGTTAAAGCTCGAGAGCGCGGGAAAATGCACTGCGTTCACGTAACATTATATCTTCTGAGTTTAAAGAAAGTGGTTTGGTTTGTTTCCTTAAAGACAATTGAAACATTGTATTTCAGTGTAGTTTTTCTATATAATCTTTTTTAACCAGAAAGAAATGAGAGTATAACATGGCATCGGAAGTAAATGAAATTTGGCTTCGCTACGCCACCTAGTGGAAAAACTGTGATATTGTAAAACATGATAACCATAGACGTAAGTTCTACAATACATTTCTGACTTTTTTAGTAACAGGTGGATGCTAAACTTGACGTTCCTCATATAAATATAATTGATGATTTGTGAATCATTGGTTTTGAAAAGGATGTTGCTGGCTTTAGTGTTAATTAATTAATTAGTGCATTGTGTGACGTTCTTGTCCTATTTAACGGTCTGGCTTAACAAGTTAAATCTGCTGTCTGGGTTTGGACTGACCACTAAAGGTCTTCACCTAATAACGAGAGACACTGACATATGTCACGGTGCAGATGGGCTTAAGGACAATGACTGGCTGGTATGTGGCCTACTGAGGTTATAGGCCAGGAGTCATCAGTCAAGAGATACTGTATTTTTACATCCATGTGATTTTTGTACATGAATAAAATAAACATTAGCAAAATAATGGTTATGATGTATATGTACAGGGAGAAAACTGAAGAAGAACTGAAGAAAACCTGAATATAGTACATTCATTTTCCCCTATATATCTCTCTGTTTGTCTGTCTATTTGTCTGTCTAACTAGCTGGATATCTGGTATATATCTTTCTGAAATAGAAATGCAGTCCTTCAAGAAAATGTTGGGAAATTAGCTTAATAAATGAATCAATAGACAAAATACTTCTGAAAATAAAGAAATCTAATGGAGAACATTGTAAGTTGGTCCTGTCAATTCATTCTTTTTGTAACTTAAATAAAAATAAAATTTGCCTGATTTGGTTAACATTGTACAGTATATTTGATGTAAATAAAACTGTCCAAATTAAAATCTACAACACTACATTTTCACTACTTTTTTACGGCACTGCACATTTGTAGTCTAACATTGCCAAGGAACATGAGTAGGTGGGTATGTAGGTAGGAATGTGAGTAGGTCAGTAATGAATTAATTACTCGGATGCTTGAAATGTAGATAACAAGCCAATGCGGTAGATTCTGGTACCCTTACGGTGTTATTGCAATGTTGATGTGAAACAAACTATTATATATTGTATAAGTGACCAATCCCTGCTAACAGCTTGGGCATTAAACTACTAAAATGGATACATTTGGGTCTAACGGCGACTCTGCCAACAGATTACAGGCCTGTGATCTCCATGTTGCTCTGTGTTTATAGGGCAATGGTGTGGGAATCTGTGATGATGTTGAGAGAGACACCATCTGCTCAGAGGCGTTTTACCACAGGCAGCACGTACACATCGCCCTACCTCTTCTAATTAAGCTTAACGCTGCTTGTTGATTCTGGAGTGAACCTGACTGACTTACAACAAAAACGTCAAAAGTCTTTGTAGTGTAATTGTGTAAAACAGGATTCTCTCTGTTTCCACTCACAGTTCTGTGGTCAACATGTTGAGAGATATTAATTTGGAAAATTAATACAATATTTTCTCTTTTTTTGCTTGTTTGTTTTACTTCTAAACTTGTATAATTGCTTTTTATCATATTATCAAATTTGAATGTTTCAATTTAGATTAACCATACTTGATAACCTTTAGTACAAGTGTATTTGAGGTTTTGAATCTTCTGTACTATTGGTGAAACTCGAAGTTTACGCTTATAAACATATAACAGCAGCATATAGCTAAAAAACGTATAACAGTAGCAATATGTAATACTAGCATATAGACCTACTCTAAAATGGATAATTGTGGTTTACAGACACTTTCTAACTTTAATATTCAACTGAAAATAAATATACTTTCATTTCTTGGGTACTTATTCTACTGTAAAACCATTTTATTATTAAAGTTATATTTCTTATTTAACAGTACCCATTTAAAAATAATATTTAAAGGCAATTTATTAAAAATGTATAGGTAAGTGTCTTAAATATATACATATGTCCTTCTTTTAACTACTTCAAAATAAAAGTTAAAAAATTCAAAAAAGTTACTACCATGCGAAGCTGAAATGATGCCAAACAAAACACAGCTTTGACTGACTGATCCAATTTTGTGATCTCTATTAAGAATTAGGCTAGTGTCCTCTGGCCAACATGCAAGGTATGCTGGGAGCAGGAGGCTTACACCGTGCAGTAAACAGAGAGATATAAAATCCGGCTCAGTGCACTTTTAGTCATTAGGAGTTACAGTCTGGAGAGCAACATCACACACAAATACACACATACAAGCCTACTATAACAACAGCAAGCATGGTTCTGGAGGAATCCGAATACGACTCTGTCTTTGAGACTGAAGTTACTGTGAGTGCAGACTGTTCCCTAGTCAATATTATTTAGTTATTTAGACTGTAGGTTGTTTGTGTGTTACCTGCTTAGTTTCCTGTATATCTTTGATTTTAACTAAAACATCCTATTTGATGTGTTCATTTGGTTTATGACCCCTAAAGCTGTTGTGAGAGAAATATGAAAAATGTTGAAAAGTGGAGTGAGGAGTTTTCCTCCAATTGCATTTGTGAATTGATAGATGAACTTTATTATTATAAACTGTATTTGTTTACTGATTTGTGTTCAAATGGCCTGCATCTGTATTATTTATAGCTACATTTAACGGACTGCTGTGATTGACAGTGCATAACGTGTAACATGTTTTTTCATGTGTGACCTGATTTGACTGCTGCATTTTTAAAGAAAAGGGATGTAGTAGCTGCTGACCTGGTATCAGATGAATTTCATGATGAATTTCATGATGCTTGTCAGCAGTAAGTTTCACCTAACCTTTAGGTTCATTACAACAGCCGTTTCTTTAAAGAACTAGGTCTTGGTCAAGATCCTGGATTAAATTTTCAACTAAGCACAGATTTCCACTCGTTCAATCAGCTGATATTAAAGCATGTTTTTCAGTCTAAACTTGATGAAACAGCATTTAAAGTTGACAATTTTCAGACTATTGGAATTTTTGGGATTTACCAATCGGTCTTGCATGCAAAATATAGCAAAGTTGTGATATATAGAGAGGTCATATACACAAACATACATCATTGTTGAAATTTCCACAACAACACTGTTGTGACCTCAGTATGACCTTTTAATTTGGTATTAAGGCTGTGACCTAGACTGCTAACGCCAGCTTTCCTCTTGTAGGAAGACAACGTGGAGACCCCATTTGGCACAGTCCACTGCACCATGACAGGCATTCCCAAGGAGAACCGACCGGTCATACTAACTTTTCATGACATTGGACTAAACCGTAAGCTCATACTAGTTTCTCGTAGTTTAACAACTAAGCTTGTTTTATTCTATATAGTGATAATTTGCTTGAAGTGTTAATTGAAGTGATAACTTTTGCATCCATTTTTGCAGATAAGACTTGCTTCGATCCACTCTTTAGCCATGAGGACATGCAAGAAATCACACGCCACTTTACTGTGTGCCATGTCAATGCACCAGGGCAACAAGAAGGTGCCAGCACCCTCCCCACTGGGTGAGTGTCCACAATGTTTGGCAAAAGCTTTTGGCGGAAGAAGGAAGTTCTAAGACCTGAACCTGATCCAAGCTTGAGCATCTTCTTAACATCTACCACATCTTCTGCATAAACATCATCTTCACCAGCCAAACCCCAACACATCCCACTAATCTCTACATTTCTCAAGCCAACAACCAGAATGTAGGTCATGGTGCCGGTGCCAGGGTATGAGGGTAGCAAAGCATCAGTGTCTGATCTGCCATCTGTTGCAGGGCAGACATAGCATCTGCTTCTCTAATGCAGCCAGTGCGGGTAATTTAAGGCCAGACAATCCGTTTTCACTTCTGCGTGCCTACACTGTTGATATGTATATCAAACTCTCAGTTGTCATGCACTTGGTTTGACTTTCAACATGTCCGCATGCTGCATTATTAGCCAAAGTTCTCAGTCCCTAAGGAGCCATTTAAATGTTGAATTTGTAATTCTAATTTTGCAGGCTCACCTACCCTTCAATGGACCAGCTTGCTGAGACAATCCCTATTGTGCTTAAACATTTTAGGTAAGTGATTCATGTCAGACGGGCATTATCCTTCTTCTACTTTCTACTTCTACTTTCTACATTAAAATCTTGGATATTCTCCTCATAATAATGTGCTTTCCTTCTCCATATAGCATTAAAAGTATTATTGGAATAGCAGTGGGGGCCGGTGCCTACGTCCTTGCACGATTCGCTGTAAGTTGTAACTCTGCTCTTCATATTTATGATACATTTTAACCCACTGCCATGATTAAACCTGGATTATGGCTCAGTTAAATTCTTGCTACACAGCAGTGTGTTGATACTGGCAGCATAATCCTGCTCATTATAATTGGAAAGCTGGCCATAAATCCACAGGAATGTCCTCCTAAGCACAAACACCAGTTCTCCAGTGCAGTGACACTCCAAAATTACTATTTTACTTGAATGTATGAATATATATTTTCCATAAATGTTGTAACAAACAGATGTTTCAAACTGGGAGGCCTTTTAAAGATGTTTTTGAATGTAGCTTTATGTTCTGATATTGGCCTGAGTATTTTTTCACTGTTCTTAAATGCTTTGTATAAATCTTCTCCAGCTAAACCAGCCTGACCTGGTTGAGGGTCTTGTTCTCATCAATGTCAATGCTCAATCAGAAGGATGGATGGGCTGGGCAGCACATAAGGTACTGTAGCATTTGTGCAGTGTCTAGTATTAAAAATTTGAAAGAAGTTGTTTTTAAAATTATGATCTAAATATGCATGCTCTACAAACTATAGCCTAGGTTCTGATGTGAAAAACATTTGGTAAGAGACTGTAATTACTTTGGAATGACATGATTATTTTAGGCCACTCTGGAATTTGGTGACTAAAACAGTTACTCTCCTTACCCACTATATGCAGACAGGTTTTTCTCCAAGCTTTTGGTGACATCCTAGTCTAATGCTAGCTTTTCATTAAAGAAGTAATAAACTTTTGATCTTTAATAAAATCCTGCATGTGATCAAAGCTACATGTATGTTACTTTGCTTTCTAAAGAACCACTAACTTTCTACAGATCTCTGGCTGGGCCCATGCTGTGCCAGATATGGTCATCTCCCACCTCTTTGGAAAGGTAAGAAAAATTACTTAAAGCGTCCCAATGTAAACTGTCTAATTATATAAACTGTATATTTCCTGTCATTACACAATGCTGGAGTGTTGAGATGTATTGACTTAATTAATTGATTTACTGCATCATGTGTTATGGCAGGAGGAAATTCACCACAACCACGACTTAATCGCCACTTTTCGCCATCACATTGTTCACAACGTTAACCAGGCAAACCTTGAGCAGTTTGTCAAGTCCTACAACAGGTACCAACAGTCTGTTTCAAATGTTTTTACAGTATTCTCTGTTCTTTATTCCAAGCTGTTATTCCAAAAGTTCACCAAGATGCATAAATCAGAAAACTCTGACATTGTATAGCTCAGTGCAGCTCCCTCTCTTAGTATTTCTTGTCTGTCTTTTAGCCGTAGAAATCTTGACATTGAGCGGCCTGCACCAGGTGGAAACAGTAATGTGAGGACTATAAAGTAAGTTACAAATGATACAGGAGCTTTAGTGCTATTAGTCTGAATTCCCTATAAAGTTTTTCCTCATATTCTACAGTCTTGTACCGTGTCTTATTTTTCTCCAGGTGTCCAGCTCTTCTGGTAGTAGGAGACAGCTCTCCTGCAGTCGAGGCTGTGGTATGTAAACCTTCACATTTAAGAAACACTAATATAGAACTAAACACTTGTGTCCACATTTTTGTGCATGCACATGTCGTTTTTCCATCATTTATATTTTCTTACAGGTTGACTGCAACTCAAAAATGAACCCAACAAAGACCACATTTCTCAAGGTCTGTGAGGTTCCAATCTCAAGCACATTCAAACCATTTATTACACCACTAGTCGAAACACTACAAATGTATAAAATGTAGGGTGGTGGCAGGATACTTGCCAAAGCCAGCTCCGTTACACAGCCAAAATGACCAGCATTAAGCCCATGAGCAAGTGTCTTAAGTAAAGTCGCTCCAGGTGGTCTTGTAATTAGGAAGTTAAAGTTGGTGTGGATAAGACTGTCTGCTAAATTCCATAAAAGTAAAATGTAAAACATATAAATGTGTATTATTCTACTGATTCAGAAAGATTTTGAGTAACAGTACATTCTCATCTCTTCTTCATGTAGATGGCTGACTGTGGAGGCCTCCCCCAGGTTGATCAAGTATGTATTAGATGACTAGAGTAATATACACTAAATATAAGTTTAACCAGACCAGTGCTGTAAGTATCTACTTTACCATTTATTCTTTTTTCTTACCGTATAGCCCGCCAAACTGGCAGAGGCCTTTAAATACTTCATCCAGGGACTGGGCTACGGTAAGTATTGATACAATTTTTTCCTTTATTTAGTACGTAAAGGAACTGTTACGCAATATGATAAAAACTAATTATCACAATATTGTTTTGTGTATTTCTTAAGTAATGTGATAAATACTTGCAATATTTATCACATTATAGAATTTCATATTCTTATTGCTGTTTACTAATTAACATGGAGTATAAAGATGCTCATTATACTTTATCAATCTGAATCAAACAACTTTCTTACCAATGATTTAAAACAACTAACATTTTTATCTTATTAGGTGATGCTGTTGGCTGCATATCTTATATCAGGGTCTTATCTTTTCAGTTTTTTTCAAATCCAATCATATCCAAACCACTTCTTTTGATGACATGTGCCCTCTTTTTGATATTATCTCCATGTCAGCAGTTTAAAAAATTCCCAAATGAAATGCAGTCATTTCTTTTACATAGCCACTTTTGAGGGAGTTGGCCATTAATACATGTGATGTTCATTCTTCTAATAATAACAACCATAAATGTCTACATGGGCGTTAATACATATCTGTGATATAAATGTAATTGACATCTGTAAGCAATGGTTTACAATAGGGATTATAATCTTAAATGTTTCTTCACATTGCCTCTCTCTTTTTCCTCCCTCTCAGTGCCCTCCGCAGGAATGACTCGCCTGTCCCGCTCTCGCACCACCTCTGGCACTAGCGTCTCGTCTATGGAGCGAAACCGTAGCCGCACTCACACCAACGAGGACCGCCGTGTTCGCTCCCACACTGATGTCTCCATGGAGAGCAACTCCAACCACTGCACCGAGTCAGCTCTGCCAGGGACCAGCCGTTCAGCCGAGGTGTCCTGCTAAAGGCCTGACCTCTCACCCCTGACCCTACTGCACTGTTTGCACTGGAGACTAGAACATAGCAACCACTCATATCAGATCAGGAGGAATTTACGGTATCTCAATGGACAGGATTAGGGAAGGGAGAATAAACCGCATGTGGGTTGCAAAGAGATGGTATTTCAGGTTTTATTTTGCATTAGTTAAGTATAATACCTTTTTTAATGAAAGAATATATGATGAATGCATATAGTTATATGTATAATACACTACTAAAGAGTGAATATGTTTGGTTGTATAAATATGTATTGATGTGGACGATATAACTTCTTTTATCTCTCTTCAAATGGTAATTCAAATAGTAGTGCAGCACCAAATATTTCATATACTGTACTTATCTACAGACAATTTTAACACAATATTTGCTCTTTACATAGGGATTACTGTAACATCTGCATGTATACCAAAAGAAACCCACGTCTGTGCACAAGTTAAAGATCAAGACACTTCTTAAAAAAGCATTAAGCTGCTGAAAACAGCATGGTGATATATATCAAAATATACACAATACTTTTGCTAGATTGCCTTTTTAATCACAGAGGTGTTAACCCCCGTTGTGATGTCCATTTTATTACTGAATGCAGTAAATAATTTAAAGCTTCATTGTACAAAACACTCCTGGGGAAACACATTATTAACATATAGCTTTGTTGTAAAAAATACAAATAGCATTTTCTTACATCTGAGTAAAATGTTAAAATAAGATCCTTTTCACATACATCAACAAGAATGCCCGTCCTTTCCTCTCCTCTGAAAATAACACACTAACACAATATATGTACAAAGCATGATTATTTGAGGTTTCAGAAAGTGCTCTTTTGTGCATTATAATATAAATGGATTATTAAAGAAAGATGTACAAATGTAGCAATAAACAAAAGCATGAAATATTACTAGTGAATGGACTACGTCTCTCATGAACAAAACTGTGCTTAATGGGTGTGATTTTCAAGAACTATATTCATACATCAGTAATATAAAAATAGCTCATGTACATTTGCTATCAAAGCACACTTCCTTATTGCAACAGCATTATCACTTCAATCTGCAGCGACACTTTGCAATCACTTAATCAAGCAAAAATTATCTTCAGATGCTCTGCTTACTCAGGAACTTCAGATTTTGAAGAACATCAACATTTCTATCTTTTTGCCAAATGCAATCCAAAGAGCTGACAAGTATAACTGATTTTAGAGAAGTATGGAAACTTGAAAAATAGAATGTGAATATTTTCTTATCTAATATCAAATTCATTCACCATGTGGTTCTCTACACAGTTCAGCAGAGTGAATTCCAAGATGCTGCAGAAAATCCTCCAGATTGCACATTGTGCACATAATCCCTGAACACACACATTCACATCAACTAGATCATCAGTCACACCAACACTGTCCCCAGTGGAGCACTTCATAAAGTGAAGTGTAAAGTGGAGGATCTCTATTAATATCATAGTTCTTCTCAATTCATGATCTCACTGTGCTCAAAGTAGGGCTCCAAATCAGCAAAGATATCATTGGGGTTTCTACACGAGAGGTTGCAGAAGCAGGCGTTAATCCACATGTACTTCCAAGTGAAGCCCGACCCATTCGGACAGACAAACTCCACTTCAATAGTCTTGGACTTGTAGGGGATGCAGCAGCGCTCATCAGAACACACTCCACAGTACTTGGGCCAGTAGGGCTTCTTACTGACACAGCCGGAGATGGTGAAGTTCTGAAAGTCACGCTCACGGTAGATGTTCAGGCACTTCTTTCCTGGCTGGAATACAGCAGTGATGACAGTTAGCAATATGAAAATGTTCATAATTACATTCCATTCATTTACACGAACAAGCAAATCAATAAATTACACAACTCCTCACCCGAAAGTGTTTGGTGATGTCCACCTCGCAGGGTCGGAGGTTGCACAGTCGAGTTTCTTTTTCCATTTCACACTGGACATTTTCATTAGAGATCCGCATGGACACACCCCGTCCACAGGTCTTTGAGCAAGGGCTCCATGGGGTAGTCTCAGTAATGCAGTTTTTATGCCATAGCTCATTGTTGCTTGGGGCAACTGGAGAATAAATGCACTATATTAGATGTTTAGATTCTCTGTATTCAGTTTTCCATTTGAGACAAGTGTGACTTTGCACATGAGAAGCAAGAAACATTCTCACTCTTAGAGGTGAAACCAGTAAGACAAAGAGCATGTTATTATTTAGCCCATCTGATAAATGGTGTTATATGAGCTGTTTACAAATGAATCTATGTCAATATTTATAATGGCTGACCAATGACAAAACAGAAGCATAAAGACAGAGAATGGATCCTTGAAGTGAAGACTCCTAAAGAACTATATATAACACCAAGAAAAATCTTGGTTTATTTTTTTGTGTTTTTGGGAAAAACGTGTCAATATATTATCAGATTTTAAATTCTCTTATCAAAATCGCCACTGATCCTAAAAATCTTTTATCATATTGTCCCTAGTAAATTTTTAACTGTGATCTTTCTGTCACTAAGACGGTCCTCACCCTCCAGCACATGCCTGGGGCTGGCCTTGCGTGGCCTTCTAGACTCTTCACAGATCCAGTGCTCACAACAACGTCCAGGAATCTTCACCTTCTTGGGCTTCTGGCACCAGCCCCGAGGTGGCAGTGAGTCGGTGCACAGAGACACGCACCCAATCGCCCCATTCACACACAGGCAGCGGTACTTACAGTTGGGCTGAAAACTCTGCCCATTACGGTAGATCACACCGTCATACTCGCATCCTATACCCACCATATCTGAAACACAGACACATGCAGCAGTCATTTTACTAGAGACACTAAGAGACATTCCTGAGGGGAAAAATGCAAGGATGGCAAGAAATTGACTTGTACAGAGGTAATATGGGTTAATGAGGTTTTAGGTACTATATGTATTTAATTGTCAGCACAATGAATTCAGTTAGCTTTCTAATTACATCGCCAAGAAAATGTGTTTCTCATTCAACATATATTTAATGAGCAAATCTGTAAAAACTAAGTGCACACATCAAGCAACAAAGTTTGAGGACGCAGAATCCAAATATATTCTTGCAAGCATTTTCAGAGGCTCTATTATTAATGGAGATATACAAATAAAACAAGCATAATGCTTCTAAATAAATAAAGGATTAAATGTGTTGTTTACTAATAAACCTTATAATCTATAATCTATAAAGATGGTAAATATTAGGGATGCACCGATACCACTTTTTTACAAACCGATACGAGTTTGAGTATTTTTATTTGTGTACTTGCCGATACCGATAATTCTTAGATTCTTAGATGTAATTAATTGGGAGGCAGATTTTATTTTCTCCTTTGCAGATGTTAATAAGGCTAAATATCAAATCATCAACACAAGGCTATTCCACACCAAAAATAAACAGATCTTTCTGGTTGTAACAAAAAAGTGTCATCACATTAGACAAAATGTAAATATAAGCAGATAAATGAAATGAAATGTACTGCATAATTAACACAGGCAACTTAAAAGTCAGCAAAACTTATTATGTTGACACATTCAGACAAAAGAAAGAAGTTAGGAGCCTGGCTTATATTTACATTATGACTAACGCTTCCTCAATTTTGACTGGCTAGCAAAAGAGAAGCGATGTTGACGAGCAAAGCGCTGTTCTAGAAGCTGAACAGATTTCAACTGGAAGCACTCTGAGCGCTGCGGTAAAAATAAATAAATAAATAAATAAATAAATAAATAAATAAATAAGTCCACCAAACTTTGGCGCTGAGAGTGGATCAAAACCACTTCCAAAGACTTTCAGCGCTTATTGCTAGTTACAAAAAGCGGCGGAAATTCTATGTTCGAACTCTAGGTCATATAAATATTGTAGCATCTTCCTTGAGTCTGGAAGTTTAGGATGCCGCTTATTCGCTTCTATCAACGCAAGTAATTACTGTCTATAGGATACAGCAGGATTTTTATGCTTATTTATTTTCCTCACCGGGACGAGTCAATGCATTTGCCCAATTTTAACTATAAAGCTGCTAGTGAAATGCTGGGGCTGACTATCTGCGCATAAAAAAATCCCCATGGATTGAGAGAGAGAGAAGTATTGGTGACTGGAAAAGAACAAACTAGTTGGTACTTGAAGTCAAAGATTGGTTTAACATTGTAGTCACGCATCTGAGGCCTGGATTTCAATACGAGCTTGTGGGCAGGACCTCTGAACTGGAAAGTTTCTTGGATCGTTGTTCACCCTAGACATTGGGCCGTTAGACAACAGTATCAACATTCGCCGACCACGACCAGTTTGTTGTAGTGAAATACCATCGGCGGTATCGGAAAGGTAATTCTGCAATTATTTACGAGCATTTAGTATGAGTATATTAACGGAAGTATCGCCCCATACCCGATATCACTGGTATCGTATCGTGCAACCTCAGCAAATATGATTTAAAAAATGTCCAATTCAATATAGAACTAACAGGGCTTGAAACTTAAAAAGGCACTCTCCCAGACACAGTAAAAAAATAGTCAGTTTAATTGCCATTACATAAATATTACATATATTCCGTCTGATCTTCCTCTTATTTCCACTTCTTATTAGAAAAACTGAAATCTATATGATTTCTAAAAAATCTGATGATGAAATGGCCTGTGAAATGCACCTTTCAGAACTTGATGAAAAAGAAAAACTAGGGTTAGGGTTAGATAAACCATGTATCATCTTGATGTCATTTCCACTATATTTAATAGAAAATGTTGTCACAACTTGTATAGATATATACAAAATATATGTTGCTTTGGCAAGAAAAACAATTATATTTTCGAAGAATTCAAAGTAACCACGATTTAGAAACGTGATTTAAGAAAAAGAAATAAAAAGGTGTAACGGATGAAGAAATGGCCTTTGAAATGTGTACCTTCCAGACACCTAACGGAAATGGAAAAACTTTGCTTATACTGTAATGCTGCAGCGCATCCGCAAAGTGTTATTTGTCGAATGCGTTGGTTAGCATGTGGATCCACCCCATATGCACACACCCTTTTTTCGTACCTAGGCTTATTCGCGCTGTAGTCGGTAGAGGCCTTTGTGTAAGTCGCAGCACCAGTTTCCGGTTGCACGTGTCTTCCTGCCTGACGCGCGCACGCCTGCAGCACCCGCAGCCGTCTGCGTTATCACGCGCTGACGCCGGGTTATTGCTATCAGCGCCTGGGGCACTTGACGCCATTTTGCACAACTGCGTGCGGCTGTACGGGTCCAAATCTGTGGTCGCGAGAGGCGCAGGGCTGGAATTTTGGGACAGGACCTGTACATTAGTGGCGCAGACAGAAAGCGTCGAAAACGCATTCTGCAACAAAATAGTCAGACGCAACAATAGTCAGACTCAACAACCAACTAAAGTCTGCTGAAATAGATTTTAAATGATTTTATAGAAAATTACATAAGTGACTGAAGAACCAGAAATAATTGAAACAGGTGTGTGCGCGTGCGTGTGTATATACTGTCGAGTGCGTAATATCATGGGTGGAAGTAACGAATTACAACTACCCAAGTTACTGTAATTAAGTAGTTCTAAGCAGTAGTTTTAAGTTGAACTAATATTCAAAGGTTTGATAATTAGTCCCCACAGTAGCCACATCATTTTAGAGAGACCAAAAACATCACTTTACTGACAAAGAAAGAAATAAACAGTGCACTAGAGAAACAACGCAGAATATTTATTCAATACATATCAACGGTTAAAAAGGTAGCTCAGATTTGAGTAGCTTTTGAGAAAATTACGAAATGCTTTTACTTAAGAACAATTTCAACACACCGGAACCGGAATTGAGTGTTAATTCATAAATGTAACAGTAACACCATTGGTAGTATCATGAATTAATTGAACTGAATTAATTGACTTAGTGAATTTACTATGTTCATTTAATACCACTGATCGTGTCATAAATATATATACATATATATATATATATATATATATATATATATATATATATATATATATATATATATATGACAAACCTAAGTAAAAGGTGATTTCTATTTCTCAGGCCGAACTGTGGCGTTATGGCCCCCCCACGTGACATGTCGTACAAACCGTTTTACACGCCTGCTGTGTGTTGTGTGTGTTTGTGTTGTTTTGTTTGCGTCTCACCTGATGCATCCCACCGACCAGCAGCACAATCCAGGTCACGAGCCGCATCACTACCGTCCCGCGTGAAACACATGGAGACCGAAATTAATCGTTAATCTCCGTTCTGACACACCATCATCGTCCTCCCGGGGCACACAAGAGCCGCGAACTGCCACATTGACAACACGCTCAGTCTGTCTTACCGGAGCCGCCGTGACGTCAGCGCCCGAGCGCGAGGACACGGATCATTTTTTCCCCTCGGACCGCGTGCGAGCGGCTTGGTGTGAGTGAGAGAGGATCGGTTTACACACTCCGAGCTTCAGCCACATCCCCACACACCAACTTTCGTCATCCTAACTGCTACAGGAAATCTTGGGGAAATTATGCATTTAATGGTTTCTAGGAGTTCCTAATGGAATTCCATATTTTCCAAACGGTTTCCTAATGGTATAATGCAGAACCCTGACTGGAAACTTGTAGTTCCTACTAGAATTCTATGGTTACCACTGGATTCCTAATGGTTTACAGCAGGACTATTAGGAAATCACTAGGACAAACTGAGATGTTCATTCTAAGGAACATTCCTAAATCGTGAACGTTTTCCTAAATCGAGGAATGGTTCTTCCTAAATAGTTCTCATTAGGGAACCATTACAAAAATGTAAATGTTTCCCTCATGGTTCTTTCTCACTTGCACAAGATTTCAGGGCAACTGAAAATGCCATTAAGCCTAATGTTTTCTTATGGTTCCTACTGGAATTTTCTACCGGAATATAATAGTCAAATTCTTCTCACTAATACAAAATTTCAAGGGGAAAATACCCTGTTGATAATGTAATGGTTTCGTAGTAGTGCCTACTGGAAATGCATATTTCCCTAATGGTTTACAGCCAAACATACCTCAACTGTAAATAATTTCAGAGAAAAACACACTGCTGAATGAAAATGATATTTTAATTGGCTTTAGTGGTTCCTGTCAGACTTTCATGCTTTTCCTGTGGGATTTCATGCTTATCTACTGCTGATGGCGGTATCGAGTAGTTTCTACTGGAATATTATACAGTCAAATCTTTCTTACTAATAAGAGATTTCAGGGGGAAATTACCACACAAACAATTCCATTATGCTTTTAATGGTTTCTACCTTCATGAAAATTGTACAATTTCCCAATGGTTTGCAATGCAAAATTAAAGCGATACTTGGCACGTATTTCATACGAGTTCTTAAAGTGCTAGAGATACAAATGCATAAAAGTAGAAATGTGTTCACATGCATTCTCACAATCCCAAATCCAAATGCTATTTGGAAACTTACTCAGAGAGTACGGTGTTTGTACGGAGTCCATGTCTGTAGATAAAATGGCAATAAATCTGTTGAGATAAGGCTAGATGTTGAATTTATCTTAGTACTTTAAAAGATGCAGAGTCTTTCACTGAAATGCATAAGGTCATAAATATGAAATTCCTGCATAACTCTGCCATTGTTTGGACAGTGATGCTGGACCATTTCAGGATGTTCAGTGGAAAACTGAAATTAGCAATGTTGCTTAGCCAAGGTTAAGACTAAGACTAATCTATGTGTGGGAAACTGGCCTTGGGAGCTGAACTTTCATTATGATGGAAATAAGCTATTAGTGTTGTTCAAAGCATGTAGTTGTAACAGTGAAAACTATTAATCAGACTGTTTAACAGCAAGTTCATAATACTTTCTGGCATTCATAGTGGTTTATACAATGTACACAACAGCGTGCCAAGCATCATGATTGGGATTGTGAAGATCAGGGAGGGTTTTAAACCCTGGGGATGTGTTGAATTATTTGACAATTATTTCTGTTGCCACAGACAGAGGCTTTATCTAAGGAAATTAACAGACTGCACGTTCAGATCCAAAAAATCTGTGAGCAAATATTCAAGAAACACTGATAAATGCAGATGAAAATAAGTTTGTTGTCTTGGAGTTGACTGACAAAAAGAGAATGTTTTACAAGCTACACCATAATCTTTTAATGCAACACAAAACAAGTGGAAGAACAGCCTAAATTATGGATGACAATCCTATTTTTAAACCTTAAAAGCAATGTCTGTATTGCTTGGGGGAGTTAAATTTTTTCTCGTAAGTTGTTAGCTGCAAAATTTGTTTCACTATGGCCAAACAACCCATATAATTTAAACAAATACAGTTTTTTGGCAAATCCATCAAGTGCTGGAATTCAAACCACCCAAGTAAAGATGTCAAAGCCACACATTCCACATGGTGAAAAATTATTTGGACATTGTCTGGTTTATATAGGACAAAGAAAGGAGAATATTGTCCAGACAGTCTGAGCAGAACAGCTGAGGGTGAAGTCTTAAATGACGTCTAAGTATAGAGTGATAATGTGCATCTTGGATAAATCTGCTTCAACATAGCTGGAAACATCTGGAAACTTTCACCACTACAATAGCCCAGCTGCTTTACCCCGTTTCCCCTAAAGGCTAAAGCAAAGACCTACATTAAGTCAGAGCTTTGTTCTGGTCACCAGAATGTCATAATTTGGAGGTACTATCAATCATCTCCAAATTTGTCTATAATAATAAGATTATTTAGGACACTATATACAGCATTTAAGCTATATTTGAATGTATTCAAAGCACTGGCTGCAAAAGAAAACAATAAGGAATTATTTTTAATATGCAGTTTTATTGCTCAATTGAAAGATGTACAATTGCAAGAAAAGATCCATATAAGAAATCCAAAGTCAGCAGGTGGAAATTAAAGCATTCTCTATTAATCAATTAAATGAAACTGATGAAACTACTGCTATTGTAGAATGATTAACTGTAAGCATCCTTCTCAGACTTCGGTTTACTCTCTGTGACTGCAGAGCTGAAGTCAGGGAGAGGTGCAGGGTTTGGTTTCAGTGTTGGAGCGTTAGATGCTCCACTGTCCCCTTTGGAACTTCCACACATTAATTTTCCTGGAACACAAAAGAGAGAACAAACAGTTCAGTTAACTGATAATAAAACACCCAGATAAGAAAAAGCTCAAAAGTAGGAATTTAGAACTGGAAAGGTTATTCAGTCTAAACTTTTCCTTGAATAAGACAGGATGGCACCTGTTCATGTCGAATTTTGGGGGGAAGTTTCCACACCCAGCATTGTTGTAAAACTTTCACTGCTTGGCCCTGGAGAGGCTTACTGACCTGTGGAGGTACTGAGAACTGGCACGTATTGGGACCAGAAAGAGCACTGAGGCGTCTGCAGGCTCTTGCGGTTGCTGAGGCCTGGGGACAACTCCTTATAGCTCTGCCCACTCGGGTGTGGCAAAAACTGAGGCCAGGGAGGCAAAAACTCACCGAAGGACGTTCGGGACATGGAGAGAGGCAGATTGGGGTTTCTGCAGACAGGATGAGAAGAAGCGGTTAACATAGTGGTTTCTGGATAACTGTGCAGCACAAAAATGGTTGCTGTGCCTGGTACCCAGATTTGATGAAGTTCGCCATGTAGTTCATGATCTGCAGAGAGAGATATCTCTCTGTGGAGGTGAAGAGGGCTCGTGTTTCTGGGTCATTTGGGGCTCCGAACATATACTGCACATCCAGAGGAGATGACAAGTCAGCACTGGGAACAGGAGGAAAGAAGAGAGATAAATACATAGTGTAGTTAAATTGGAGGCGGAGAAGACGGCATTTAACCTGTCTTTTCTGCAGTTACAACCTGGATGTTGTAAAGCTTTAAATCTAGGCAGGATTCATTGTGCATTTTATGAAATGTCAAAATCAAGCTTTTGCTGCTTGGAACTTCAAAGACTTCAAACAATAAAGTATTTTTTTTAATCAGATTTTTTGATATAAATTTAAAAAAGGAATTTGCATGCCAAGATACAATTAGGTAAAGCTCTAAGGCTGCAAGACGAAAGATAAGACTTTAAAGAAGAATGATGTGATATAGATTTCTAAGATCTAGAAAATGTGATGTGATATTGTGGCTTGCTATATACATGTTCTAGAAAAATGTTTGAACTAAAGTGTTGACTGTCTTTTTTCCCGGTGCAAAGACCATGTAATTCACAAAAGAAGCCACTGGATGCACGACAGCTGGGAACAATACAAGAGCAATTACTGTCACAGCTGGAAAAACAACAGTGGAGCATGCAGTTATACTTGAGTCTGTATATGTAGTCTTGTGCATGTAACATCGGTCTAATTTCATTAATGTAACAGAAATGGTTTCCAGTCTTAACAAAATATCTGATATACTTTACCAAGATCTCAGGGGGCATTGTTATATTGTCAGAGTCAGATGTGTATATGTTGGATCTAAGCTCTGCACAGTGGTGGATCTCCAGCAGCAAGACTGGAATGCCTCATGTAATGGTTGTGAGAATGGCATGGTGCAGACCTGGAGTGTGCCATGTCTGCAGGCAGGTGGTACATGTAAATACTGGAGCGGGTGTTGGAGGCCCAGAAGTTAGCCATGGCCACTGTGGGGCAGATGATGAAGAAATCTCTGCAATAGGGAAAAAGTCAATAACTGTGAGCTCTGGTTCTGTACCATCCTGTATGCCTGAAACCTAAATGAATTATTGATACATTCTTATCATTGAATTATGACTGTACCCTCGATGTGTCTAACTGTGCACATACAAAGTTTCTTGTATGTGCAAAACATGATATGCAATATGTCTGGATATGAGAGTTTTTCCTCTAGTTTCCCCAAGTTTTTCTGATTCTAAAGAACAATAGTCAAATGTCTAATTAGTTAATTAGTTAATATAGTAAATATGCAGCTACTCACATACCTGACAGCCATGATGTTACCTATACTTAACAGGTATGAGAACTTTAACACAGCGTTAATATTTGTTTACTCATTTTGCTGAAAAGCTGATAAACAGCTAGACCGTGAGGTCTATCGGTGGCTCCTTTCGTCAATAAATCACCACAGTTCTCAGTGCACATTTTGTTCTATCTGCATTGGATTATGTAATGAACTTTGTTGGGCTAAAATAACTATATTAAATCAGTAACATTCCTCCCTAACTTTCCCAGAGCTCAGTGGTGCTTTTCCTCTCTAGAAGGAAATATATTTAAACAGAAAGACATAAGTTAGAAACAGATGCCAGCGCCAAGACTTTCCATGCTGGATTATGTTTAAGACTAAACATATCTTTCAGTCTAGTCCTGTTACAACAGTAATGTCTTAGAAACCGTAAACAACGGGTTTCGCTTTAAAAATGTTTAACAGGTTTGGGAAAATTTCCCTCAGGTTAGAGAGGACAGAAGGAATTTTATCTGATTTGACCAGAGTAGATGAAAGGATGGTTTTAAAAAGCTTGGATTCAGGCTCAGGCCTTGTTACACTAAAAACATTTTAAGACTGTGTTGTATGTTTGTCAGTTATGGGATAGGAGTCTAATAGTGCCATTAAAGTACGCTAACAGTCCAAAAATCCTGTAATATCTAGGAGAAAATTGCATACAACCTGCTGAATTCCAACAGTGTGGTGGTTGCTATGCTGCTGTGAGAGCTTTAGGTTTGGCTAAAGTGTGTGTGTGTGTGTGTGTGTGTGTGTGGCACAGCCTTAGTCCATGCTATCTATATCTGACAGTAGTCATTATGTGGGTGGGATGCGGCACCAGTCTCTCTTCCTCTCTCTCTTTCTCAACAAGAGCACCTCCAAATCAGCAATCCACAGAACAATCCAAGTTAGAAAATGCTAATCATGTTGTAGCTATTAATATATAAAACTAACAGATTCAAATGAAATAGATACAGACTATGTAGTCTGCAAACCACAAAACCTCAGTAACTATTATTACATTTACTGCTGAGTAGCAGCAGAGTGATTTATTGACTGCAGCTCAAGGAATTTTTTTGTTGACTTGATCCAACATTCCACATCCCTCAATTACACACTAACAATAATAGCACTGTATTTAAACATTATACTGTAAACCAATTACAAAACACACTACACAAACGGTACATAGTTCAGACAGATGTTTTTGTCAGATCTCGTCACTCTGATTGCCGCCACTTCTCCCAAAGCCAAGATCAAATTCTTTTTATTATAGGTCCATGTTATTTGTGTTTCTGTCTAAATGTAAAAACCTCCAGGAAGCAGATTATTTATATTTATATATATGTTAACATGTCAGAGTTTATCGGGCTTGATCGGGCAAGTGCCCAGGGGCCCCAGCCAATGGGGGGCCCCAATCATTAAGTACATGCAGACCTTTAAATATCTTTTCATAATTTTTATATTATTAACTGGAAATGATGCATACAGTTTGTACATTAATTGTTCAAAAATAGAATTTTCTAAAAAGAGAACACACAAAGACGCATTTTTAAAATCACAATAGCATACCCCTCCCCTCAATCAGAATGAGCTCGTCCATGGTGCACATCAAAAATCTCAGAGAGGCTACAGTAAAATTAAAAATGGATTGTCAATACTTGAGAGGTATTTTAAGGTTTTTATTTAATAATAACACATTGGTTTTATACATACTTTGATGCTTTATTTATGTTTTTGGTGGGGCTGTAGTGGTGTGGGGGGTCTTGAGGTGTAGTTGCCCAGGGGTCCCACACTATGTTAATTTGGACCTGTTCAGCACCTATGCTTAAAAGCCTAAATTATTTTTGTTAAATATTGGTCATTATTCTAACTCTCAATCCACATTTTACTACTGGAAGTAACATTTTGGGTTGGTTTTTTACACATTGATTAAGCCTAGTCTTGGTCTAAATTGTAGTACCAACAGAGATTTACCATTTAGGCCAAATTCCCTGTCGAGGATTAAGCCTAGTTCTGGACTAGTTTTGAGTTTAAATGGTAAATCTCCATTGGTACTACAAATTAGTCCAAGATTAGGCTTAATCCATGAGCAAGAAACCAACCTTCAAACTCTAAACTAGTCTAGGACTAGGCTTAATCCTGGACTGAAAACTGGCCCCACAAGTCTCTGCATTTTGATCTGTGTTGAAGTCTACGAAACGTCAGATAAATTGCAGAAGTGTTTACACACCCACACACAGACACGTGCACACTCTTTTGGTTTGTTTTTGGCAACCTGCTCCCTGATCTAGCATAAATGCTGCCTGCTCAAATTCTGAGTATAAAATATTAAAACGGAAGAGATAAGATCAGTACAAACAGGTCAACATTTTCTCATTCTTACATTTTGTCTATTCAGTCTATTTTGATCAGACTTTGCTATACCATTTCCTTCCTCTTCACCACAAGAGCTACACCCCTCTCAGCCGAGAGACGGCAGCGGTGGCAACGACTGTGGTTGTTTAGAGAGAGTTTCACGTAAACTACCGAGCCAGCGCAAAACACACATTTTAACTGTTTTGTACAAAGCTATTATAACTCTATACTCTTAAGCTGTTTTTAGCACTAAACATTCCTGAGCAGCTTTGTGTAAAAGAAAATGGCTCTGTCTGAAACATAAAAAAGAGAAAATGCTGGGAATTGAAATGGAAAAAGACAGACTGGAATTGTTTACTGTTTATGTAACTGAGTGCAAGCTTAAAAATAAATGCTGACAGTGAGGGTTTGGTTTGTGTCCTGTTGTTCTGAAGACGCAGGCAAAACACAGGACCATTCCAAATCAAACATCTCCAAGCTTCCAGATCTCACACAAGCAAAAAATAGGCTAGCACTTGCAAACCAGAGAGACGTTAAGCTTTCAAACAGCTTTATATTTTAATTTCTTGGCTTTATATTAATAACTAACATAGTTATAACACATTTATATTTAGCAACTAACAATGATATAACACATTTATATTTAGCAACTAACAATGATATAACACATTTATATTTAGCAACTAACAGTGTACATAAGCAACTAACAGTGTTGCTAACACAGTTAGCAATAAATTAGCAACTATGCTTTTGGGAAACGCACTCCAGAGCAGCTTCCATTTTCCTAATTACAAAGGGAGTGTCACTGGAGCAACTTGGGTTAAGGGTCTTACTCGGGGGCACAAAATTGGTAGGTATGGGATTAAGATAAAGACGGGTTCAAACTCTTGGTCCAAAGATGAACATCCAATCACCACACCCCATTATGCTAATTACCATTAAGTCATGCACATGAAGATCACAAGAAAGAACGATTCCAAGTTTTAATTTTCTTGAAACTCACCGTAGTCCCATCTTTCTTAAGTTGGAACAAGGTTACAGTTGGAAGGAAGAAAAGCTTTACCATAACTGAGTTGCTCGTCATTGCTCGTACCTTGTGGCATTCTCCAGTGCCCGGGAGAACACGTTGTAGCCCGAGGGTGTGGGAGAGTGTTGGAGAGAGTAGAACCAAGTAGCTGCTTCCTTCACAAACACGTTAGCATCATCTCCACCGAGGGAATTGGATAGAGCCTCGTAAAAAGCAGTCTTACTGTCTGCTCTTCCCTGGAGTTGCTCAAAGTTCTGTTGAAATAGGAGAAATCATCAGAGAAAAACAGGGTACAGTTTCTTGGAAAGGTAAAGTGAAAAAAGCATATTTGCACACATTGGCTACTTTGTTATTACTTACACTCATATAACATTATGATCGCCAACATACAGTATATTAGGCAGCAAGTTAACATTTTGCCACCAAAAAACTGGTGAATGGTTAACAGGGTGATGAACCTCAGAGAATCACTGATGTATGTGAGGGAATGAGGGCTGGTCTGTGTTGTCCACTTTAATAGAAGAATTACCGCAGCTCCAATTGCTGAAAATGTTAATGCTTGTTCTGACAGAAAGCCGTCACACATAGTACATCGCAGTTTGCTGTATATGGGACTGCATAGCCGAGAACCTATTTATATGATTGTTAGCATAATGTTACAGCTGATTAGAATATCTTTTAGGTTCAACTCACTGTTGTTCAGTTGATTTTGAACAAGAACAAAAGTCAGATGGTCAGTCAGAATAATTACATTAAAAGAGATGTTCCATACAAACTAGTCAATGAGTTTTAACTAATATATGATAGTTCTTGGGCTTAAAGATTTGCTGTTTGTTTTTTACTTTTTGGTCTAACCTTGATGTTTTTAGCCCTGCTAATCAGACCGTCCTCTGCTGAAGAGCCCAGCATCAGATGCATTTGGTGAAATCTTCCAGAGTTCAAGGCTGTGGACGGCTTCTCTTTGACCACCACACCATCTACCACCGGAGACCAGGCTTGCAGGGGACCGCTTACTGCCAGCAACTGAATAAAACACACACACACACACACGCACACATTCCTTCTATTCCTTCCATAGAATCCCAGAATGAGTAGATGTATATAATTTTACACCTACACCTACAACCCTAACCATAACCTTAGTAACCAAAAGCACATCTTTAACCTCTTTAATTTCTCAAATAAAACAAGCACATTTTACCTCTCAAATGTCCCCACAAAGGCCAAAAAACGAATAAAAGTGATTTTAGGGGACAAAAAGTTCCACACAACACGATACATACCCACCCACAGACACACACACACACCCCACCCATAAAGATACTCACGTTTTTAATATGAAACAAAAATCGCTGTTATGATTTATGAAGTATTCAAACATTCAAAGACTGAAACGATTAGCAAAGAAGCTGTATATTTAGTCTATCAAATTTTGCGGTTTGCAGTTTCAGTCCCGGATAAGCCACCTTGGTCTGTGCAGCGTTGATGCTTTCAGCAGGTTTCTCTCTCAGACAAGATAGTAACTGTGTGGGCTCAGAGGACGAGCAGCCCAGCTCTGTGCCCAGAGACGCAGCCTGCTGCTGGGCCTTCTGTTTACTTGTCACTGCTGCTGGTGAGAAGGCTGAGCCACCCTAAAGGAAGACAAGTGGGATGAATAAGCTGTCAGTGCCTTCCTTAGACCAAAAAATAAAATAAACACAGGATGGACAAAGTCTAGGGGTAGAGCATAGCACTAATCATGATGGTACGTTTGGACAACAGTGTCCAAAAATGACAGAGTATGTCTAAAAAAGTCAACATAAGCAGATTTTTCATGTCTCACAAGGTAGTGTTGTGCTTTTTTAACAAGTTAAAGTAAGACACAAAATGAAATGCACGAAAAAAAAAATGCAATAGATTTCAAAATGAAAAGGGGATCACAACAATCAGTGTGATGCAAGTTTAAGGTAACAGTAAGTACAAATTTACGCGCAGCTATTTTAAGGCATTATCTGCAGTGTTCTAAGTTAATTTGCATGCTATACACAGTTTTATCAGCACTTCCTATTTTGCTCAATTCTTGAGTGGAAAATGTGGTCAGAAACACAGCTTCCCCATTCTGACAGGCTGCAAAAAAATTGACTCCACTTATCTATAGCGAGCTTAAAAAATAGCCACCAGCAAAAGTTCACGGGGCCATATTGTTAACCAAGAGAGCCAGGTCTGCACGTTAGAGGTAACTGAGCCGGAGTGAACTCGCATGGAGGGGACAGTATATGTACAATAGTGACTGCTGTTAGATAATACAGAATTAAGTGAAGTGATGGGAAACATACAGACCAGTCTGAGCTCTAGAGAGAACTACATGCAAACTTCCAATACAGAACTACCATCAAGAGGTAAGAAATCCATACACCAACATAAACAACTGTGTGTAAAATCTTGTCAGATTCTTTGAGACTGACTTATTTGACACGTAGCTCTATATGGGTAGAGCCGTGCTTAAAAAACTACATTTATTTTACTGTAATAAAAGTTTAGTTTGTGATTAAATGTCACAGATATATTTTATTAAACTTATTAGACTCATGTATACAAGTAATGATTACAAATAAACAGTAAGTCATTTTTCTGTACATAAACAAAATAATTAGAATAAAATATAATCCAACAGATGCTGGCTGCAAACGCAGGCTGGTGAAATGTATGACTTTATTTAAAGTGAAAATATGTACAATGTGATTTGAATGAAAAGCGTTTACTGACAGCAATACCACTTTTATACTGATTACAGTCTAATCAAAAAAATTTAATATTATTTGATCAGAGCTAGAATTTGAATAACTAACATTTAGAAATAAATATACATTATTGCTTAGGTTACTGCTTGAAATGTGTAAAAAGACAAACACAGTTGTCCAATAAACACTGTTATCTCTATTTGACATAACCTCAGATTAATATAAGAGTGAAGTTGTAAAAATTGTGATTACTGTGCTGTGGTCCAGTGAGAGAGAAGGAGACGGCGATGGTGTTGAGTGACTATCCTCCTCCTGAGGTCTGTGAACCCTTATTCAGGAAGGGAGAGTGGCTGAGACTCATCTCTGAGTGAGCAATACTACTTATGTCTTATGTACTTATCTGTTGGGTTATGATGTTTTTGTATTATTACTCTCACACTGTGGCAGTTTAAACTGTTATGGGGCGGTTGGTTGGGCCGTTTATCTGATAAAACTGAGTAATATCTGCAGTGTAATACTGCTGGCTCTGCTAAAAGTGCACATCTTACACAGAGACGGATGTAATGTGCAGAAAAGTTTGCATGTTTGCACAATTTTGTTGGAAACACTATGAATAATAATAAATATAGAATAATCTTAATATAAGTAATTTTATCAAAAGGTGTATGATTTTTTAAATTATTATTATTAATACTTGATGTATTGTTACATACATTTGCTTTTAGGCTTCATTTAGTTTACAAGTTTACTTATGATCACAACATACAGACTATCAAACAAGAATTTCTTCAACTGCTTATTTATTATGTGAGCAAATTAGTAATTTTTGACATTAATCAGTTTTTATGAGGAAAAGGACAATATGTTTTAGAGGTTGACCTATACTGTTTTTTCCAGGGCCGACATCGATAACGATTATTGCTAGTTAACAGGGCCAATAACCTATATTTAGAAGCAATATGCAGCAACAAAAAAAATCTTACAAAGGAAATTTTACAAACACCAAGCTCAGCTGAAACTGTTGTGAGCAGGACATTAAATGAAGCAGCGAGTTGAGAGCAAACAGCACAGATCGAAGACACGGCAGTAGAGCCACAGTAGCGCACCGATTACTCAATATCGGTCATGGTCAAAATTAAACACCAATACCGAGAATCAACAAAATGCCTAATATCGGCCCCCGATAATCGGTCCACCCTTAAAATGTTTTAAGTAGTTTTATGTTTTGAAACACACAAGCCCAGAATATACAAGAACAGTAAAAAATTATATGTGTAATTTAGATTAGTATAACTGTTACGTAAATAACATTATATAAATTAAATTATACAGCTTTTATACTACTAAGACTACATCTCGTGGTCCCTTGTATCACATAGTTCAGAAGGGATAGTCCTTTTAGTTGAAATTTTTTCCAGTTCTACAGGCTCGCTTTTATAGAACACATTAAAACAGTGCTGTGATAATTTTACCTTCTAACACATAATTTCATTTACGCCTCAACACACGCTGCTGAGAAAGAAAGCTCACTGTTAAGCTAAGATACTGATCTCTTGTGAATTTCTCGGAATTACTGCATAGCAACATTAACAGCATGACCTTCTGACTTGATCCCCTTTTCTAGTGAAGGTTACTGGTGGAAAGTATTCTCAGTCCAGACAAAAGAAGAAAACTACATCCCACACTGCCAGGCAGCTAAGGTTTATCATGGGTAAGTGCTTAATTTTAAGTGAACAAGATGCAAACCGTTGACTTAAATCTGCAGTACACAGTGATCTCTACTCTCTCCTCCCTCCCCTGAGTCCAGGTGGCTGTTTGAGGGAGTTGACAGGCAAAAAGCTGAAGAACTGCTTAAGTTGCCTGGGAACAGAGTTGGATCCTTCATGATCAGAGTCAGCACAGGAGGTGAGACTGCAAATCATGACACTTTTTAAACTTCTGAGTCTTTCCAAAATGAAAAACTGCTATGTAAGCTGCTGATGACTATTGTGTCCACTGTTCACTGAAGAGTTTGGATAGTTCAGAAATGGCTCCTAGCTTCTATGTAGTGCACTACACTCAGCCTGGAACAATGGGCCTCATCCACCAAAACCTTTGACAGTTTTTTTTTTTTTAATTAAAGTTGTTCTTAAGAAAGTTCCTAACAAAAGTCTGTCATATTTACATGTTCTTAAAGCTGATCTGTATAATGAAGAAGACTGCCCTTGTAAACTGAAAGCACCTGCCAGTTCTTCTTAATTAGTACAGGAAAACACCCAACAAATACCATAAAAGGGCACGAGACATGTTTTATTAATTAAAATAATTATGACATAACAATTGAATAGAAAAATGATATCAAATGTAGACACAAAAGGAATGCAATTAAATTTGCATAAGAATTTTCTTCAGCCTTCATAGATTCTTTTCTTACCTATGTAGAATTCTCAAACTGAAAGAAGACACTGGTAAATATCTGAATTGTCATGAAATACTGTAGGTGTAACAGGGTTTTATGTTTCTTACCAAAATGATTGGTGAACCAATGGTTTTTCAGGCCTTGTGCCAACGAGATACGGTTGCCTATTTAATGTAGACTAAGGGGACTAATGAAGTGCAGATCCAATCGTATAAGAAAACACGCCTTACATGTACTGTAATTACACTGAAGATCAGGGAACCTTTTCACATGCTAACTTTGCCTGGTCTTGTCCTGCTTGCAGGGAACTACTCCTTGTCTTTACGCCACAGAGTCATAATGCATTACAGAATTGTCCGTATGCCAAACAACTGGTATTTTATCTCTCCACGTCTCACTTTCCGGTGTCTGGAGGATCTGGTCAACCACTACTCTGGTAATGCTGAAGAAATATGAATATCACTGACATAATGCTTGTAGCTAAATCTTTTAGACTTCATTTACTTAGTGTCAAGTCTAAACAGTCTGATCTTTTGCATTTTTCCTTTTATTCAGACATAGCTGACGGTCTATGCTGTGTTCTGACGGGTCCCTGCTTGGCCTCGTTTGACACACTGCAGTGCTTGTCCTCTCAGTCTACTTTGACGGCCAGGCTGCGAAACTTCAACCGGACAACAGGGGACAGGTACACAACTTAAGTCAAACCTCAGCTGAGATGAGCTTTACAACTTTTCTGTGTGCTGATAGTGGACGCCTGAAAAGTGGACACCTGAATTTTCTAGAACAATGGACAAATGAAATGCACAATAAGACTATGATTTTTAAGAGCACTCCTAGAGACCTGTAAAATGAAGCCTGCAAAAATGTAACCTAGAGGTCTAATCTAGCGCGCTGCAAGGAGCCATGATTTAGCCCCACTGGCCCTTAAATCCTTCCTTCTGACATTCTCCTCTGTACTTGCAAATATTCTTATTCTTATTTTGTCCAGCATCAGATCCTTGTTCAGTATAATCCATCCATGCTAGCAAAATGACTACGGTAAAGCTAACAGCATATGCTAACTCTTTTTTAGAGCGACACACGTGGAGCAGAATGCCAGCAGCCAGTCTGCACAAAGAGACTCTGGCCTCAGTTATGGAGTGCAGGACAGCGTTTCCTCCTATCTCTCCCTGGCTGGAGTACAAGAGAGAAGGAGGAACAGCTGGAAGAGGAATAAATGGAGATCTGTCTACTTGCTCCCAAGCACTCGACTCCGCAGTACAGCCACAGGGGAAGAAGACTACAGTGAAGTTCCACAGTAAGGATCTACAAATGGTCTTTGATTTTAAGTTAACAGACAGTAAAAAGGACAATCAGATCGATCAACTCCAAAATCCTCTCTTTATATTTTAGGCATCATATTAACCACTAGGCTAAACTGAGCATCACAAGCCAAAGAGCCAAAACGGTCAAGTTTAAGACTGTAAAAACTGGAGTAGGGTTCAAAACTATTACAAGGACTACACAAAAACAAAGATGAGTTTCACCCATTACTACATTTGGATTTTAGTGCCTGACAGTTAAGGTTCTGTTGTCATCTATTATTTAAAAATAAAGATGTAAAACGTCTCAAGGTATGACATATCCCCATCAGCCAACAAGCAGACAGTAGTTTTTCACTTCTTACCATAAGTAGAGCCTGCTGGAAAAGAGGTGTAGATGAGGAGAGATGAAGGCTTGTAATGTCGGCACCATTTCTGTCAGCCCCCACTGTCACCCTGGAGGGATCTCCTCCAAAAACACCAATGTTCTCCTGCACCCACCGCAGTACTGCTGCCTGGTCCTGCAGGCCGTAGTTCTCAGGGAGAGAGCTGGAACCTGCATTCAAAACACCACATCAACTACGTAAGCTAGGAGTAATTAATCTAAGTGTTAAGTTTGGTGTTAATTCAATCTACTGTGCAAAAGCCTTGAGCCATCCCTCATTTCTTCATATCTTTCTTGTTTTAATGTAGTGTTATAATTTGAATGTACTGTATGCTTTCAATAAAGTACATGTAAATGCAATTCCTCAAGACTACATTAAAAAAAAAACAAGAAAGTCTGGCTCTTTAAAAGCAAAATATGCTAAATATCATATTTCTGTCTCATTTTCCTAGCAAAATATAAAGAAATGATGGGACGTCTGCATAGTAATGTATAATGTAATATTCTGTAAAATCCTGTACATATTTCCTAAAAAAAGAATGTACTTGGTTGCAACAGCCTTCTCTCATATGGTTATCCTTAATACTTAATAAGGAGGTAAGCTTTTTGCAATTCTGCTAGTTGTAGCACCTGAACTATTCATATGTCAAGACAGAAAATTATCATTTCATAGTTTTAGATTTTGGTTTTAGAAGCACTCAAACCAGTTCCCTTCATATTTGTGTTTAATATGGGCTGTTGTATTACTGCAAATTCCCACTGTTAACACCAAACTGGCTTCTCACTGTGTAAAGAAATAAACAGATTATGAGAATAAGAGACCACTCAGTGTTGAATCACCCGTGCTAAGAAATCCAAAAGCAGCAACTCTGAAGCTGGCTGTCACCACAATAATGTCTCCCACAGCAGCAAGGTAGGAGCCATCCAACATGCCAGATTGAGAATTATGGAAGAACACAAGCACTGAGGAAGGCTGTTTCTGTGAAGTAAACACAGAAATGAAACAAAATTAAGCAAAATACAGCACTGCTGAAACACAACTCAGAGAAAGAACTTGTGGTTTTTATATGCTGGTTGTGAAGAGAAAGGAAAAACTAATTCATCAGAACCTACCACACCACTGGGTACAAATATATTCAGGTACAGACAGTCCTCACCGGAGCTGGACTTAACAGTATCACCTGGCTGAAGACAACTGGGTCTGAAATGATTAAAATAGGGAAACATTTTCCATACAAGTATTCAAACAACACATTTTATTACTTTTCAGTCTTTAAAAATGGAGAGAAACAAATTCTGAAAGCTTATTGCCACACATTTGTTAAACCGCTTTAATTAAAACTAAAAGTCTATAATTCCATCGTATTTTTATGGTATACACTGAGAAAGTCACAAAAAATGCATCAATGTCCACTTATAGATTAAACTGTGCATAAAACACACACCGAGCAAAGGTGGAGTTCCAGGTGCCCGTCCAGTCAGCTGGCTGTGGGGGGCTGAAGCGGAGCAGACCAGTGGGTGGACGAGCGTAAGGGATGCCCAGGTAGTAGCTCACACCCTTACTGACCGAACCAAACATCTTCACCTCGTTTTTACCAAGCAGTGTTCCATGGCCGGGAATGGACACTGAGCTCAGTTCCGGCTTCAAAACTTCAACACATAACATTTCACTATAAGACTCTTTGCTTTAAAGGAATTTTGAATAAAGAAGAGAATTACATCCAGAGGTTTGTGAGCAATTACAACTAATGTCAAATTCTGTATAAAAGTATCATATGTTGACATTTCATCACCTGCTCTAAGGTATACGTATTGAGCAGGTTCCTTAATGAGGAGAACACAGTGCTGGCTGCTGGATGTGGGGAGGCAGATGTGAGTGTCTGGATACATCACACACCTTACTGCTGACTCTCTACTGGACACTGACACCGCCGAACAAGTGTCATTCTCCTCACATACTGCAGAACAACAGTTTAAAAATTACTTTCTCATAATTGTTTTTCATACATGGGGTCACTAATTATGTCATCATAAATCTCTTATTTGCAGTTTTGGGCAAAAGTGGTGAGCCACACCTCCTTTCTTCCTATTATGCTAGGGGAATGAGACATTCATTGCAACGTGTGCAAACAGACAAGGAAATACTATTCTTCAAAACTACATCCACAACACCAAAAAGTCTGGCTCTTTAGGCACAAAATATGAAGAAATGAGGAGGGACTCAATACTTTTTCACTGTACTGTAACGTGATACGTTTTATAGAAGTGACTTTACACTCTTAGGGAATATAACTTGGCCATTTTCTTTCCATTTTTCGAGATCTATCATATGAACACACAAAAATGAACTAATTACATCACTCCATCTTCACTAATTTCTTGTTTGTCTTTGTGAATGAAGAAGTAAAATGACAGCCAGAAACACTCACCAGCCAGGCACCAATCTCGAACTCTGTCTAGGTTTTCTGCGATGTCTCTGCTAATGTGGACAACGTCAAATGCAGAGACAGACGAATCCACTACGATGGATGAGGCATCCATCAGCTTCCAGCCGTTCAGATTAACTATACGTTTTTCAAATGAAAAATATTAAAATATTAATTCACATCATTGTAACTGTGCAGGAAACTGTCAACAGCTCTGTGAAATAATAACATGATAGAGAAACAAATTGTAACAGAAGATCAGAAATCTTACGAACCTGTGTAGATGTGGTGTATTTGATACAGAAACTATACAACAAATATCAGATAAAAATACAAATATTTTTGCCTAACCATATTGTATATATATTTTTGGTCTGAATTCCCAATAAACCCTTATAATGCAAATGTTTAGTGTAAGGAAGTGAGGAAGAGTCATTAAAAATTTATTTGTATGTATAGATGAACATGCACACACATCTGGGCAAATAATGATAAGCCTCTCACCAACTCTGGATGGGGATCGAAGTCTGAAGGTAGGGCAAATGCCAGGACTTTCTGTCCACTGATTCACTAGAAACACAAAAAATACTGGTCACAAACCTGTTATTGCATAAATACAAACTGTGCCACCCCTAAAGGACAGACGTGTTTTTCAGTTCATATCATACCATTTTACATTAGCACCTCACCATACACAAAAGCCAATGTGCCTTGCAGAAAAAATGACTTTGCATAGTTTTGACTATTGGCACCACCAAGAAGACCAGATCCTCTTTTAAAAACCCAACACGATCATTTCCCAAAAATGTTACTTTGAATTTAACTGTGTATATTTGGAAGTCAAACCAGGGCTTTGAAAGATATCACAGCTGTCTAATGGTCATTTTGGGAAGCTCAGTGATGCCAGTATTGCAACAACAAGTTTTAAGCTGATCGGAGTGTGATTCGATAAAATGAATTTGTCTGCAGAGAAACCTGTACACAGAATGTTGCCCAGTTACATCAGCACACATTTTGATTATTTAAGAAACAAGCGGCACAAATAGTCCTTCTCACCCTCACTTTTACATTTTTGGCTTTTATCCGAAATAGATTTTTTACAGGGTGGTGGTTGTGGTCTAGTGGTAAGATACTTGTTTGTGGACCAAGAAAGTGAAAGCGAGTTATTATTTGTCATTGTGAATACACCACAGCACATAGTGCACCACAACAAAATGTGAATTCTGCATTTGACCCATCCGTGAAGGAGCAGTGGGCAGCTGACAAGGGCAGCACCCGGGGGGGCAGTGCTTGGGGATGGTACCTTGCTCATAAGTCCCTCAGTGGTAACTTTACTTGGATTCGAACCTGCGAACTTCTGATCACGGGGTGAACACCCTACCGTTACGCCACCAACTGCCCCTAACGTTGTGGAGATGCCAGGATTGTAGGTTGTAGGTTCAAATCAGCTACATTCTACTAACAGCACCATCACTATAAGTTGATCTGGATTATTCATTCGCCAACACACCGCAGGGCACTCACACAGTCACACACACATTCAGACTGTACGGGGTCAATTTAGAGTCACCAGTTAACCTATATTGCCTGCCTTTGGACCATGGGAGGAAACCGGAGCACCCGGAGAAAACCCACACAAACATGGGGAGAGCATGCAAACTCCACACAGAAAGGCCCTACAACCGACCCCGGGGTTCGAACCCTGGACCTTCTCGCTGTGAGACGGCACGGTGGCACAGTGGTCAGCGCTGCAGCCTCACAGCAAGAAGGTCCTGGGTTCGAACTGGATTAGCATCTGCTAAATTTTGCTAATGCAAATGTTAATTATTTGTCATGCACTTTACATTTGGAGGGTCTTCGAGTCTCACTTTTATAGCTCACCCAGGCCCCAAGTCTCCAGGGTTTTTATGCTCTTAGGCCACTATGCCTCCACATGTTTGGTTTCACAAACACTTATTTTGCTTCCAGAAAAAATATACATACCTGGCTTCTCATACCAGCCAAAGGGGTAAAGTCCAGTCTGCACTTTGGAGGGAGAGCAGTCCTGCACCCTCCATTTAGTGCTGTCATCTTCTCCACACGTCTGAATACCCAGACTATTCAATGTCAAACACAACACATCTGAGCAAAGAAAGAAAAGCAAAGAGAGATAAGAAGGGAAAGGTGCTGTAACTCTAGACAACCAGTAAGTGATAAAAGCATTACTAAAAAACAGCATTATCCTAACCTGCAGCTTCTGTGTCTCGAACGTATCCAATTCCCCTACAGCACGGGTCCTCATCACATCGTCTCTCGCATTCAAAAAACCTGCACAAAACAGCAACAGCCACCTGACAATCCATGATTCTAGACGAATTCAACATGTGGTCAGGGCATGCAAAGTCTTTTGATCATCAGAGTTGTGAGAAATCAGTTTTAGAGGTCATGGCATAATGCAGTGCTACCTGCAGGAAAGATATTGTGTTGTGTCTTACGAGGACAACATTTCACCCCATCAGCCTACTACCAACTGTCTTGTCCAAGGAACACAAGTGATATCTGTTACTTGATTACCCTTCAGTAATGGGCTTGCTGGACACGCTGACTCGGCTGCGAACCGAATAGGACACCATCTTTCTAAATGACACCCGGCTGTAGAAGCTCTCCACACTGCCAGTTAGATCTACTGCTGGGAAAGAAATTGAGAGACAGAGAAGAGCAGATTCTTTGTATTGTGCTTCAAAAACATTTCATTACGGGTTGCATTACAGCCAAATTTAGACAATAACTATCAGATTAGAAGACTGTAACACCGGGTGTATAAAAGTGTAAGTGCATATATTGACAAGGTTATATTATATTATATTATATTATATTATATTATATTATATATATTATATTATATTATATTATATTATATTATATTATATTATATTATATTATATGTGACCCGATCTGCTTGCGTAATGAGTTGGAATTAAACGTTCTGTTATTTAGATACGAATACGATTATGTTGACAAACATCAAAAATATCGATTTTTTTTGATTAATATATGAAAGAAAAGGTCTTCAAATTAATCTGGTCTCCAAAAGAAAAATCGATATTTTGTGATGTTCAACGTAATGACAAACAATATATTATATTATATTATATTATATTATATTATATTATATTATATTATATATATTATATTATATTATATATTTTTTATAATAGGTACAATGTTCACATATGTCTGTTTAGGAAAAAACCAGCTGGAGAAATACAGATTTTAATAAATGTTGGATAGCAGCAGAGATATGAGAGAGCAAGTCACATGTGACACATCCATTAAAATTGAAGAATTGTCAGGCTATAAAGTAGCTCCAGTCCTGGATACTGTTCTGGAAACCGAACTTAAACAGCACATTCACCATATGAACTCAATTCAGTCCAGAAGGTCCTCTAAGATAAGTTAGTGGCAAAAGGATTGCCCTCAACTTCTTAATTCAAATCTAAATAAATCTCATTTTTACATTTAAAATACTGACAGAAAAGATGAACCGCAACATGGTCAATGCAAAAGTTTTCTTTTTAGCACAATTCAAAAACTGTTCATCCAAAATCTACCTGAGTGAAAAGTCTATCCTGCTAAGTAGGTGATAAAGAACTTACTTCTTGGCTTAGGGACAGGACATCTTACCCAAAATAGAACTTTCTAGAAAAGCCTGTGAAATTGGCAAACCGGATTAACTGAGAACCAAGCCTTTGATTTTACTAGAGAGAAAAGCCTGATGCTGTCTCAGCACTCCTTTAAAGCCCCCTGAGGTGGCTCAGCTCACAGGAAGCATCATTTTCCACCTATCAAAGTCAACAGCAGACAGACCACATGTGAAGAGTTTATGCTTCCCTCTTTGTGTTGTGGATTATTTAATAGGCCAATGAACTACATCACGCCAGCCTCGGAAAAGACAGAAAACGGCTGGTGCCTTTATGGTCTTGGTATGAAGGTGTGGCATATCACTTCAGATTTGCATATCACTGCTTTTGGTGAGACTTACTAATGATGATACACAACACTTATTCTGACTTATTCATGCTCACAATTATAAACAACATTTAAGTGTAATATAATGAGACCCTGTAGCTAATGAGAGGCCTGTTCCTAATCACCGTAATGTTTAATAGGAACATGCATTGCCCAGCAGTGGCGACTGAGGGACGTACCAGACACAGTAACCTGAGGGATCTTCACAGTCCAGTGCTAATGCTATAAATCAGGTGTACAGCAGGACACCACCACATGGCTACAATATGCTCAATATGGTGGTGAACCACAAAATGTGCACAGCAAAACTCTAACACTGCTACTCATTCTGCCAAGATTTTGTCACATAATATTGTGTATATACCATTTTCAGGAATTCATGAACAAATGTTGTATTATAAGAATCACCACTAATTCAAATAAAAACAGAAATTTATGTTGTCTGTGACCAGTGTTATTTCTTCACAAATTTCCTCAATATTAGGTAAAAATGAGAGAAATAAGTCTCATGTTTCTTAAGACTTCTTAAAAATTATAAAGCAAGAAAATGAAATCAATGAAAGTGAAAGTGAGCAATGATCTGTCACTTTGAATACACCACAGCACAGCACAGCACACAGTGCCCCACAATGAAATGTGACCTGTGCATTTGACCCATCTGAAGGAGCAGTGGTCAGCGCCCAGGGAGCAGTGCCTGGGGACGGTATCTTGATCGTGAGTACCTCAGTTGTACCTTTACTGGTCCGGGTTTTGAAGCGGCAGCCTTCCGTGAACTCCCTAACGTTACACTACCAACATATGAACTAAAATGTTAAAAATTAAATTTGTATGGTTAATATTACAGTTTTCATAATGTTTCAAAATGTGATATACTCCTAAAATGACACTACAGATTCCCACAGCGGGAGTTTATAAAGGAACAAATAATTATCCAAATATCCGCCAATAATCCAGGTCCTCAGGGTAGTTACAAGTTTCAACTAAATTTCAGAAGCGTTTTGGGATTTATTTCCTTTAACACACAATAATGGAGCTTTCTAGGCGAGAGAGGGTGAAACTGGTAGCAGATGTTGAAAGTTCAGAATGGATTACCTCCAACCCAAACACAGCATAACGAGCTGATGAGTCAGAACTGACTAAGATTGAGGCGCCAACTTCAAAGGAAGTATGTAGTTTCACCTTTCACTAAATTTAAAAACTCTTTTAGTATTGGAACGGACATGCTCTCTAGAGTTGTTCTCGGTGGCTCAAAGAGAGCATTAAGAGCATTAATAGCAGAATAAATCTCTCTCCTCATAATTAGAAAGAGAGGAGGCGTGTCTGTTTGTAATCAGTTGCATATGAGTTGTTAAATGCAGGTAGCGGCTAAATGGGTTCATCTGACAACATGATCACATTAATGGCAGAACTCACTACAGCCTTCGTAAAAAAATATGAAAAAAAAAAACTAGATTAAATGACAAAAGGACACCATGGCAACATCATTTCAGAACATCAAATCCAACAGTGTCTTTTTACCTTTTTGTGTCTTAAAAATGTGCTCAAGTTTGTACGTAATATTCACTAATACATCCTGTACTTTATAGTATTTGCCAGCAAACACACACACAGCAAGTTAGCATACTGAATGGCCCTTATTTTTGATCAGCACCTCACGTTGACGATGCTTTACTCAGACAGAGCAGTCATACATAAATAAATATGCCTACATCTGATCAGCTCTCTCTTCGTTCGCCACATCCTCCCTCCCCTCAGCCTGCTCTAAGGCCCGGAGCAGTACAGAAACAGCTGTATAAACCTTGAACTCATCTAAACCCTGGGACAGTTGCTAAGATCAACATGCACCAAAACATGCTAATCAAAATACAGGAGTGGGTTCAGACTCACACGGTATCCATTATTACGCAGGTCTGCAGAAAATTCCTACTACATTCGTAAAGTAGCTGTTATTTAAATATTACTTGTATGTTATAGTTTAAACACATCAACCCTGAGCCATATTTCAGTCACACAATTAGACATGACGGTTCCCTGAGCCATGTAGAGATTATTGCAGATTACACCACAAAAAGGGTATGACTGAATAACAAAATTGACCTTTCATATCCATTGTTTTCTGTATTACAACCATACACTAAATTACAGTTCTAACTAGTGAAATGTCAGTGAAAGGCAAAACAACCACCAAAAAAGCAATATAAAATTATCATAAGAGACACTGACATAATTGCGCTTAAATTACAGAACATTTACTACTTAAATGTTTTACATAAAATTTGCAGCCAAAGTCTGATGCAATGCAGATTCATTTCAGCGTGAACTCTAAGAACCCATACAGACGTTCACTTTTCAGCCTGCAAGATACTACTGTCACCTATGCACTGCTCAAGTAAGACATATTTGGTATTAAAAGGACATAATAAATGTCAATCATCCTCTCTGTGTTAGAACAGGTTAAATATATAACCAACAGGGATAAAAATGGTCAAAGCGAAAAGGGAATTCTTAGTATGAGCTGTAAATTAGCTTAAATTGTTGAAACCATTAAATGAAATGTCATTATTATCACTTGTGAATGTAATGTATTTATCCTGAGACTACTAGAGAAAATCTGATAAATGGTAATTATAATCAAAATATATATGATAATTTAATCAACCAAAGAGACCAATCAGATTGTGAACTAACATGATGGAAGCAGAAAAGCATTTTTTACTTTTGAGCTTACCTAACATTTATCCTGCTACCTCTTAATATTTAGCTCAGGAAAAAATAGTGGTGTAGAGCAGTTTATTTTGGCAGATGGAGTAAACGTTTAGCTCACCCTTCTTCTGATGGGCAGTGTGAGGCTCCTGGGGCAGAACCAGACTGCAGGCTTGTCTCAGTGGCTTATCATAAGCCCCACAAACACGTGTGTCAGGATACAGCACACATGTAAAATACACAGGACCTTCATCTCGGAGATCAGCTACATGACACAGCGTCTCTTCCATACAGCCTATGCACACAAGCAGACGGTTTGCGGACAGAGTATAAAAAGAGCAGCTTGCGGGATTTTAAATTAAATTTGTATGACTTACGGTTGAGACACCAGAGCTGGGCCTCTGCTGAACTGAACTGGTGTTTGAAGACCAAATACTGCTGTCTCGGAGTGTTCTTCTGGGAGTCTATACTTACATCACTAACATCGAGAACATCAAAATCCTCCCCACCGGAGTCTGCAAGGTCACGTCAATACCAGAATGTTAAACACACACTAGAAACACCAGGTCCAGAAATTCCAAGCATTATTTTTGTTTGCAGGTGCAGCATCACTAACTCAAACTCTATCTAGCCAGTGATACTGATATTAGTGTCTTAAATGTAAAAATTTAAACGAAGTTCATAATAATAAATCCTACTAGAAAGTGTGAGTTTAGAAGATTCTTGAAGGGATGATTCTCCACAAAGTCCCTCAGTTTTCGGGCGAGTGTTCATATCCGACTCTGTAGAGGAAATCATAGTAAACACACCATCATAAAGCAGTGACAAAATCTGAAAGCACTTAGTGTTGTATTATCTCTAGCATCCCACAACACATATTTTTTAAATAATGTAAGCACTGATTTTAAGTATAAACCACACGTTGTGTTTGTACCTCTCCAGAGGTAGACACGCTGGAATCCAATGATAGAGGCTTGGTAGTCCGTTTTATTTTTACTTGATGCTGGCAAGGCTGCATCAGCTGAAAGAAGTACAAAAGTTATAGACTGTGATAAACCCCATATTTGAGAACAAATTGGAGAATTGTGTAAACAGGCACCATCCAGTTGCGGATTTAGGTAAGGGCATGACTGGGATCTTGTCAGAGACCGCACGAGCACTTGGAAAAAGTCTGAACATTTGTTACTTTTGTGCGGTTGGTTCTGTGGCACAGTGGTTAGTTCAGCTGCCTCACAGGGAAAAGGTCCTGGGTTCGATCCTGTAGGGCCTTTCTGCGTGGTGTTTGTGTGCTCTCCCCATGTTCGTGTGGGTTTCTCCCAGTCCAAAAGCATGCACTATAGATGCACTGAGAGTGTGTGCCCTGTGGTGTGATGGCGTCCGCCATGGGTTGGTCCCCACCTTGCACCCGTAGCTTCCGGGATAGGCTCTAGTCCCCGCGACCCTCGATAGGGATTAAGCGGTTCAGATAATGAATGAATGAATGAATGAATGTGCGGTTGGTTCTCAAGAGAAGATTTTCATTTAGCTCAGTACAGCTCATAAAAATGTCAAATAATATTTTAGCTGATTTTTGTGATTGGAAGTGATTGTGTCTAATATCAATCTCTGACTCCTGATTGCACTAAACTGAAAATGTATCGTAGCAATATGACTTTGTAAAGTCATATTGTCGTCCATTAAATCAACTTAATATTGTATCAAGAGGAAACCTGTGATTTGCACCCTATTTATTTTGTGCAGAATAGTGTTTATTCCTCTTGTTGCTGATGCAAATAGTGGAAAGGGTTTCACGCAGGGCACCATACAGGATTCAACCACCACTCATTAAATCCATCAAACATTTTGTGAACAAAGGAAAACAGTATAAACATATAAATCCTATAGTGTCTTACTGATAGTGAAGTTCTGTCCGCCAAATTCAAACGTAAATCTTTTCTGCTGTTTGCTGTATTTGAGTCCGGCTCCGCAGGTGCGGCTGGAGGAAGCAACTGCACTCACATCCCAGTCCTCCTCATTGCACTGCAGCACACCAGGAGAGCTCAGCAGCCCACACATGAGAGAACCTGCCATACAAAAAACACTATGTCTGGTAAGTTCTACTGTAAAGATAACATCTCTCTGCATTCTTGTAGCGGATAAGGGAAAGACCAAAGCTGACCTCCATTGAGGATGTTCTGGTTGAGGATGAAGCCATCACAGCAGCTCTCCTGACTGCAGGTGTCCACACAGAAACGATGCACATCAGACAGAGACGATCCAGATGCTTCAAACACAACTGTGTGATACACTCCAGAAGTGGCCTTACGAAAATTCAGCCTCTCGAAGTTCTTCTGTCCTGCTGTGTTGAAATCATGACCTAGAAAGGGGTTGAAGGCGGATTAGGGAGGGGAGAAAAAGACATTTTCCAGAAAGTTGCAATAATATTAACACTCAATTATACATTTTTAAGTGGACAAAAATAACAGCTTAGTGGTAGTGTAAATAACGCTAGCATAAGTATGATTAATTAATTACAGATATGTGACAATTTTTTAAACAAGTTATAACAAATCTGTAAAGCAGATTTATAAAATACCTTAACAAATATTTTCAAATCATTAAAAAATTGAAATGTCAGCAAAATATCTGGGTTATTTAGGATGTATTCACACCAGGAAAGTCAGTTAATTCACTTGTCTTGGTCCAGACCAAATAAAATATTTACTGTTTTTCTTTGCTGCGGTTCCCTTTCACATTGTAGGCATTGCAACTGGAGCAGAATTTGTAAACAAAACATGTGTGCTAAGGTCGTTCAACCACTGGACAGAAGCGTGTGGTGCAGGACAAGGCAGGAAGCCCAAAGTGAAAGTACACAATCAGGACCAGTACTAGCCATTTGGGTGCCTGAAGCACAACAGCTTTATTTTAAATATGTCATCATTATGATTACTATGATTATGGTGATTTTCCATTAGCTTTTTTTTTTGGTCCCCCACTCCAGCACTTGGTGCCCTACATGTGGTGTATGATGCGCGTTATGGAAGCACCGGTCCTGAACACAATCACGGAGATGTTGCGTACTGTTCTCCTTGTCTTTACAGTGATAACGGTTACAGTTACATAAGTCTAAAGAAATGTTTGCAATATGTTGCAGTTTTACAATATGATGTTAGTAATTTTGCAACGGCGAAGACGTGCTGCAAGATGACTGTGAAGAAGAGCGCTCCTCGGAGCTCCACATTAACCCACGGCTCATTTCTACGTAGCACTAGCTGTACACGTCTGTGTGTGTTGTGTAGTTTTCCAAATAATACTTTCCTATGATGCGTGACAACGACGGGAGTCTGTTAAATCCAAAAAGGGACGCTTTTTGCAAATAGGTGGGATCGAGGTCAGGCTGCTTTTACACCTTAAATGAACCGTACCGTAATCGTTTGGAACCGAACCGAGACCACCTTTTCACCTGGGTCTGGGTACACTTGTTTGGTCCGCTTGTTCGGGTGCTTGTATTCACACCTGCTCAAAAGGTCTGAACCAAGGGAGAAAACGAACTTGGGTTCATTTTAATCAAACTAAACAAGGCAGGTGTGAATACACACCAAGATATTTTGGGTCTGATTCTCACAGGCACACAACACATCAACACAATATCTTACCTTTCTTTCTGAGCACTGTAAGACCTGGTTTATCCCCAACTTTCACTTTTACTAAGCAGCTCAGAGTCTGGAAGGTATCAGCGCCTTCATTTCCCAGAAACCCTCTGTTCTGCAGAGCGGAAATTTCCCAAAAAAGAAGTAATTAATAATTAATAACAGGTCAACTCCATGTTAGGTCATGGAAACTAAGTCTAATCCATTACAGTTTGGAAGCCAGTCCAAAATGTTCAAAGAGCAGATAAAAGTCCTAACTGAGCATTTCTGTGAAGGTTCCATGGTTGCTAAGAAAAATGTGAACATATAACCACTAATTTGATCAATTTGGTTCCAGATGTTTCTAGTAGTCTCATAATCACAGCTCAGATATGAACCAAACATATCTATTACTGACCAGTGTATCTAGCTAGAGGTAAAATATCAGAGGAAAATAACAACCACAAGCTCACTATCTGAAATTAACATAAAAGTCTCTGACATAACTGTATTAAATTACTGAACAATTACTGTATATTTCACATCAAATTTGGAGCTGAAATCCTGAATCTGATCGAATACATATTCATTCCAATGTTTATACTAATCCACACAGTTATTTTGACCATTTAACCTTTAAGATACAAAATCTGTGCAAAATCTTTATGTACCCGTCATTCCTTTATATTTTCCTAGGACAATTAGACAACGGGAAGAGTGATTTATTGTATCATGTCTATACATGCAAATACTTGCAACATGATTTATGCAACACAAGAAAGTAAAATTTTACTTTGGAAGTAAAATATGAAGAAATTAGGGCTGGCTTAAGACTCTAGAACAGTAATGAAAGTCTGTAATAACGAACAAATCCTGTCTCTAACAATATGCTTCTGAAGAAAAGATCATAAAAATATCAGATAGCGCCAATGATGAGAACTCTCGTAACACAATACAGTTCAAGATGAAAGATCATTACCTGCTGCGACGCCTTGCATTCAACATTAGCTGTGCTTGTGCTGTAGAGATCACACAGAGTTTGTGCTCCATCACGGAAAACAGCAACATGCTGGCATGAGTCGTCTTCAGCACAGTCTTGAAAACAGACAGTAATATACATTGGAAGTTCTGATTTACATGGTAGATTTTTAGGCATTTTGGAGGTGGCAATATCATTTATTCAAAACTGCAAAGAGTACAGAAGACAGAAGCAGCTAAAGAGAAATATAATCCTCCCTAACAAATCTGTAACTTGATGGGATTTTATTACCATAAGTCTAACACACCCACACTCACCAAGCACACATTTCCTGAGTTGAGTCTCCAGAGGCAGTGATGATGCATCAGACCGCAGTAGCATAGAATCCACCGAATCCAACAGCAAGGAAGTAAAGGCAACGGCCTCAAATTTCTCTAGTACTGCACACAAACACACACACTTCACTGAATACAATACAGCAACATACCAGTGGGTTAATAGTATGAAAAGATATGAAATAATAAAGAATTATGGCATTTACCTTGTACAGCTATATGAAACAAATATATGTACATAAACTGTAAGTCAGAAAAATCTGCACATTTGCCCATTACTTTGGCAAAGTTGTTTTTTTGTTGTATAGAAAACTACATTTGCAACAAAGTTATTACTTTGCTCACCACACCTTAAAATTGCAGCTACAATATCATGTGAAATGACAGTCACAAACAACACAACTTTCATATTAACAATTCATGACAATTTTACCAGTGAACAATAAAATGTCAATTTATGACAAAATTTCACAACAATCCACCAGTGCTGAAACATCAGTGATGCCATGCTTCAGAAAATTTGGGGTTCTGCAAAGTATTGTAGTCATACATTTAAGGTGTGGTGGGCAAAAATTGATTTCTTTGTTGCAAAAGCAGTTTGTCAAAATTCGTCAACATTTGTTATAGGCATACTGCAGGTACAGTGTGGAGTGCACACATACATCAGGCTCAGCTGACTCTTCTTTTAGTCTTGCTCGTCATCCATTACCTCTGCATTGCTCTGCTGTGATTGGTTCCTCTGAAGATGTCCAGAACAGCTCCTCCCCCTCTGGAGTGATGCACAGCCATTTGTTGGAGAGGATGTTCTTCTGGGCCAAAAGGAAGTCCCCTGTTTCAGTACAGCTCAACTTGCTCCGCTGACACTCAGAAACACCTTAACATGCGAGAACAATAATTAGCAAGTGAATCAAATAATGAACCAGAATCATATTTCAATTGTTCAGCATTAATTTCTTGAAGGGAGTTAGTGTTTGGCTAGAATTCTATTCTCAATAAATAAAATCTATAAGGTTAAAGCCAAAGACACCCACAGTGTGAGGAATTGGAGGCTCCCTGTGCCGCTGTAGAGGTTCCCGGGGGGCAGGGAGAGCAGAAGTCCTTCCCTGCCTCGACCTGATACGAACCACGTGGACATGCATCACACTTACCACCACTTGAGAACGAACCAGCTGGACAAATCACTAAGAGAATGAGTGTGTATGTGTGTGAGAGCGAGAGAGAGAGAGAGAGAGAGAGAGAGAGAGAGAGGAAAAAAATGTGTGAAATTCTGAAAACATCCATACACTCTTACAAAACACTTGCTGATACTGGAAGACTAGAGACACATGAAAAGGTGAAACGATGACATTCAAAAAGAGACATGCCAAGTTATCACATTTATACTTTTCGTGGTTTGCTGATAACAGTAGACTAAATTGTGCACTCAGCTAAGAAAGTTCATTCAGTGCATTTATGCAAAAAAAAAATGGCAAAACGTTTCTAAATCATCCCTTTCCTATTCATTACCCAGACTAGGCCTATAATTGGGAGAGAAATGGGCAGTGGTGCCAGCCTACCACACCCAGCGAAGTCTGGCAGTTGAAGATAACCCGCAGAGCAGCTGAAAGTAGCAGGCGACGAGAGGACCACAACATGCTCTGGGACAAAGACAGAGCGGTACGATTCACCTCTGATTACCTCGGTCACACCATCCAGCATCATTTCATTGCTGAGAGCCATATCTGAAAGCAAAAATTAATCTTTATTGTGGTGGGTGATTGAAGAGCTTTAGTTTAATGAGTGCCAAGAATGTGCTTTGGGCCTATTTTTCTTGGAACAGAGTTTGTAATGACTACACAAGCCCATTTGACACAGAAAATGCTTCCAACACTCTAATGACAGACTACTGCAATGTTTAGACACAACTTTAGAATGTGTTAGCCACGGCGGATTTCGCTTTTACCAATGTCGTGGAGGTCAGGCAACGCCTTTATTGGCAGGTCAGAGAGACGAACTTTAAAAGTGATGTGGGTCATGAGACGGTCATCGCTCACACACTCCAGGGAGACTGACGAGTCGTCACACACTGAGACAGGGTCGTATCGTGCCGAAGACAGCTAAATTAAGACCACAAAAAAGTGCACATTACACATTCAGAGTAGAAATGTGAATAGTTTGAGAAGCAGTACTACAGCAGGCTGAAGATGATGGCGGTGAATATACAGCTACTGAAATGATTACAGATGGGTGGAGATGACTATAGAGCCGTGAAAATATAGTGTGGCGGAGACGCCTGCATTGCGATAGAAGAGGTGTGGATGTGTATAGAGAAGTGAAGACTTTCGCGGAGTGTAGCTGTGAATATAGAACAGTGTGGATAAACCCAGCGTGGTAAAGACAAGCGCAGAGAGGTGGAGATAAGCATCGAGGGGTAGGATGAGGACGGGGGATGAGAACAGTGTGGTGATAAAGAGTAGAGGAGTGGAAAGGAGTACAAATGTGTGCTGAGAAGTAGTGTTATGGAGGATTTAGGGAAGAATACACAGGGATAGAATTGGTTGGGCTGAGCGCAGGGGTTTGGGGATGAGTGCACAGTGGTGTAGGAGGTTAAGATGAGTACAGAGGTTTGGGGAGGAGAATTAATGAAAAATATAGTGAGATGGAGGGGACTGGGATGCATGCGGTGGGATGGAGGAGGCTGGGATAAGAACAGAGAGGTTGGAATGAAACTGAAAGTGAGTGATTATTTGTCACTGTGAACACAGCACAGCACACAGTACACCCCAACGAAATGTGACCTCTTCATTTGACCCATTCATGAAGAAGCAGTGGGCAGCTGACATGGGCAGCACCCAGGAAGCAGTGCTTGGGTCGGTACCTTGCACATGAGTACCTCAGTGGTACCTTTACCGGTCTGAGATTCAAACCAGCAAATGCCCTAACCGTTACATTAGCAACTGCCCCAGAAGTGCAGAGGTTTGAGGATGAGAGTGGAGGAGACTGGGGTGACAAGAGAGAGGTTGGAGATGAGTACAGTGTGGTGCTTGAAGGTTGTAAGAATGAGTACAGAGGTTTTGGAAGGAGTACAGTGTAATAGAGTAATTATGAATAAAAACAGACGGATGAGTGAATACTAATTAGTACAGTACCTGAAGGCTACAGAGTCCTGCAGCCCTCATGTCATGTAACAGAGAGGCTTGCAGCAAAGATTTCTGAACATTACAGTCCTGCTGACCCTCTGCCAGAGAAAGCTGCAGAGCTAAAGATATCTGGACGGTCTGGAGCGGCTGAACTCCTGAAAGCAACATCCGCACACACATTCTGATTTTCACATGTGTGAAAATAGTTTGTATTAAAAGACAAGTTGGTGTAGCATGCATATAACTACGTGTAACTGTGAGTGTGCATATGTGCATTATTTACTTTGACAGGTGTAGGACACAGGGGCTTTATTGACCCACGTCTTGGTCACAGGGTCACACAGGAAGCTGTCTGCTGGAAGAGTGCTGATGTAGCCTTGATGGCAGTAAACCTCACAGTGTTGCCTCTGTTCACCTGCAACACTTTCATTGCCACAAAGAATGGCACCATGGACCATGGAGACCTCAAAGGGAAGTGGACACTGAGCAGCTAGGATCGAAAGGGAGAGTTTGGAACATACAGTCCAGAAAAAAGGAGCATCTGGTATGAGACTCAAAGGGGCAAAAAGGGTACTGAGCTTACTGTCACAGGATGGCATCTTTCCTGATCGCCGCAAGCTGCGAGTAGAAGGAAGCTCCTGACCCTTCTCAGAAACACACCAGCAGTAAGACTCGTCACACTGCAGGGATGAGAAGAAATTTCCCTCCTCCACACACTCAGGCTCATAACCTACACCTGCCTCTCGCTCAGCAGCCAGCTTCTGCTGAAGAGCACACCAACCAGGACCTAGAAACCAGCGCACAGCAGCATACAGACAAAGCAATAAGGAATACAACAGTGAGATGAGGTGTCGTAGGTCATGACAACCAAATGAACAAATCAATTCAGAAAAACAAACTCTAAAGTAAGACACTTCAGCTAGCATTCTGAGAATAGTTGGCGTGAGAAATTCCGTTATTCCGTTATAGACATTTTATAAGCAAGTGCATCAGTAACTTAAATAAGCTTAAATAAAGTAGCCACTGAAATAATGAATAAAGGAACAATTTACAGTGTGGTTCGCCTGCTGGGTTGAGAGTGGCTGATTGGATGATCTTTCCAGTAATAGGACTGACACACAAGGCCACAGAAGAGACAGGATCAAGTCTCTGCAGCACAGAAAACTCACCACTCTACACATAAAACCACAACACACACAGTGCTCATTCATGTCTGTGATGTCTATAACAACAAATGTGTGATATGGTTTTCAGATAAATTACTCCTAGCAAAAGGAAACATACCTCTTCACATTGGGGGCCATATGACAAAGTCACATCAGAGGTGGACTTTGTCCAAATCGACATAAGGAATTGAGCTTGTGAGCGCTGGCATGTAGTTTGACCTGAAGACCATAATAAACAAGTTCATAATACATTTTAAAAGTATAAAATGTATTTGAACTCAATTAATTATGTAAACATAATCTATATACAAATTATAATATTATTAAGTACAATAATTAATAGTATAGTAACAACTACAGCCTGTAGTTTTAACCATATAGGAAACGACTGTTTACACTGTAGGGGCTGAATGGAGCGTGCAGCAAGAGAACCAGTGATATATTCTCCATCTTCATCCACACACCAACAGTGACCTTAACGGAAGAGCTCACATTGTCTCATTCCAAATATACCATACATGTGATGCTTATATTGCAGTCACGATTTTAAAAAGTATCATTACACTTTAATCATCATCCAAACAAAATCACTGGCAAGAGGATGCCAGGTTTTGGAATACTGATAAAAGGATCTATGACTTGTACAGAAAGCAAAATTATAACGGAAACAAAAGGAATAACAGTCCGGCGTCAGAGACTTCAGACTTTGTTTACCTGTACTGAAATGGCACTGAGTGGGCAACCACTGGCCATATGCATCACACTGTGGCCTGTAGGGCTGGTAGCCAAGCAGAAGACTCTGTCGGTCTCCCTCACTGGCCATTATGCTGCTCTGCCAGTAGAAGTGAAGGGCTGTAGGAAAGAGAAAGCAACACTAGTCTCACTGATGATATATCATTATCTCACTCTGAGTGGAATTTCTAACTTCCAGTGGCCTATGTGTGTGTTGTGAGATCAGAATAGAAATGTTTACCTATGTAAGAACAAGGTTATAACCCTTTTAGTGCTAGAGTGAGTCAGCTCCTAAAATTTTGTTATTGACTACTGGCTACATTGCAAGCTGAGCTGTTAAAACTGAACTTGATGCCAAGTGACAATGGAATTGTGTGCGCACAACAAAATGTCAGTGCTGTTAAGCTTTGGATTTTACTCGATTTTTATTCATTTTATAGTCATTTATATTCAATCATTTATATTCTTATATTCAATTATTTTCAATCATATTCAAGCATATTCATTCAATCATATCCTTACAAAATAAATAGCTGGTAGTCACCATATATGTGTGTGTTTTTCCGGGATGTACTTTCAGGGAGCCCCTTACCTTAGCTCCTCTACTCCCCTACTCCCAGGTACATTCTTAACCTTTTACACCTTTTGCCCGCACCAGCAATCTTTGGCCCTTACACCCTGTCACCCTAAATTTCCCATATTCTGTCCTCCTAATCAACCTTGTTTCTTACCCTTTCACCTAATTATGAATCTTATAGACTAAATAGACCCTAGTGTCTCCACGGCGTCCTTGGGGCCCCGGAGGAGTAAGATAAAAAGGTACATTCTTGGGTGCGAGTTGGAGAGAGATTTGGACACAGAGAGAGAAACACTGAGCGGTCTAATGAACATCTTGTAAGAATATCGTTACTCTTTTCTGTAAATAAAGCTTTTAAAAGACAAGAACTCTCCACCTCATCACTGGCTCTTCATTCTCAAACCTGAGAATCCAACATTATGTTGGATAAAAAACAGACCAGGACTATGATGAAGATAAACAGAAGAAAGACCAAATGTAAAGTTCCATACTGGAGTGTGCTGCGAGTCGCAGTGCAGAATCTGTGTTGCTCAGCAAGAATTCAGAAAACTGAAATGCAGGGCTAAGGGACTGCTGCATCTCTCCTACGCTTAGATTCACACTCTCAGCCAAGAGAAAGCTGTAAGCCACAGGTACGTGAGAGTTGTTGGAGAGGGAGATTAGTCTCTCAGCCTCTGCAAGGAAATTATCAACCTGACCCTGCACCATGGAGCACGGCCCTGGACCTGGAAAAACAAACATGAAAATATGTACAGTAACTAATACCAGAGTTCAGCTGGGCTTGTAAAAAAGCTGTAGTTTAGAAGCCAAGTTTATGTTTGACATAGCAATTGAAACTGACTACAGTATTATAAAAGCACATAAACATTATTGTAATAAAAATCTTAATTTATATAAAGAATCTTGCTCACATTTTGGGACCTGGTTTGCTGGAACTTTGGAATCAATTATCATGTCCCCTTTTTGACCAACACACCAGCACTGCCGCAGGTTAAAGTGTCCCAGGGGATGACTGAAGTCCGACAGTGGACCTGGATACTGGGTACTGTCTCCTTTGAGCAGTTTCCACAAGGACAGCGGATTCAGGAAAACAGAAGGACCATACACAGCTTCAGCATCCCCATTTAGTACCTCAGATGGAAGTTCTGAAAAAACTTCAAACTTGGCCAGAGCTGGGAACACTTTTTGATGTCTGGCCTGGAATAAAGCAGCAAGAAACCCCCTAAATGATGACATAGCCTCCGGAGTTTTTCTATATTCCCTCAGAATTCCGAGAAGTTCTGAAATTGGCAGCTCTTTTCCAGCAGTGTTGACTTGGCTCCACTCACGGTAGAAGTCAAAAGCTTGTTCTGGAGGGCCGTCACACTGAATCTGGGGCCAGGTGCCATCCGATGCACAGCGAGGGATATAGACATCAGAAAGCTTTGAAAAGGACGCAGGATTTTCCAGTACAGAATTGACTGTGGTGAGAAAGTTCTGGGCTGCAGTTAACTGGCAACCCGTTGGGCCTAGAAAAAAAGAAACCAAACTGCAGTTATCACTGCCAATACTAAACCAAGTGTATTATTTAATCATAGAGAGGTGAAGTAAAGCTACAATTTCATTTTTTATTCTCATTTTAAAAAACAAAACTATATTAAAGCAAACATTCTATCATTTCGTATCCAATTTAAATGATGCTTCCAATGTGTAAGAGTGAGGTCAGATCCACTCAAAAAATATGACTCATAAGGAGAGAAAGTCAATTAGAATGTGCACTTTTATAATTGAAAGGCCATTTTGAGATCATTCTCAAGCACTAACCTGTTCTGTGCTAATCATATAAACTGACATTGCACAGACTTTCATCAGAATTACTACTCACACTCTAAAGCTGTTCCAGAGGTCATAGAGTTGTATTTAGCTCCCATGCGATCCACGCAGAAGCAGTTTTTTCCAAGACACTGCAAAGGCACAAACTCTCCATCTTCTTTGCACTTTGGAATGAATACCTCAGAGCCAGCTGAGCTGCTGGCTTTGACCACAAGGGCCATGGCACGATCTTTCTCACACTGGGACGGGCATCTTGGTCTGGACTCTGTGGTCCAAGAACCCGTAATCTCTAAGCCTCGAGAGTCAACACACCAGCAATCAGAGCCATGGCACTGAACCTCCTGAAACTTTCCATCTTTGGTGCACTGGGGCACATACAGAGACAAAGTGGTTGAGGCTGATTTGCAGATATCCCCACTCTGAAACACTGCTTGGAAAATAGGACCAAGTTGGGTGTTATCTTCTGCCTTAAGCAAAGTGATGGCCTCTCTTAGGGTTCTGAAGAACTGCTCATTTTCCAGAGTCATCCCAATGAGTTTGATCAAGTCTCTGTTGAGTTGAAGGTTTGTGGTGCGGCCGTATGCATCTAAGATTTCCTGGTCCAAATTGAGACCGGTGGACTCAGCTGAGATGATCTGGGCCAATTTCAGCATGTCGTCACCCTTCTGGTTTAAGCCAACCTGACTGAACGTTTGACCAAAACTCAAAGTGCCTCTAGTGCCAACGGCGCCAGTGAAGTTGAAATTTCCGGCATTCTTCAAAAATTTCCCTCCAAAAAGGTTCTCCTGGAGCCTCTTTGGATTGGTGCTCAGGGACAAGGCCTTTAAAGCAAGAGCTCCACTGGGGAACATTCCCTTGACAACTTCCACCATAATGTCACCGAGATCAGAACGCTCTGATTCTGGCAAGAAACCAACACTGAGGCCTGAGTTGGCCAGAAGCTCCTGGTATTCTGGGCTACATGAGGAGAGAGAAAAATCGTCTTGCTCCGTGCTGGACTGCAAGGTTGAGAACACATCATTCTGGTTGAAGTGTCCAGCTGGGCCATAAAACAGCCTGGACAGTGCTTGTCTCCTTTCAGAACGGCAGTCTTTTATCCCTGTGCCTACAAAAACAAGCGTCAAAGCATCCCTCAGTTAGGACACACAAAGCTGCACCATTTAATAAAAAACTTTTTAACATCTCAAGGTCTTTGGCAGGCAGTAAGAGTCTGAACGTACAAATGTCACTATATTTCCTTTTGGCTTATTCATAACTTTCACCAGCTATAAAACCCTGCAATAGTATCACAGTGATGTCTTTAATGTTTGTGAAATTACTGGTGTTTTCCATTCAGTGTTTAAATACACATTTGCTGTGTTTACGTAGCCAGATGGCTTTCACTGTTGGGTTTGGCTACCAACTGAAGAAGAGGTTTAATCAGCCCCATTTTTTCCAGTCTACCACTGTAGCACTGAGCAATTATGTTATATAATTCACAACTTTTAATACAGCGACTTTGTTAGTATGACTTCTAATAAACCGACTTTAATGCAAGTGTTCTAATAGTTTTCACAATGAAACATTAAAACAGTACAAATGACTGCTTCTAATACATTTTGGTTTTGCACTGAACTCACTGCATTGAGGATTTCCATGTTGACGTGTCCCAAAAATTTCTTTGCCCTCAGAGTCTACACACCAGCATTGGCCGCCAGCCTGGCATTGGGTTGGCTGATATTCTCCACGGGCATTACAAGAGGGTACAAAAACATTTCCAGCCTGCAAGCTTGCAGAACGCTCACTTTCACAAGGCGACGGACCTGTAACATTACACATATCAGATATAATCATGTGAAATCTATATATACTGACTGGAGGACAGACAGATGGCCAGAATATGTAAACTCACATCTAAAATGACCAGTCAAGGCTAGCTGGACAGCCAGATATCTCCTCTGCAGAATTCGGTACATGTTGGACTGAGCGAAAGAGCGTCCAGCTTCCAGACTCGAAAATGCAGTATCATATACCTCATCCAGGAGGAGTTCCAAACCTGCATTTTTAGAGAATCAAAACTCCATTTCCAGAAATCACTGCTAAACTGAGTTTTTCTATTCACTACATGTCTTTAGATAGCCTTAGAATTAACAAACATAGAATTTAGTATAATGGGGAAAACACTGGAAGTTACTTTAAAAGAAGGCACCTTCAAACATGAGAAAAATGGGGTGCCTGGGAAAGCAATAATCTAGTTCTGATGTTGTGGCCTGAATAATGAGCAACACATTTTTCTCACCAGAGCTGGGAAGCTCTCTGCCTCGAGTGTCAGCACAGTAGCAGTAGCTCGACAGTTCAGGGAAAGCCTTCCTAAAACCATTGAATGTCTGGAAGACTTCTGGAAGTCTGAGATATACAGGTTCCACAGAACAATGCGATCAATCAAAACAGAAATAAAAGTAATTGTGCATAAAATGTCTCTTAGTAGCTCTTGGATATGTCTGTATGAAGAAATATCTCCTCACATCCCCTATATTTCTCACTATAAACACAATATCATTAAATAATATAATGAAAACCTTTGCTACATCAGTTTACTGCATTTGCTGCTTCTAAATACTTATTTCCCTAAATATAATAGAGTTTATTTAATTTCCCCCATTGTATACAGTGTTTCCCCGCTTTACTTTTTCAGTTTTATTTGTTCATTTGGTACAAACTATCAAAGCTAAATACCACTTTTTACTTTATTTTATATTTTCTACTTTCTAACTCCTCAGGTTTTGCTATGATTAATGTAGTTACAGATCTTTGACTTCTAGGGGCACAAAAATGCTACATAAAATTATGCAGTCTGGTTCACTGACTCCTTTCTTCAATGCTTACTGTATTTGTGTTGCCATTTCAGACTTTTGCTTGGACCCTGCTAAATTTACTATAATACTGTTGGGATTTGTTTAAATATCATCTATGTTTAAGGTCTAGAACAGATTCATATTCAAGTTCATATTCTTAATCCATTTGTATGAACGTATGGTAGAAAATTGCACATCACCTAATTTAACATAACACTTATATAACACTCACATATAACTTTACACATATAACTTCCCCTTAAACTCAAAGGTTTCTGTTCAAACATCTTTAAACAGTCAGCTGTGTAATCTCCACACCGTTCTATGAGTGGAATCTTATAGCCAAATTTGTAATGCCTTTATTCTGATTAAAAAGAAATCCATCTGGAAACAATTTCTTTAGAGTAACAGAGAAAGCCACGAGTCTTATCAGGAAAAATACTGATCTATAGTCATGCTCTCATCAGTAATTGCAGTAATCAGGCGTATCTTTAGACAAAAGGCATACAATATTTGTAGATAAGCATTCTTTGTCTAAACATTTGTAAGCTGCCAAAAAAGTGGTTGCTTGTGAGGTCTATACAGCGAAACCTTGTCATGCCGCCATCCTCCAAATATTTACCACAGTACTTTGTGTTCTTTGACAAACAAACTTCCATGAGGAAGCAGAAACACAATTGACACAGTTGACAGTTCTGCACTGAGACATTTCAAAAAGAAACTCTGCTGCTGTCTAGTGGAGATGTAGTGCACCAAAAAATCCTTTGATCAGTTAATTTTAGTAGTAACATAAATCATGATTTGTTAATGGCGTACTTAGAAGAGAAATGACAACAAAAACATTTAACAATACGTTGTTTGTGTGGTTTAGGCGATGACGTGTTTCCGTACAGAAGAAAAACCAAATATGAAATGATTTTTCCAAGATGCAAGACCTTCTGATCCATAGGTAAGGGTAGAAGGTGCCCGCAATGTTCAGGATTTTTAGTCAGGTCACACTGTGTGCAGTATTATGTTCAATTTCCCATTTGAAGATTAAGCCTAGCCCTAGACTAGTTTTGAGTTTAAATGGTAAATCTCCATTGGTACAATCCTAATCTTGAAGTACAAGTTACTTCAAGATTAGGATTAATCCATGAGCAAGAAACCAGCCCCAAGTGTTTACATGGTTATATAAACTGACCACAAAAGGTGTCTGACCTGTTAAAGGCATGCAGCAGATCGAAGACCATCATGTTAGTGGTGTTGATGAACTTGCACTGAACAGGAAGGAAACTGCCATCAGAAGAGCACTGTGGGGGAGAGGCCTCTCCAACGCCATGGAGAAGGCGACGTTCTCTCACCTCACACACACTGGGACCTGAGGTCAAAGATCAAGCAGTTTTCAATAAAAATACTCAGAAAATAAGTTTTGTAAGCTGTAATGAATACATTCCAAAATCCAATTGTCTATACTTATCAAGACTGTGTTTCACACTTCAGTATTAAGATTATTGCACAATTTGTGAAAACTGCACACACTGATCAGTCATAACTATATGGCCTACTATTGAGTAGGTCTGCGACCCTTTTTTTTCCAACAAACTGTGATGCACTGTGTTCTCATGTTTTTCTTGAGCTTACCTTTCACCTTTCTATTTGATCGGAAAACAAACCATTCTTGGCTCTCCCATCACCCTGTCACAGGTTCACAAGTTTTCCTTCCTTGGACCACTTATGGTAGGTCCTGACCACTGTGGGAACATCCCACCTGAGCTGGAGTTTTGTAGATAGTCTGACCAAATTGACTAGCCATTATAATTTGGCCCCTCTCAAAGTCATTTAAATCCTAACGCTTCCACATTTTTTATGTTTTTAACACACCAACCACAAGGACAAAACGTTCACTTGCTGTCTAATATATCCCATTCCCTCCTTGGTGCCACTGTAACAAGGTAATCAAAGTTATTCATTTCAACTCAGTGGTCATAATGTTATGGCTGATCAATGTATAGTTGCATAGACATACAGAAACGTATCTAAAGTCCACTCACACTTAGATGGTCTCCCATTCTGCCTGGTGCCATAGATCTCCATGCCCTCAGTGTCCACACACCAGCACTGGCCCCGAACTCCATCACACTGCACTGGCTGGTACTCACCCGAGTCTGAGCACAGGGGCACTAGAGCTGCCTCACCACTCTGAAGTCCCCTCTGTCTCTGCAGCTGGCAGGAGGTCAGACCTGTGGGCAGTGGTGTGGACAGGCATTTAAAGTGGATTAATGTGAGATTATCTGTCATTGTGACCACCACAATACAGCAAATGTGATCTCCACATTTGACCAATCTGTGTAGGAGCAGTGAGCAGCTGATGCAGTCAGTGCACAAGGAGCAATGCCTGGGGACCCTTGCTCATGGGTACCTCAGTGGTACCTTTACTGGACTGGCATTTCAATTGGTGACCCTACGATCAATGTAATATGGTAGAGGTGACCTCATGATGGCATACTAATCTACAAACCAAGAGGTTCTGGGTGTAAGTCTAGCTCATTTCAACCTCATTTACATTTATGGCATTTAGCAGATGCTCTTATCCAGAAAAACGTCCAATTCCTAATATCAGTGACAACCTCCCAGGAGCAACTTGGAGTTAATAGTCTTACTCAGGGACCCAATGGTGGTAACGGTGGAGGTAGGATTTGAACTCACACCTCCAGCACTACCACCATTTAGCTCGCAAACTAGCCCCTTAATCCTGCGTTGCCAGAGAAAGACTTTTCCTGGATAAAACTGTCAGCTAAATGTGATTAAAAGCTCTCAGTATTAGAACTAACAACCTTTTCTGTCCATGGCATAACTGAATTTTTACCACTCACAAAGCACCACCGATCCATTCTGTCTGCTTCCGGGAACTTCAATCCCTCCATCATTCACACACCAGCACTCTCCGCCACGATTACACTGCACATGCCTATTGAGAGACATAATCATCACACCACTTCAATCAAATGATGGGCATGAAATCATCGGGTAAAAAAAAGAACTATGCATAAAATTGAAATTAGACAAAGACAGCTTGTGAGAGTGTTTCAGTCTCATCTGTCTACCTGAAGCGCCCGTCCTCTGAGCACTGTGGAACATGGTCAAGTTGCTGTGCTGCTCCTGCAACCCTCAGCAGTTCACACTGACTCCGGGTCTCCGATTCCAACTGGTACTCTGCAGGACAGGGCAACAGAAAGTGTGACAAGAGACAGTCTAAAATTCAGATATATTGTGAAGCAATGACTCTGCAGATGAATAAAAAACATAAGAAATACCAGAGTCAGCTTGGCAATTCGTCTCGGCCTTGACGCTCACAATGGGGTTTCACATTCACACATTTGCATTTAGTCTTACCTGAAATTTTGCTGTGGCTAAACGAGAAGCAGCTGAGCAGTAGAACTGAAGAATAAAAGAGGATCATTTTCCTCACAGCTGTGTCTCACACCCTCTCTAATGCAAGAACACATCAACTATCAACACCAGGAGCCTTATATACAGTGAAGATATGCACAGTCATACCTGTGTGGCACTCCAGGAGTCGCTGGCATCTTCACTCTCAAAACATAGAGCCCTTGAGTGGGCATAAAGGGCTTTCAAGTGAACACAAATGTTTTAGACCGTTACAAAACGAGCAGTTGAGCGTAGAACTTCAAGTGCTTTCATCATGACGGATACTTCATCACAAAAGATGATCAGAAACCCTGACTTGCATCTTTCCAATGTGAAAGGTGAGCTCAGGCAGAACAAGACTCACTATTGTCCTGTTTAATCCACACAATAATTACTTATTTTAGAATTTACTTCTGAATTGTTACATGTTCACCATCAAATTAGTTCCAGACAGGCTCCAAAACACTGGGTTATAATTGAAAATACATCCAAATGAGATGGTATTTGTGTATATACATACTGTATAGATGCATTTATGAAAGCACTGGGGAAAAACTCATGTAGTCCATAAAATTCCAAAACAGTTTTACAGCAAATAAAATATTAACATGAACAAATGTTAAATGTGCAAACAATAACATTACAGTACATAGTAAGAATATCTTTTATTGAAGTACATAAAGTTAATTGCATCAAGTTTTTAAATAAACTCTTTAATGTACAGCTGGTATCTCATCAAAATCAACTTCAGTTCTAAACACTTTTTTTTTTTACAGATTAATAGAAATGTTGAATAAACAGACATTTTCAAGTATATATCGTCCTACTATGCCTTATTTATCTCTGTCCTCTTCTTTACAGTACATACAAAAAGTATATACAGTTCTTTTCTCTCGACAAACTGAACTATCTGCATGTTAAACGCATTTACATCCAGCTTCTGACTAGCTTACTGCACTGGGGATACTCAACATAAACTGGAAGTAAGAAGTAGGATTGTGAATTTCTAACAGATATAAGATGATAACTGGTCTCCTACACTAGACCAGCTGCCCGGACTTGCTGTAGAAATGTTCTGTTAAAATGGCTTTGAATATCTCACCAGAGAGTGGACACGTGCTACTGATACACAAGCTAAGAGTGAGTGTTAACTGAGCTCTAATCAAACAATGGAGTTAATTGGCATTCCAGTCTTTTGAAAGCAGTAAAAGAGAAAAGGGCTCTTTTCAGTGGAGGTTATCACTCACACACCAATTTCTTTAAATCTAATTTTACCATTAATCGAGTGTGTGAGTCCAACAAAGAATAAACACAAGGTGACTAAAAATGATTTTCCAATGAAGATCAATCTGTATCTGGAAAACTGGCCTCAAGTGGTCTGGGTCTAAAACTTCAGTGAACTCTGGGTGCTCTTATGAGACTATTCACTTAATGAACAGCAAAGCTCATAATTATTCTATGTTAAAATAAATACATTTTTTAAATGCATGTCTTGACAAACATACTTGCTTAAACACACTACAGGCATTTGACAATGTAAAACGTAAATGAATTTTTATCTTTAGAATTTAGACAGTTTAGAAACATTTAGATTAGACATGTGGGAAATAATATTTTTAAATTCCATCTTTTAAAGGCAGTCCAGTAACACTAAGAGAGTATTACCAAATATCAAAATCTATCATTTAAATGACTTCCTTGGGACAACTAGTCTTGAAAACAAGGTTTAGCTTTTAAATCTTTAACTCTGCTTCAGCACGTTTCCTATGTGCCATCCTGTGAAACCCCCATTCCAACAAGCGTTTCATATAGGACAGGGAGGGAAAGGGTACACAGTAGCTACCATATAGCTATTTCTAGACTGCTAATTGCAACTCGGTGTGCTCAGCTGGACAGTTGGGTTATGTGAACACTGTCCTCTACTTCATGCTTTGTAGAGACTAACTTAAAACACGCTGAAAGTGTCCATGGTTTTGCAGTTCACAGAGCACAGCTCTTTCTATTCCTATTTTAGAGGAGAAACAACCATGGCACAAGAGCAGTCTCTAGACAGCCTTTTCCCCCAATGCTATGCAGTGCGTTGTCGTCTAAAACATGCCCAAAAAGGCCCAAGCATGAAGACACACAACACACACAGCATGTTGGCCTTGTGTATACAACCCAGTTTCCAAGCTCACACAGAACACAGCGTGCTCATCTGCTGCACTTTTCCCAAATCAGCCAGCAGCTGCTTGATTCGGCACTTGAGCTGAGGCAGTCTGGCCAGAGGATCCGGAGGCTCCAGCTCTCCTGTGAAATCCAACCAGCTCTCCAACACTAAACCCAGAGTAGGAGTAGGCATGGAAGCAACAAATTATTAGTATCTGATATCATAAAAATGAAGTGTAAATCTCAGAATTAACGCAAATCTAACTTTTCTATACGCATAAAATGGAAGAATAAATATGTACTATTTTTCTTAGCAATATTTAACAAGAACTTATCATTTATTCTCATTTAAAGCACGAATATGCAAACTCACCGTCCAACTCCTTCTCAATGAGGTCCATGCGGCCGGCCAGCTGGTTCTGAATGTCCTCTATGTGTGTGAGCAGGTTCATCTGCCACTGCAGGCAGTTTCTGGACTGCTCCATCTGCACCGAGCTGCCCTCGCTCACACAGCCAGACAATGAGATGGCACAGCTCACCTACACACATGCACACACACACGCTTAGGTTAAGTTCACCTCAAAATAGATGGAGTCCACATTGCTACATAACAAATAAAATGTAAAATTGCAGTAAATCTAAGCTAGTCAAAAGATAATAACTACACACAGAGTGAAGGCTACTCGGTCAGGGTTGTATGTGTCTGAATAGAAGCCAATCCCATTTATTTTCCACAATTCTCATGACCTCGAAAGTAAGAGAAGACCAGTCACCTCCTCTTCCTTTGGTGCAAACGGCAGCGTCTGGGCAGTCTGAGAGCCCTGCTCGTGTGTGTGTGGGTGGCCAGTGCCCGGAGGTTTCTGGTAACTGTGTTCGCTGGTGATGTAAGTCTCAGTGTTTGAGTTCTGGTTGAGGCACTCCTGAAACAGGATACAGTCTGGAACTCCACCCATAGGCTGGTCCTCATCTGAGTTGACCCAGGAACGAGCCCACAAGTGCAAACTGGGATTGTGTTTGTTCCTTCGGGAGAAACAAACAGGTTAAAAATCCTGCCTATACGAAAATGGAAATCAGTCTGGAGTACAACTACTAGCTCCAACAAACAAAAATGACTTAACATTTAAACAAACATACATTTATAATTCTCATATAGGGCACACATTTTCTCTTTTTCGTTTTCCAACCTGGGCGTCAGAATGAGCGCAGAAACGTCAGTCTCTCTCTCTCTCTCTCTCTCAACATGCAAGCAGTGAGAATTGTTCTTACTGTAAGATGTCCATCTTGAGCTGCAGACCATGAAGCACCTTTTTAACACTGTAAACATCGGCCAGTAACTGATGAGTTGAGACAATCTTCTTGGCATTCTGATGCGAGTAGTTCTCTGCCAGGAAGGATAAGCCGTACATATGGCCCTTGTACAGCCAGTCCTTATCATGACGATATTTGGCACTCCATCTCTGCCCTGAAGAATGGACATATTACTTCACAACAGTATTAAAGCAATCACTGAAGGAGCTAACAACTCTGTCAATTTGCAACGTAGCTTTGATGTAGCGGCTCAAACCATGTGTGTTGAGACAATAATACCTGGAGGGTCTCTGCAGATGTAACAAATGTACTGTTCAGGAATGCTGTCCTCAAGCAGGCCCATACACACACTGTGCTGCCAGCACATGCACTCCTCACACTGAAGGAAAGAAAGAACCAGAAGAAGCAGTCAATATTAAAATAAATATATAAATAAGGAAGTTTTATGTTAAAAGAAACATTTAGAAGAACAAAGACAAATGTGTGACAGTGCTGAAATTGAGTCTTCATGCTGTGTAGTTTATGTTGGGAGCTCATTGTTAGTATTCTTGTTTCGTTTTTACTTTGTAAACGTCTTTGCATTTGAGAAAGGTGCTCAAAAAATTACATTCTTCAATTGTTATTAAAACATCCTTAGTCTTACATAGGCTTTGAAGTGAACATTCTGTTAGGGGAAATGGAGTAAAAATTATGAATTGAGAAGGCACACGAAGCTCCAGTTTCCTTCAGTCCTTTACCTGAATCATAAAGCCGTTCTCTTCATCCATCTCACAAATGCAGCGGACAATCTCATTTACAGACTCCTCCTCTTCATCCTGGAAGTCCTCCATAGTGAGAGAGTCCAGATCCTGGTTATATTCATCCCCACTAAACAGCAGAGACTCGGTGGTGGAGTCTTCCAGGAAGTCAATGTCTGATAGATCTGATGGGAAATTATTTTTTAAATTAAACCTTGATTAGGCACTCAGAGATTCTCTACTCAACTAAAACAAAATAACAATCTATAATGCTTTACAATCTGCTCCTCCACTCTGAACACTCACTCTCTCCAGTGAGATCCACAGAAAGTATGGCACGTGGGTACTGGAAGGCGGTGTGTTTGGAGAAGCTGCTGGAGGAGGTGTGATGGAGTGGGAAGGACGATCTCTCCAAGTAGGACAATGAGACCTCTTCCAAGTCAGAAAAACCTGGCGCATCAGATAATTTGCAAATCATAATTTGTCCTGCAGTCATGGAGTAGATCTGATGTTTTAGCTCTTCATAATCCATAAACACAAGATCAATCATGATCATAAGGCAGTTTGCATTGCCACAGTGGGATTACTTAATGGCCTGGAGGAATTCCATAAAAAGAACTGCTCAGAGACAATGAAGTCAATTTTAAAGCTGGATGGAGAAAACGCATGTCTTAGAGCAGTGTAAAACCCTTCTTTAACTTGCAACAAATTCAATCCTGCTTTGTAATGCTGATAAGCTTTGTAATCACTGCCACTCAGTACTCGTGGCTTATGCAAAGACCACTTAAAAAGAACATTGCTGCTAGCTTTTCAAGCAATCTAACATAATTAGACAAAAATGAACTTTCTTACAGTGCTGCCTAGATTTCTTCTTCTTCTTTTTCTTCTTCTTCTGTTTGATTTTGAACAGATCCTTCTCCTTTCTGTCTCTATCTCTGCGTTCTTTGTCCCTCTTTTTTCCTGGGTGAGGAACATTTCATGCAATCATTTACATTTTCCAAACAACAAAAGCCCTCAAAAACATACAGAGAGATGACTGCAGAGATACTTACCAATGAGCTGGCATTTATCTTCTATTTTAAATTTCCTCTCAGTCTTGATATACATTCCTGAAAATGTTTAATAAATGACATTACAGATACTGTATATTTACAATCAGTCAGATGTTGTGCTTACACATAGTATGATATGAAAAGATGCTTTTTTTTTAAAAAAAAAAAAGGACAACCCTGTAACCTCTGTATCACATAACTAGACCAGTGCATTCAGGATTAATCTGAATAACATAATATATGAATATGAATAAATGATACATAATTTTTTTAATCAGTGCTAGATGCTTCAAGTCCCAAGGCTGTACCTGCGTCCAGGTGTTTATCTTTCTCCATGACCTTCTTCTGCATCTTGTCTTGGAGGTTCTCAAAAATTTTCTCTCTGGGAGGAGGGGGTAGTGAGACTTCAGTGCTGTCTGAGCTGAAGGAGGCTGAGGATCGCTTTTTCTTACAGAACTTGGGAGGCTTCAGGCAGGACCCAGCAGAGTCCAGCTGCAACATGTGACCCTGCGGAGACAAAGCTGTAAAGACGCACAACACTGTTAGTGCCAAGGGACAGTGCAGCAAAGCTCCTGTTATGTCAATTACTGCACGCTCTAACAAGCAGGAACAAACTAAGTAGCAATTACAATTATCTACAACAATACACGATATGATGAGCAAAAGTTCTGTGTAGAGTAAAGAATCTCTCATATTAAATACATGTTAAATGCACTATGGTAATGAAAGAAACTGTATCATTAAAATATACCAATCATTGAAATCAACAGTTTGTTGACATTACATCCTGCTTACAGGCAATATCGGAAATGGTCATGGTTGTATTTGTAATACCAATAGCGTTGCCAGGCATACATATTAAAAAGAAAAATCAATAACACTAATTTGCTTAATGAAATTATGACCTTACAAATACAGATCACATACAGGTTTTTATGAGCATATCAACCTAAGCCAAGGTATCCCGGTTTCTATTAGTGTACATGTAAACATGCAGTGTCGTCTACAGCGAAGGTTAAATGAAGAGAGGACAATACTGTACATACATGAAGAGGTGGAGACAGTTCTCCGTCTCTTGTTGTCTGGTATCTCCACCAGAGTAGTGGTAGGTACAGAAGCAGACGTTGCCCTCGTGCGACTCCCTCTCTCAGGAGAACAGACTTCACTTTCCAGCTCCTTATCAGTGTTGTGATAATACTTCAGGTGATAGTCCAGTAGCTTGGCTTTCCGAAAGGCTTTAGAACAGCCCGGAACCTGACACTTGAACTTATTATGATCCAAGTCAACCAGAGGCTCGTTGGGAGAATTGGGGTCATCAGATCGCTTGATATTTATTACTGGCAAAACAAAGAAGAGATCCAAAATTAAATACCAAATGATACTATATTTAAAACACTCTTAGCAAAAGATTATTTGGACCTGCTGTTTTAAAACACAAGTTTAATAATAAGTCAGGAACGTACTGGGTTCCCTGGCATGTTTGTTGGCTTTAGGAGTCCTGGAGGCAGTTTTCAGACCTGCAGAAAAGGGAGGGAATGGAAAGGGGGAGAAAGAGTGGTGGAGATAGAGAGAGCACAAGAGAGAAAACACATTACATTACATAAAAGCAAAGATTAAATGCAAAGAGGACAGAGTGTACCCCAGCTTGGATATTATTACCTTTTTTAGTTTTAATATATTTCCTCAGTTTTGCAAACATTTTGCATGCTTTTTCTGGATCATTGTTACCAAGAGTGCAAATAATTGAGGAGGACATTATACTGGAGGATTCAGCTGCTTTGAATATTAGTATAAATGACTAAAACTCACAAGCCTGAAGAACCCATCTGTTATTCATTACCTTGATTAATCAGAGCCAAGATGGCTCTACATTGATAAAGTTACTAAGGACATTCTGGACATTCCTACCTGTTACAACTGGAGGCAATTTCTCAGCCACATGATTGATTAGCAACACATCAGTCATTCTTTCCTTCTCAGAGACTGGAGACTGAGCAGTTCCAGGAGGAGGAACTGATGAGGTATGTATAGCAGGAGCTTCCATGACTGGTTTATCAGCAGCAGGTTCATCTTTCACTTCACAGCTACTCTCAGCATCTAAGTAAAAAGAATATGTAGACCCAGTTAATCTCACGTATAAATTTCATGTATGACACATTTCACAAACCCTGGCATGAAAATAAGGATATTGTGCATTTAGTTGCAAAAACCCACCCCTGAAGAGTGTGAAATTTTGTAATGTGTGGACAGTTTGCTAACCAAAGCCGCAGTGGCAGTAAAGAGTCATTAAGCTGGATGCCGACCACCATAACAGAAGATTAAGAAGGAGACGAAAACCGGTGCCATGCCTTGACGCCACAAAAACTGAAGTAATCGCGTAAAAACGCATGAATGGCAATGTCAAATCTTCCCATGTATTACAGAAAACTCATTTTTAGCTGAGAAATAACAAAAACAACCAGCATTCTACTGGCAATACAGTCATTTACAGTCATATTTTCAGTGATTATTCCGACGTGTGTCCACTGCGTTATTGTGATGCGACTCTCATGTGGAACGGCATCTTGTGCAAAAATGTAGTTCTCTCCCAGAAATGAGTTAAAAACGCGTTATAGGCCAAAATGAGTCCAAATTGGCTAAAAACGGGGAAAACGTCAATATTTCTTCACTTTCAATTTGTCAGAATTTTTTTCCCCCATATTATAATGCTACAGAGTAAAAAACAAATATAAAATATATAAACAGCCAGTTTGGTTTATAAAAAATGTTGGAAATGAGACAGATTAATGCTGGAAATCGGCAGATTAATCGATTAACAAAATAATTGTTAGTTGCAGCCCTATTATTACTATTATTATTCAAATTTAATGTTCAATCATTTTGGCAGTCAACTTCCTGAATTCTCTGGTTTGGTTTGGTAACATGATCATAGTAATTACAGTAGAGCATGTCATATTTGTAATCAAATTCCTAACAAAGTGCTCAAGAGATTCTGACTGTAAACTGATGTATTTCAAAAGAAAATGAATCAGACAGTAGACAGTCAAAACATGCATTCAGATCATTCTGAATCATTGTTGAGAAATCTCAGAAAAACGCTCACTGAATCCATATTACAATAAGAACTGCTGGGCAATATGCCTGCACTGCTCCATGATCTTCAGAGAAGGCAGCTTTTTGAACAAACACAAAGCAGTTTTGCATGGGAATCCTAACAGGAATTTCTGCTAGCCATTGATAACACACCTTTATACACTGCATTATTTGTATGTTTTGGAAAATTTTCAACTGCTAACTAAGAGCGGACAAATTCACTTTGGTGGAGAAAACATAAAACAAAAAAACTGTAGAGAACACAGCTGGGTCCACTCTGAAAAAGCTATTTCAGACCTGATAAAGAGCTGAGCAGTGTGCACGTGTAAGGAGAATCTGCATGTTCATTTTGTAATCAATTCTATCTCTAAGGACAGCACAGCAGCTAGTAAAATCTCCAACCTGCTATTTGACTGATGTCTGTTTGGGGTGGGTGGGGGTTGGAATCCTGACTGTGTGGAGAAGGAGGACAGGTTTGGTCAAATGTAGCTGCCAGGCGCTGAGATCTTCTCCGTCTTTGAGGAGAGCTTGGAGAAGCTGCAATGGCACATATAGAAACCCACAGACACACAATTACTAGAGATATACACTTGATTTTTGTTTTGCGTTTAAGCAAATATTCTTGCAAGTGCACACTAATGACCCTTGCTCAGTAAAACAAGAAGCATTTACATTAAATTTATAGTTAAGGCATTTGCCAGACATGCTTATCTAGAGCGACTTCCATTTCCTAATTACAGGTACAGAACTCTCAGTCCAGAGGTGTGCATCCTATCACTAGACCACCACCACATACCAAAACAAGCTCCTTAATACTCTACAATAGAAATGAATAATGTCCATTAAATAGTGCCTGAGGACTTTTAACCTTTTCAACATGAGCTATTTTACGGCTTCCTATTTGTACATAATTAAAACATTCTGAGTCTCAATCTTTTAGCAAAATAAAGCTGGCCACCATTTTTTCCTGGACCCAAACTCTTCTGAAAGCTAGACAGTGGGCTCACCTGTGTGTGTATCTGTAAGATTATGAACGGAGCTGGGTGAGGGGTTGGGCTCTGCTGCTGTACTTGTGCTCACACTGCTGATGGTGGACTCTCCCGAATCGTGTTTCAGTCTCCTGGAGCGACCTGTGGCTGGGGAGGAAGTGGAGAGAGACGAAGGCTGCCTCTGTGCAACAAGCGTCTGAGCTGCCTCTTCGCCTAGGGTGATGTCTGCGGTCTCTGACCCTTTTGGCGAGGAAGTCTAAAACAAGGAAAGAGACAGAGATTTTTCAAAAGAAAACAGTTATTTATCAAAGGACAACCGAAGTAATTCAACATCATAACTTTGCCAAGAGACAAGCTGAGGAACATACTGGCTGTGAAGAGATAGGCACGTCTTCAGTCTCATTTTTAGTACATCCTATACAAAAGGAAAATTAGACACATAACACCATTAGACACAAAAGCTATGATTGTGGATTCGCTACTGGGAGAGACTTTTAAAAATGAGGTTTACCTGCCACTTTATTGGGACGTGCTCTCTTCACATTGCACAAACTATTTTGCCTGCTCCTGCTTTTTCTTTTTGTTTTAGCCATCTCGAGCTCCTCAGGGGATGGCTTACAATCTTCCTCATCAGAAGAGGCTTAACAGGGCAAGGGGACAGACACATGATGAGGCCCAAGATCTTATGATGGCATAATCCTTTACAACTGAAGAAGCAGGACATTTCTGGACATTCAAACTATTCCTCCATCAAGATAAAAAAAATAAACTACAAGTATCGCTTAACATCCAGTATTTAATCATAAAAGTAACAGACTAGATTCATATCACGAAATTCATATATGGAACGTACGATTCCTCCCATATTCACATCAACACGCACCCTTACATTTTCATATACATAAACATTTGAAGTTCCTGAAAAAGGGCTGATTTAGAGCCTCACAAAGATAAAGAAACTCATTTAGTACCGAGTCTGTCAGAATCTGCATTGTTATCGTCCTCATCATCAAGTACATCAAATCTGAGCTCTGTTCTGTCCTCTCTGTCTTTGTTGCTGTTGGCACTGGTGCGAGGTCGACACCCCCCTTTACTCTTGGCAGCGGCAGAGGCTGCCTTCACAAGGGCAATCCAATCCTGCTTCAACACACAGCCAAGAGAAGTCTTTGTAGCTTTATACAATCAAAAGCCTACGTAGTATAAAATATCAGTCTATATTGTGGAAGAGATAGGAGTGTTCTTTGAGAACAGTTTTCCACAGATGTTAGAAATAACACACTGCAAAGACAAAACCAAATATCCTAGCAAACATTTCTGTTTTAGAGACCTATGTAGCACTTTCACATTACAATTCACTAATATTAAATAATTGCAGGGGAGGAGAACAATGAAAAGCAAGGAACAGGGGCATTCCATCTGACTGTTATTAAGAAGAGTCATAGAGTAAAATGACTACAGTGACATGAAAATATTCAATATTAACTTGTAGGAGTCTTGGAATGAAACATTACACAGAAGGTACATTTGGATGAGGCTTTGAGAAAATGAGCAACTTACTTGTCCTTTGGCATCCTCTGGCATGGATTTGATATGTATCCTCTTAACACAGCGAATGACTCCATCATAAAACTGGACGGTGTAGGTTCCTGCAAAGTTTATTTCAAGTGTAAATCACATTTTCCACAATAATTGGTTCTATAACATAGCATCATGCTTTGACAAGTCATGTTTTGACAAAAACAGAGACATGAAAAAAGTCCCTTGCCCTCTTTGTTGATGCTTTCAATCTTGGCTGGGTAGTAGCGGCAGTCGGTCCATCTAGCAAGGACTTCCTCTCCATCCTTCAGTTCCTGTAATAGAAGAAAACATAGAATTAGAATGTGTTTTCTCTCACTTAAAGGAACATTTTACGTTATTACTAGAAATAAAGTAAAGTATTCTGGAAATCAGAAAACTTTGCAATGCATTCAAAGGCACAGACAATTTCCTACAAATGTAAACAAGTAAAACCCTGAGCAACGTTTGGAAGAAATGTGCTGTGAAAGCAAACAAAAGGAAGCAGAGCAAAAATATTTTTGGATTATGCAAATACTACATCATCCTATAAGATGTCAGCCCCACAGTGATTATACAAGTTACAATGCTGCTGGGTAGCCAGATCAGTTTTATGTAAAATAAAGAACAGCATATAGCCCATAGTTAAAGAAGCTTTACTGAATCCGTTTTCATTATCACTGTTTAATAACTAATTCACATTTCAGCATTTAACTCTGTGAGGGTTGTGATATATGCAATGAACAATACAACATAAACCGCCACATATACATATTTTTTCACTGATAGCTACAGTATGTATGCTCTTCACAAACAAATGACATTTGCAAAAAAAAAATCCTAGAGGCTTTTAGCCATTTTGTAGTTGTTGATGGTGGGGAAAAAAACCCAAACAATAATGAGACAAGCAGTTAATAGAGAGCCAGATCAGGGCAGATCGGTGGTTGATGTATGTACTTGTCTCTGCTGGGGCAAGTCTGTTTGGTCCTCTGTGCTCTCTGTACATCCAGGAAGCTCACGCAGGCGAGATGCTCTCATCTCGCCCAGTCTCTCCTGGTAGAAATGTTTGCAAGAAAACAATAATTCAATTAACAATCTCATTAACAAATGGTTAATGAGATTAATGAACATACCTTCTTCTCTATCTAACAAATGTTTACATGAATACATTTACTTTTCTGAAATGCTACTAAACTCTCAAACTTCAACCTTCCAACACAAAATTTCTGTGAGGCATTCCCGTATTTTTCATGACATCCTAAACCAAGTGTCAACAGAAACTGAACTCATGGCATGAAGCAAATACACACATGTATAAACATGTCCATTTGATTTAATTATTTAAATAAACATACAGAAACCTCCTCCTCTTCTTTGAGAGCTTCTTTTCGTAGTGCAGGTCTTTCTAAAGGGCGCAGTCTGTTGCTGTCCCACAAAATCCACTCATCATATCGATGGCTCCAGCGATCAAAATGGATGAGCATCTTCCCTTCACCATAGTCAATCTTCTCAATTCGTGAAGGGTACCTACATTTGATTTAAAATTAGTTTTTACAAACTGGAAAAAAACACAAATAACACAACTGTAAAATTACGCAGTAAAAAAATATTCTTCACCATTTCTGTAAATAGTCTTGAGCTTCCACTCTGGCTCCAACCTCAAAAGTGATTCCAGGTCGATTAGGGGGTTTCTTACTCATTTTCACTGGAATCTGTTCAGATCTTCAAGACACCAACCCTCTCCCCTCCTAGTGAAAGTCATTTAGATGTGAGCAATAGTGGATTTTAATGACAATCACACAAAAGAGCAGATATGATATTTAAACTCACTCCAAAGCAAAACAAATATACATCACGTCAGACCTTATGAGAAGCCAGATTATGCATGCTATAGTATACAAAATAACAGAATTTAGTTATAACCCTAAATTGTCACTGATGACAAAAATATTTCTGATCTGATTCAAATAAAAGATACTGGAAATTGCATGGATGCTTAAACAAATGCAGCAATGCATGTCAGATAAGAAAACGACACGATGTCTAGCAGCAATACGATCAGCAATGCTATTTTTTACCAGCTGGGCAAACAAAAATACTTTAAAACAAGTTCCACGACTTCCAAGCTAATAGCACGTTAACCATAAGACTAACCAAAAACGATAAAGAATCGACATGACAACAATCAACCTACTAAAATAATGGCTTCTAATCTTTTCGAATGCATTTTAAAAGACATGCAAGGACATGTTTGCGAGCTAGATGCAATCAAAAGGCGTCGTTAGAAAGGGTTAGCTTATTTAGCAATGTAGCTAGCTTGCTATAGTTACTTTACATTTACACCGATAATAGCTTCTAGTGACAAGAGTTTTATTCTCCAGCTATGAGTCATCTTAAATAAATGCTCACTTCATTGGCCCGGTTCCCCTTTATTTCGTGGGCTTTTTGTTGACATTCGAATGAGCTGAAGAAACGAACAGGATTTGACCCAATTTTGGCTCAGGCTAAGCTAGCTCGTTAGCTAGAGAGCTAGCGCTATTCTCATTGAAGCGGCCAGCTAGCCAGCGTAAGCTAGCATCGAAGCTATCGGTCGGCTACTGAGCGAATTACTTCACTTTCGGGACCGCCAGTCCAGTTTAAATAGCCGGATTAACATTTGCTGCTTGAGATCATTACAGACAGCAAGAAAACTGTTTAAAAAACGGCTTATTACCGGGCTATCGTTAGCCACCGAACCCAGCGATGCCCCAGCTTACTTGAGCGCTGCTATGCGGCTAGCCGCTCGCTCCGAGGGGATAAAAAGTATGTGGAAAAATGACAGGCCGTTTTTTTGTCTTTTATAAAATGGTAACTTACACACATAATTATGCCTAGCATTTCTGGCGTGCGATATATATTGGTTAAAGGAAATGCATTGGGATTTACCTTTGAAAATTCATTGAGGGTCTAGCTATTAGTTCCTAAACTGCTTTCTTTTCATTCTTCAGTTCAGGGACATTTTAAAAGCTACCTAGCTACCCAAACAGGGGGCGTCACCACGCACTGCAACCTCTGGAGTGACGTAATACGCATGGGTCACGTGACGCGGCTCGCGTGCCCCGCCAGCCTTTTTTGGCATTCCGCGCACGCTAGAGCGATAAAATATTCACCAATATGGAATAACTTATTGTTGCGATAAAAACGTAATTGCAATTAATTTAACTGCTAATAGGGGAGGATTACTATTTGAAATATCGCTTAAAGGTTCTCCCGTAATACAAACTATTAAAATGATTACTATGGATAAATTCCATATGATCAATGCCATTTCTGTTCAAAGCATCATGTTGTGGGTTTTTGGTTTTTTTTTCGTTTTTTTAAACATTTATGGCTCTGTCAAACGCTCTTGTCTTGCAAAATTCGCCTCCAGAACTCTCAATATCTCCCTTATCTTACTGAACTCTACATAATCAGCAACGTTTTCAGTAAACTCACCTCCATAAAAGAAGTAAAAGGATGAAAGTGAAATGGGACACTACGAGAAATCTTTAACTCAACACATCCTAATGAGTTTGAGGAGATATGGGGAGCTCCCCCATATTTTTTTTTCTGAACTTTTTAAATGAACCGATCCATTCCGCTCCGACCCGTTCCATTCCGGGTCGGTTTTCCACTACACCCGATCTGTTCCACCCCGGGTCGGTTTTCCACTACACCCGACCCGTTCCGGTCCGACCCGACAGGTTTCTGCTGCATGTAAACCTGCTGTGACGTGCTATATTGAGCTGAGTCTTTTGGCCCTGTAAGGTATGAATGTGAATGTGTGCCCTGTGGTGTGTTGGCACCCGCCCAGTGTTTGGTACCCACCTTGCGCCGTAGTTCCGGGATAGGAATTAAGCGGTTCAGATAATGAATGAATAATGCTTAACGAGCATAATTTATTTTTAGGCTTATTTGATGCCCAATTGTGGCCTGTTGAGGTGCAATAAATATAGAACGTTCTATAACGTCTATTGTGTTTAATGTACTACTATTATAAACATAGTAATAATAATAAAATAATATCTACAATAATATATTAAATTTGATATATGTCATGTCTCACATTGTCCCACAGCAACATTAAAATAGTGTAGATTAGTGTACAATGTTTTCTGATCATTTCATTAATTAAGCATGTAATATTTAGTTTTATTATAAATGATTTAAAGTCCCATTAAGGGTGAAGAATCCAAATTCTTTGACATATTTGAATATTTTTTAAAAATGTAATGCAATACTACTTTCGCTGGTAAATATTTTTTTGGGGGGGGGATGATTGGATGGCGCTGATCGGAATGGTTATGAGCTCCCGTGATCAGAAGGTCGCCGGTTTGAATACACTTGAGGTATGCATTAGCGAGGTACCTTCCCCAAGCACTGCTCTCCGGGTGCTGCCCATGTCAGCTGCCCACTGCTCCATTACGGATGCAGAGGTAACATTTCGTTGTGGTGTATTGTGTGCTGTGCTGTGATGTGTTTGCAATGACAAATAATCACTCACACTTTTTTTTATAATACTGTAACTCAGTTACTAACTTAGTTACTTTTTGGGAGAAGTAATTAGTAACAGTAACTAATTACTTTTTTTAAGTAATATACCCAATTCTGAGTTTGTCAGCCAACCAAAATGCAACGACATTAAGCAAGTAGATCAGGACTAGTTACAAGTATGCTTTTACATTCATGACATTTATCAGAATAAATGCATGCTCAAGCTCACTACTTGTCTACATGTATTCAAGTGTTCTACCACTACACCACCTTTTAAGAGGAACAATTTGACCATGGTATGGAGACATCAGTAGTTTCAACATTACAGAATTTCTTCTTGTAATCTGTGATTGCATCCATTTGCATGGAAAACCAATTATAAAGTTTGAGTTGGTGCTGTAAGAGGTGTGGGTGTAGCCACTGGGAGAACAGCATCTATTCTGTGCATCGAAGACAATGCCAATGTCTAGAACATTGATTTTGGTCCTGCTTATGTCCTTATTCATCCAAAATGACCAACATTTGAAACATAAACTAACAAAAAAGGACATTCAAATATTTTTATTCAAAACAAATATAACAGTATTGAGTTCATATTATTAAGAAGTTCTCCATTTTAGTATATACTGCTTTATTTGGATGAGTGAACATTGCTATAATGTAGAATGTCATGTGTTTAAATACCTATGTATTTGTGCATATTGTGAATTGTGTAGCAGTTTGGTTGTTTCACCTGATTTTGCCAATGTTTAAAAAATTAGAATATTACTTGTCACTGGTATTACTGAGACAATCCCCAAAATAAAAATGCAACCCATTATTGATTTGGTCAAGGATAAGCTGAAACTGATAACTATATTTGGCAAGTGTTGATATGACACATTTCTAAGCCCTTATTGCATCTTCATGCTTCACCGAAACAGTGATTTGCAGAGAGCCTCAGTTGGATCACACATCGGTTTCACTCGCTCTCACTTGCTCATCACTCGCCCAGCATTCAGCCAACACACTTGGAGGAATTGCTATGGCAACTGGTTGCTATGGGTGATGTGACACCACCACATACTCCTCTGGTGGGGGAGACGGAGTTAGACAACAAAAGCCAGGGATGCCAGCTAGGAAGAGATGTGATTATTTTGATTTCTGAATGAACTGAGGCATCGTGTTAAAAGTTGAGAAAACCTATGGTTTGTGCTGGCAGCCATAATGGAAGCTGAGCCTCCCTACGTTTATTTTCGGTGCACATCTGCTCTCTTTTGACGGCTTCTTTTTAGCAGCTCCTCCACAACAGGTAAGTGAGTGATTCTTCCATTGCACTCCAAACTGCTGGTGAAATAGAACATGCTGCTCTCATCCTTATAAGTCCACAGCTTTATATGTCCAGTCTAGGCTATTATCAGCATTATAACATTATGTAATATACATTTTAGCGTTGTTGAATATGTAATCTACAGGCAGTGATTTATAGGAGGATGTTGCATGCATTATTTTTACATAGATAGTATGGCACATGGGTGTCAGCTGTGCTTTATATTTTTGTATACAGGCATTTGCAGTCAGTTATCTGCAAAATTAGAGTTTGATCCAGTCACAGAGTTCAAGACGGAGAGTTTGAGACCAACAGTTACATGCGTGTCACATTCAAACTGCACCTACATTACGAAAACATGAAATATCGCAGGGAGTGTCAGGGCTGTAACTGGGTACTGACATTAAATATTGTACTGTTGCAGGGTCACTGGTCACCAGCCAGGTTCAGTTCTTCAGTATAATAATTATTATAAATAATAATTTCTATTTTATGCCATTTAAATAGAATTTGAAGCATTTCACAGATGAAGATTAAACATGTGCAGATTCACTCATGCAGATATGCAGATTTAAAGAGGTTGTTACACTATGGGTAATTCAGTACGGTAAAAAAATGAAATAATGTCTGTAATATGTCATTAAAATGTCGTATAGGTGCATCATGTGTGATGTCCATAGTACTGACCACTTAAGACACATGGAAACACATGATGAAATTAGCCATTAAAAAGAGTAATTGCTATCTATGATCACTGAAGAGAGAGCGAGAGGATGAGAGAGAGCAACAATAATACATATATATACAGTATGTATGTGTATATATATATATATATATACTAGATTGCATCTATATTTGATCTTAAAATCGATTAGTCTGGCATTCTTATTGTGTTTGTGCCATTTTATATAAAAAGCACATTTTGAACTGAAGAGATTTGCATTTGCCAGAACATTCCTGGTTTTCATCTTTGTAATATTCATAAACATTTTTCTTCCAGATTCAAATCGAGAATTTGAACCAGCACCTGCAAAAGGCAAGTTTGATACACTAGACTTTGACACTTTACTAAAGCAGGCTCAGAGAAACTTGAAAAGGTAACCCTGAGGAATGGGGACACTGGAGAAGATAATCATTACCTCTGTGCTACATGTTAATGCACATTTTCCAATGCTGCCCTTTGTCATTTTTAGTTGTTTTGCCATTTCTGGTTTTTGTTTCTGAAAGCATAAACCTTCTATTGAAGTGAAGATTTATATGAAAAATTAAAAGAGTAAAAAAATATGAAATGCAATGAAACTATGTAACGTAAAGTAAGAATTTTTAAAAGAAGAATTTATTTAAATATTCAGGAATGTAATGCACATTTTAAGAGCTGAGAAATTATGTTGTGCTAGTTCAATAATTGGGGAATAGATTTACATTGCTGAAAATGTATTTCAACCCAAATAAACGTGTGTTAAATGTCTGTTGTGCGTTTTTGTTTTTGTTTGTTTGTTTTTAGTTTATCCATTTAGACTATCTATTGCCTTTTTGTAATCAGAAATGTTTATGGATACTTTGACTAGTATGCTTTTTTTTTTTCACATGATGGCTACCTCACAGTCTCCTCTACGACAAACACATCTGGCAATGTGCATTTGGTGGCATGTCATTAAAAAAAAATCTCATATTCTAACGCAATCTCATCTCTTCCATCTGTTCTCATGGGATATTTCACTGCCAGCACAATACTCCTCACAAATTTCATCTCACCTGATAAGGATGTACATCCAGCTCTTTCTGGAGAAGTATTAGCTTATGACACATCCATAACTAAAATTAGCCAATTACCTGTCACAGGCTATTTGGATAAGCTTATTCAATTTATCTATGTCCATGCAGTGTAAAGTAAGAATTCTCAAGATGAGGTTAATCCTTTACTGAATTTATTATTCCACTACCTTCATAGGATTTCAAGTGCTTTGGTTTAGGAATTTTGAATTTCTCCGAGCTCTTTGTTGAGGAAGTCCTGAGCTTTAGGCCTTATGATTCAGTTGTTTACAATAGCAGCCAGGAAAAAACACTGGCTACGCTGTTAAGCTAAATGTCAATCAATGTAATGACCAACCAGCTCCCTGGGCATCTGGTAACGAGCGTGACAAGCTCCTTTTCTCTCTCTTGCCTCTCTAGAACCCGTCCTTCTCCGTAGTGTGCTCTAATTGGGTGTGTCTGATGTTGTGCATATTGTTTCTGGATACTGAAATGAACTGCTCATTCCAATGATGTGACTTTACTGTTGTGCACCGGTTATCAGTGTTTTTGCAAATTCTCTGGTGCAAAGCTGTGATTAGCTTAACTACATGTTTTCAAAAGAAAACAAGCTCACATCAACAAGAGACATGTCTGTAAAGGTTCAGAAATAGATCAATATTGCCATTTTGGTGCTCTGTTTCTATTTCATTTTCCTCATCGCTACAGTCTGTAAAGGTGAGATTGTGCCATTTAAGCTTGTCCTTATTAGACAATTATTGCCACAGCACACTAAGAAGCTCTAGTGTCAGAAAATGACCAAATCATTCAAATGCACCTTGTGTGTGTGTGGCCTATTAGATTCTTAATGCTGACAGATGCTTTTTTGTCTCAAAAAGACCATGTGCCATGTGGTTCACAAATGGGTCTTGCATTTATTGTGCTTTTTTTATATTTGTTTCAAATAAAATGAATGTATTTCTCTCTCTGCTACTGAGTGACTTTGATTCTTGACAGTATATGGAATATATATATGAATAAATATGTGAGTGTTTTTAAACAGTTTAATTTATAATGCCAAATTGTAATTTTAAGAATTGTTTAGAGATTTGTGTTATATAATTTTAACTGTAATTTCTGCCTTTCAAAAACTATTACAAAATGGGCACCAAACAAGGAATGAAACATAACGGTGACTTTTAGCATACCTTGAATTTATATTCACAAGGCTTGGCTTGTTTTCTTACCTACGAGATCCATCTTCTTCCTATCTGTCAGCATTTGGGCCAGAAGAGACAGGTCCATTTTACAGAGCTAAAGCTCAGTGACATGCAGCACTGCAGAGTCAGGCAGTTTTATATAATGACAGAGAGGATACTAACTCATGTAATGTAGAAATGGTGCCTGTGCTTGAGTGAATTACCTCCTTCTCTTTGGTACAGGTTAATAGGTAGAGGTTTTAAAGACAATATTCTAAAATACTTCAATATTTGTGACAAGGCCTATCATTTACTATTTCATTTATTAATTTTGTTGTGATGGAGCATAAATGAGTATTATAAATATCTCTCAAAGTTTAAGAAAGACTAACCTTAATAAATAATTTAACGCACATTCTAAATCAAAAAAATGTACACATACAGCAACTTTTCCACCAATTCCACTGTGAAAATTCTTCAGTAAGCCATAGAATTTAAGGTGAACATGTAACTTAAGCATTACAGTAATATTAGAGTATAACATCTTACAATATATCGTTATATATTTAAAAATAAAATGATTGGTGTTGTGAAATATATGTAAGAACATTGCTGTACGCTTTCATATCAAATTAACCTCGAATATTTGAATAGTAATGATACACATTTAAAAAAAAAAACGTTCAGCAATCAGATTCGAGTACTCAGTCATTATTAAATGAGCGAACCAAAATTTTAGGCGGAGTAACATTTACGTCTATTTTTAACTGGTGAATTTAAAGATTCAAGTACGCGAACGCAGAGTTAATCTGAATTACTTAACCCAGAATAATTATGTAATGATGAAAGTCGAGTTCATCTGGAGACCTTCACAATCACTCGAGTCATCGGTTTGAAGCAAAGCAGCCAGAGGCCGCGTGGTGTCAGTCAGTAGCAGGAAGGGCCACAGCGCACCTTGCCTTTAACAGCGTAACCTTCCCTTTAACACGTTACCTGGACACACCTGAACTTCCTGTTCCGAAAAGTTCCTAAACAACACGGAGAGGACATTTTGTTGTAAAAACTACAGAACTTTCTGAAAACTTTTTTCCACGTCTATCGAGTGCAATTTTGGTGAGTGGAACGGCAAATTACTTACTTCTTAAATATATGTTTAAGTAAATAGGACACGTAACGTAAAGACACTTCATTTTACTTCCGTTTAAGTTAATTTTAATGTAGTTGAAGTCAGTGGAACCGCGTCTCTAGAATAATTTCTGTCAGAATAAATGTTGAACAACTTTAGGGATGTAATATATTTAAAAATATATTATAGATTTTTATCAGCGGAAAATAAAGCGTAGATGAGGATATGGGTTTATACGTTTCTCCTGTAGCCGCGCGATATAATACAACGAGAAATGTTATATATATATACACATACATACATACATACATAACATTTCTCGTTGTATTATATCGATAGAATATATATATATATATACACATACGCAGGTGTGAAAATACAAACAAAAATAATAAAATACAAGTAATGACTCAATTTACAAAATGCAAAGTGAGCAAACAAAAGAAAAAATCTAAATCAAATCAGTATTTGGTGTTATTACCATTGGCCTTCAAACCAGCATCAATTCTTATAGGTACACTTACACAAAGTCAGGGATTTTGTAGGATTATAGTCATTATATTATTTTGTAGTCATTATATTGTTTTGTAGTATTATAGCTATTTTGTAGGATTATAGGATTATAGATCTGTGGTTAGTTCTCTCCAAGATGTTTGGGAACAATCCTGTTTGCCGAAGTTCCTTTTCCAAAACTGTTTTGAAGGCAAAGGGTGGTCACACCAAATATTGATTTGATTTAGATTTTCTTTGTTCATTCACTGCATTTTGTTGATTGATGAAAATAAATGATTAACACTTCCATTTTTGAAAGCATTCTTTGTTTACAGCATTTTTTCACATCTGCCTAAAGCTTTTGCACAGTACTGTGAAACATTCTTTATATATATATATATATATATATATATATATATATGTGTATATATATATATGTGTGTGTGTGTGTGTGTGTGTGTGTAGATTTATATATATATATATATATATATATATATATATATATATATATATATATATATATATATATATATGTATATATATGTATATATATGTATATAGTATATGTATATATATATATATATATATATATATATATATATATATATATATATATATATATACACGTATGTGTGTATATATATAAAAGAAGAAACATTCATAGAATAGGAGAGTGCATTTGTTGCTCTTTTGGCAAGCAGCTTCACCATAAGCGCCGACATTTGTGTTTTGTAGAAGAGAAGAGAAAAGCGGCTGTGTCTAATCCCCTGAACACTCTTCTGTGAGATGGCCTTTGATGAACACTTTGAAATTTAATGAGCCACGAAGTACCAGCACAGACAAACAGACCTACAATCACTGGGATGTCTGACACACAAAATCCAGACTCGCTGCCAGTGGTCAAGAGCCCAATGGGCCTGAAATCAGAAGAAGAAGAGGAGAAGAAGCAAAGTGATGCAGACATGAACGAAACAGACAGAAAAGAGGTGATGGTTGTTGGTGTTCACGGGAGCCGAGTACCTGTCGCGGCCCGCAGGAGAAATCTAATCCACCTGCTGTGATGGGAAAAGCAACATCTGATCTCAAACTAGAGAGCAGCGAAATAGAAGGGAGGTCAGATTGTGCCGGAGGAGTGAGCAGGACAGAGAGTGAGAGAGAGTTTGAATCACAAGAGAAGGGAGAAACGGGAGAAGGATGGATGGAGAAGGATCAGCCTGACTTTAGGAAGAAGGCAGCACAGCTAGACGAGGTGCTGGAGGAGTTGGAGAACTCAAGGCCGGAGAAAGCAGCAAGAGTCTTCAGCCCCAACAGCATGCCTGAAAGTGGCAGGAGGAGCTCAGTCTGCTTTGTGAAGGATCTAGAAAAGAGCCCCTTTCTAGGACCTCATGGAACCCCTCCAGATGGATACTACCATGACTATCACCAGAAAAACTCACAATGCTGTAAGTGGGGAAATTGACTTTTTCCCTAGGTGGTGGTCTTATGTTAGGATACACTGAAATATCACTGTTTGGCCCCTGAGGCAGGCGATTGACAAGTGCAATTATAGTCATCTGGGTGACAGAAACCCTGTGTTTGGACTGGGTCCCCTGTAATTAGGAAACAAAGTCACCTTCATAAGAGCATTTGGTAAATGCCATAAAAGTAATATTAAACTTTATTATATTAAATACTACATATACATTCACAGCATTTTACAGTGATATACATCAGTCTGCTTTTTTCTTTTGAAAAGCTAGACATAAATCAACAGCCACTTAACATATCCTTCAAAGAGAAGATAAGTTAATAGTCAACAAAAATACATGCATGAAAACTCGTAGAGGTCCATTTTTTTGGCAATGAAAAAAGAGAAGTGTGTTTATATGCAGTTGTCACAAACAATTTAGCAAAATTAATTAATCAAATTGCTAATGGTGAACCAACCTTCTAAATTGTTCCCAAATCACAAATTATATTTCTCCTAATTATCTTAATTATAGACTCAGACCATTTGTAGTGCTCTAAATGACTGTTACTTCATCAATTAAAACAGATTTTGATTGCCGGGTTTCTATAGTGCAGCTTTTCCAAGGTGATGTACTGGGGACAAATTTGATGTGCTTAAAATGGCAGTGTCCATATTTATGCTCGTTCTGATCTTCCTGTCCTGGCAGGAGGCTACACGTCTCTGCCCTTTGATGCTCCCAGATTGACAGTGCCACCCACGGGTTGGTCTACACTGCGCTGCTCAGTTTTTTTGCAGTCATTCCAATAGTGTTGGGTGGCGATAACCTATCTTTGAAGTACTCCTTGAAGAGTTAGACATTTAAAAGATGCTGTGACGCTCTTGATTCATAGACTTCTTTTATTGATTGAAAGGGGAGATAAGACAAAGGTTTTCTCATAATTATCATTATGCTGAATAGGCATCCTGTCAACTGAAGTCGTAAAAAAACAGCCATTGTCCACTTTCAGGCGTGTTGGTTCTGGGTCTGTCTCAAGGCGCCACTGCCCATTGAAGCCTCAGTGTGATGGGAGTGATTGGAGGTTGAAGAAGTGAATGTCCACCGCCGCCATGTGTCGACGACCCATCTCCTCCTGTACTTCCTGCAGCTGGGTGTTATGGCTGCTTATCTCAACCACAGAGTCTGCTCAAACTGGTGCCACTCACAATTGTCTTTTTGCCTTTGGCAGGCAGTAATTTTCTGCACAGCAAGCAATGTTTACACTTCATTTACATTTACTTCTGTACAAAGTTGGGCTAGAAATCTGTTTAAATTCACAACTAGTTATTAGAAATTATGACCATAATTATGAATGCATGTAGTAAAACTTTTCATCCTTCATCAAACCGTGGGATAACAGTTAGGGAGTTGGCCCCATGATCAGAAGGTAGTCGGTTCATGTCTCGGACCAATAAAGGTACCACTGAGGTACTAATGAGCAAGGTACCGCCCCAACTAACAGCTCACCGGTGTTGCCAAAAAGATGCCCATTGCTCCTTCACAGATTGTTCAAATGCAGAGGTCACATTTCATTGTGGTGCACGCTGTGCTGTGTTGACAATGACAAATAATCACTTTCTTACTGTGCGCTGTGCTGATATACTGGATTGCAAGTCAGGTTCCAGCAGCAGCCGTGAGGATTCGGGTTTTGGCTTTTCATTTTTGCTAATGCTGACCTCATGCCAGGCCAACTTGTACTTCATCTTCATTTCTGACTCTTCTGGCTCCATCTTTGCACTGGATGACCCAGCTACTGCTGAAATTCCCCAAGAGCACAGGCAGAGGTTGTGGGGCTAAAGAAGCCAGGTCTAGCTCACCCAGCACCTACCTTAACAACCTGGAGGACTGTTTATTCAACTGTGCCCTTGTTTCAGTTACACAGGATCCAGATCCTGAGTACACAGGGGGGTGGGGGGAGTATTTGTCTCTGAAAGGTGAATAAACGATCAGTAGCATACCCATAATGGTGGTTGAGGTAGAGGTTTTACAGTGTTGAAGTATAGATCAAACATATAAACATTGAATGCAGAAATCTACATTAAATTAATCCAAAAACAAGGAGTAAGAAAATGTACATTTTTTTTTTTCAGGACAAAGGGTTTATTTATATAATAATAATAATAATAATAATAATAATAATAATACCAATGGAAAACCTATGTTGGCAGAGACAAAACTAAGACAAAAACAAAAGTTGATTAGATGCTATGTAATGTTTTGGAGGATCTCAGTCTTCAACAGTAGAAGGAATCTGTATCCACATATAAACAGCAGTGTTGACGTATTTGATTAGTTCTGTTTTTCTCATCTTCTGAAATTGACCATGGATTGTTTTCTGAATTGTTAAACTTTAAGGAAAAGAGGTGAAACTGCTAAAATAACCACCCTCTAAAAACTAATTATCCAAGGTCATTTCCAGTGTTGAGGCTGGCTATTAGGCTTTGCAGCAGAGTGATTATATTACGTGAAAAGTGTAGTTCATGGAAACAAAAGTTTAATTTAGTTAATTAATAGAATAAACAACAGTAGGTTTCTTTTTCTCAAACTGTTCAAACATTACGCGTGTGCTGGGGGAGGTAAATGACAAAGTAGTCATGTATCATTAGGGCAATTATTTTCTTACTGGCACAGTGTATACATATCACTTTTCCTTCTGCATTTCCTTTGTAAACAAAGGTGAACTTTAAATCATTGTTGTAGTTAACAATATAAAGTTGAAGTACAATATATGGTTTAAATTAGCAGTACAATGGTTTTAATAGTTTATTTGGGTAGTGTACAGTGTAAGTAGGCCTAAATGCCATTATTATTAGGTATGCTGGTTCTGTTTGCTAGTATTAATGCTATTCATAATGATAGTAGTAATCAAGATTAAAAGTAGTGCTGGGCACAGAACAAGTTTCAGAACTGTTTAGTTTTGTGTTCCAGCAAATTTCACGTTACCCAACTAATATCCCATAGAGGTAAACAATGCAGTAAAAGAGAAAATATTAGTAGATATGTTTATAGGTGGACTGGTTTAATGTTCTTAAAATCAAGTTTGTAATTAGAAATTGGTATAACCTGTGTCACTGTTTTGAATCCAGAGAGGGGTAAGAAAGCAGTCCACCTGCTGAACATGTGAAGTGTTTGTATGTTATTTGTTTCACTACTGAATGTTTTAAAGAATGGAAGAAAAGCATTTGGTTGTTATTGTTGGTTAGGGATTGGAAGATATTAGTTCATAGCCTGAGTAAAATGGGTTACCTTTGACATCAAAAGATTGCATAACTCACTTCTCTTTATATTAAGAGCTAGTTTATGCTGTATGTTCCAACAGCATATGTCTGCTCTGAACCACACCTGTAGTCTTTGTGGTTTTTGGAGAGCATTCCTGTGGTCACTTGTACAGGCTAGCCTAGTGCATGGCATTTAAGTCCAATTCTTTATATAAGACTAATGTTTATTTTTCACATTTCCATAATATCTGTATATAACTTAAGGTCTTATAATGTGTTGTAGATAGTAATGTTTATACAGATTTTGATTTTTAAGTTTGGTTGTTAATTGTTACTGCAAATCCTAGTTCACTTTACTTTCTAATGCACTGACTAATAAACTGGATGCATTTCTTTGCAACAAACATGTCTCCAAGATTAATTTGAACAAATACCCACTAAAAGTAATATATTACTGTAATTGCTTTTACTTATGTAACGTTACTTCCAACACCACACACCAGAATCACGCTCACCTGGACACAACCTGATCAAGTGCGTTAGCATACATCACGTGACTCCGTGAGCCCGTCAACCTGTAGAGCTGGTTGAAATGACTGTGTCGGAGGTCAAAAAACCCTCCATTATTTTGATAGCAGAAGCACGAAGACCTCAGGCTGCCGAAGTGAAACCGGGATATTAAGAATTGTTATAAGAATACTCGAAGTTGTCAGATATTATGAGTACAATGCCTGGGAGGAGGAGACATGCTGCGTGTTTGTTTAGCATGAGAGAAAAATGTCCGTTTCGAAAGCTGAAGAAAAGCAAGAGCGGTAAGATTTTTTCTCGTCTTAAACATTTTAACTGTGTAAAGAAAGTAGGAATTGGTGGCAGGGCTCATGATTTCCAGAATAAAATCCGATATGAACAGCTGATTGTTGCATAAAGTCAGGTGAGTGTTATTGATCTACAGGGCAACCCAGGTTTGTAGAGACTGTCCGTGTCCTAGTCAGTGAGATCTGCATGAGGTGTATTTTGTTTTTGGTCCTGAGCCAGTTTCTCTAAACCGGCACAGTGCTCAGTCGAATTAAGACCATTTCATCCGAGCAGAGAAAATCTATATTCCAAGGTGTCACGCCTAATCCGGTGAGCGTTTCAGGGTAGCTGCATAAGAGTGGATTTGTGGATTTACCTTTAATCTACATCCGACGTTTACTTCTGGAGTTAAGGGCTTCATCACGTTACGTAACAGTCTGACGTTACTTCACTCACTCATGGATGTAAATCACAGAGAGGACGGAGGGAGGGGTGTAGTATCCAGTACGGTCCCCCAAAAATAATCACACCATGTTGCTTGATTTAACAATGAACAGTTAGGAAACGCGATAAAGCGGTGGGTTTCCTTGATGCAACGAAATTATCAAGCAAACACGTTCACTTCTGTTGAAAGAGTCTGAGAACCTGGACAGGTCTCTTATAGAGAAGTTGCAGTTTTTGTGAAATTTGTTTTTGTTTTTTGAGGTTAGGGTCATGGTTAGGTGTAGCTGTAATGTAATTTATATTTATATATTGTGGAAGTAGAGTCAGTGGAAGTAGCTCACAAATATAGCAAAACAAGGCTGTGTGTGTTTGTTGGGGATTGAGAGGTCACCCCTAGACACCCCTTAAATGCAGACCTAATCACTCCCAATGATCAATCCAAAGTGATGCCTTTGGTCTTAGGTGTGGTTGGGTAGTCTAATGATAGGATGCTCGCCTTCAGACCAGAAGTCACAAGACGATTCATTCATTATACGAACTGCTTAATCGCTGTTGGGGTTCGTGGGGAATCAGTCTTGGGCAGGCTTTTTCCAACTATCATTCCGGGACCCAGGTCACAGTCCTTAACCCCAGTTTGCTCCTGGAAGACTGTTCATAAAATTATGAAATGTACTTCCTTCACACTTACTCTCTCTCTAGCCTTTAGCGGCCTCTCATGTGGAAAATCTCACGATAAGGGTGCTGTATCAAACAACGCTATCAGCATCATCTACAATGAGAATTATCACCCATCAGCACCCCCTACACCTTATTGCAACTCCCACCAGCAAGGTGAATACAATACTATGCCTATAAAATGTTTACATTTTACATATGCAAACTAACACCTACATATCATTTCAGCATCTCCAACAGCTATGGATGCTGAGGCAGTGCCTCCTGTTGCTGGATTTGTCTCCTCAGGCTCAGTATCTTCTGCGTCATATCTCATTAACGTCCACCAAAACATCTTATCCACAAGTAATATGAGCATGGGTAAGTGAATGGATGGGTAAAAATATCAGTTTGCAAGGGAAGTTGTTATGCCAGCAAAGCATGACACTAGCGTTCCAAAGGACATAACACTAAATATACAGTAGAAGGTTGTGTTGCAACGCTTGTCATCCAATTTGGGATGGCTAAACGTATGGAACAGGTTCAGTGGTGTTGAGTGACTGAAACCATGTGTTAGTGACCAGAACATTAGGGGTTGAATTTAAGGAGCTCAAAAAGCGCCATTGGGAACAAGATCCCTAACTCCTAGTTGCTCCAAAGAGAATACTCTGTATTTAGGAAATATATTAGTGTCCGCTAAATGCAATAAAGGTTCTATCCATCCATCATCCATTGTTATTCACAAATGGTGGAACAAATTCTGTACAGCAGCAATTGGAATTAAAAATTGCTGAGGCAAATTTAGAGTAAATTTTGGGGTAGGGAGCTGCTCCTGTGATCGGAGGATCATTGGTTTTCAAATTTTGGACCACTGCCCCTATCAGCTGCCCACTGCTCCTATATGGATGTGCAAGACCTGTGTACTGTGCTGTGTTCACAATGACAGTCACTCACAGTTTTAAGGTCTTCATCCATTTGTTAATGTGATTATTTGTGGAGGGTTGTATTGGTCAGTTTCAATAATTGGGGAGTTTCTACCCCTCCATTCCTCTGAAAATTTACAGTCGTGAAGGACATTTTATGAAATGTTTTTAGATAGATGGTCTTAACAGTATGTTCAGCTTTCTTATAAGTTTGATCAGGGTGTTTGTAACTTGTGGGCCATACTGCTATTAAGTGACATTAATTAAGTCACTTTATTACTGTTTGTATGTGTGTTATCTTTGGGGAATGTAAATCAGTATGAAGTAGCTTCACAACAACTGGTAAATAGGTCCAGATGGCAATGAAGGTCAAACCAGAAATGGTGATTAATGGGACCTCTACCACCATTTATAGCCTGTACATCATATAACCTCCTAAGTAAAAATAATGCCATGTTTGAACTGCTGCACTGAATAATTTTTTCTGCTTTTCCAAAATAGGTTGTAAACCTTTTTTCTGAGGGCACACTTTCATTAAACTGTATAGACAAATGTTCATTGTAGCACATATTTACACAATATTCTTGTGTATATATTTTTTTAATAAAAACTCAAGTTTAATGCAATGTTTTTGAAGTCTTCATACATCCATTTTCCATTAAGATAATTGTAGGTATTGTGGACTGAATGAACCAGTGGTTGTAGAGTAATTACCTTGTTTTCTGTGGGGTTCTAATGCATTGTGTAGTAGTTCACACATCTTTTATTTCAGACAGCCAACTCTGACTATAAGGAAGAACTACCTATAAGGATATTTATATGTATTTGGTAGAAGGTAACCTAATAGAACCTAGTACTACTCATGGAATCATTTTAACACAAATATACTATTAAAATATACTATTGTACTGTCACTACTTCTGTATACTTGGTCTAGAGCCAAAAATCAAAACTCAGTAAATGATTGGCTTTTTTACGTTTTTTTCCCCCCCAGACCTGGACAGTGCTGTGGACCCTGAAACAGGAGAACGAGCTCAGGGCTAATTGGAAAAAAAAAATTCCATAATCAATACCATTTCTAATGTCATCTTGACGTTTATAAAACCTCTTGAAACAAGCATGCAATAGCAAAATGTAAAGCAATTTTATGTCTGTTTTTGTGCCAGGCAATTTGAGACACATGACTACCTGAATCCTGAGACAGTCAACCGCTTTACGAAAGAACACACTTCAGTTGTCTGTTACTGCACCGCTCTGCAACAGGTCTAAAGCCATCTACATGTAAAAGAAATGTTAAAAGCTTTAGTATCAGAAAGCTGTGCATTGTATATATTGTAAAGTGTTAAATTGATTTTTCAGCAGGCTTAGGGTTAAAATACAACTAATGTTTAAATTTGATGTGGGAATTGGATTGTTGTGGATCAAGGGAAATGCTCTTTCTAGTTGCTTTTTTGTTTTATAAATGACATTTCAGAATATATTAAATGTTATGTTCCTGAGATGTAGAGAACAGTTGCTGTACAATTACAAATGTTACACAAAATTAAAGTCACTTAACATCAAATTCATAATTTTCCTTAATTAAATTATAAAATAAGACTGTCAAAGTTTCCATTACAGAACTCAGTGGTCACAGCTTAGAGTGATTTGGGCTAAGAAAAGACTGGGGAATCATTTTCAATCACAACCATGACACTGTATATTTGTTCCTTGAAATTTATCACCAGTAGCAAACAAACAGTCACAACCCCTGCAGAAATCTACGAACTGATGCATCAGGGCGGATATACAATCACAGTTGTTAACAAGCAAATCTACATGTTTGATTTTCCTCAAGCAGGGATAAAAACAGAAGCAAGAGTATAGCATAACGGTAGAATAAGAGCCATAGATTGTGGTGGTTGAGAAGAGTCTCTTAGAAGCCAGTTCTGACAAATCTACCCCTCCCTCCCTCTCTTGAGCCCATGCCACACTCCCATGCTTTTACACCCTCACTGGCACATCACAAAGCTTCTACTCAGGTCCTGGGCCTCCTGTCTGATCGTCGTCCTTCTTCTTCTTGTGCCCAGACACAATGTCATCAATGCGCAAGAGCAGAATGGCCGTCTGGGGAAAGAGGACAGACTTAGTGAACTGTGCAGTTGAAGGAAGTGGTGAAACAGTATAAATCAGAACATTGGGACCATTAAAGCACTTTGGGCAGAGTCTAAGGTTTTGACTGGAACTGAGCCTTTGAGCATTAGCAATGCGATAACAATTGGTAAAATATAATGTGGTAAAACATGGAGTATTCAGAAACCATATTAACAGGCACTATGTTTGAGATCCTGTACCTCCACTGCAGTCTTGTACGTCTGGGCTTTGACAGCCAGTGGCTCCCAGATGCCGAGCTCTCCCATGTCTGCCAGAGTGCCAGTCTCTCCGTTAACTCCCCATGAGGTGCATCCCTCCTGAGTGTGCTTCGCCTGAAAATCATTTCGCATAATTTGTTAATTTGTTTTTTCCAAATCAAAACCAAAAACCCAAAAGATATCAATATATCCTTCAAAAACAAAATAAAACCTCAGATTTTGCACTAAAATAAAACATAAAACACTCATATTCCATTTTGGCTTTCCTGACTGACATTTCACAGCATGTGGGTACACCGTACTGTTGCAGTGCAGTGGAAATCTTATTTTAAAAAGAAACTTAAACAAATAGACAAAAATGAAAAATTGAGATTTGATTTTAATCAGAAAAATGATACACAGTCAGAATAAACAGAAAGTGTTTACATAACTAGAAGTAGACACAGCCCTAAGTCAAAATTGTCTAAAATTGAATAAAATGTTAAACAAAATATTACCAAAAATATTACCCTGCCTCTATTGCAGTCAAATATTCATTTTAAGGGACAAGTGTGTGCCTGACTTGAGAAGCCATACACACACCCAAACTCACCCTGAGGGAAGTGAGCACACGGATGGTGGAGGCTCCACAGTTCTGAATGAGGGTGCGAGGGATGACCTCCAGGGCCTGGGCCACGGCGCGATATGGCCACTGCTCCACACCAGTTAGGGCTCGCGAGCGCTCAGTCAGCCTGTGGGACACAGCCATCTCCACAGCACCGCCGCCTGGCAGCAGATGCGGGTCCAGCAGCACGTTGCGGCATGCCTGCATGGCGTCCCGCAGGTTACGCTCCACCTCCTGGAACCGATGATGCATGTCTTAGTTTCCAAGTTTGCACAGTTGTGTGCGCGCATTGACAACATTGTTACAATACTGCTTTAAAACTATTCTATACCATTCATCTGTACTGGGTGACACAAAATTAAGTACATGATGCCTGTTGTGAGGAAAAACCTAAAATGAGGCGTAACAATGTGCGATTAAAGGTATTCCTGTATAATCATCTGTTTACATTGTGCTCTACATCAAGTTTCTTTCCACTCTCTCAGTTGGGCCTCCACAAATTTAGACTCTAGTCACAGGTGACTCTCAGGGCGACAGAGATCAACACATGACCACTTTAAGTGAATGTAGGAGAAATGGCCCCTATCTCACCGCCAAGATCTCCTTGCTGGCTCCCCTCAGCAGGATGGTGCAGGCTTTGGGGTCTTTGCACTCTGTCACAAAGGTGAAGTACTCATCCCCGATCTTCTTCACCTCAAACAGGCCCGCTCCTGTTCCCACGTCTTCCTCACGCAGCTCGTCTGTTCTGCTGGCAATGCGAGCTCCGCAAGCCCTGAGAACACCAAGAGAGGTCAGGAAAAGATGGAAAGACTAAAAACATTGATGAAGAAACGTTGCCTCTTCGCCTCTTCAGTCTTACCTAGCAATACGGTTGTTGTCCGTCTTTCTGACACGGCGGATTGCAGTGATGTTGGCCTTCACCAGATAGTGCTGAGCAAGATCTGGGAGGAGGAAAACAGAAGACTAAGAATGGAAATTTGCACCACAGTCCAGTTGCGAGACAAATAGTGGATATACACCAGTCATAATATTATGACCACCGACAGGTGACTTGAAAAACACTGATTACAACACTAATTTACATATTGTTGATGTAATGTGTTGAGGGCAGTTGGCAGCGTAATAATTAGGGAGTTTGTTCTGTTAACGAAAGGAAGCCGGTTTGAATCCCGGACCAGTAAAGGTACCACTGAGGTAATAATGAGCAAGGTAACATCCGCAAGCACTGCTCCTCGGGCGCTGCCCATGTCAGCTGCCCACTGCTCCTTCACAGATGGGTCAAATGCAGGGGTCATATTTTGTTGTGGTGCACTGAACTGGGCTGTGGTGTTCACAATGTCAATCACTCAAAAAAAATTTAATTAAGACATCAATAAAAAAATGGGCAAGTGTAAGGATCTGAATGACCATAACAGTGCACTGCAGGACGTTATGCATGAGACCGCATAGCAGACCTACACAAAATTAGGTGGGTGGCCATAATGTTATGGCTGATCAGTATATGTGCATGTAAGTACCTGAGATTCCCTTCTCAGTGAAGACCAGGTCTGGCTTGAGGCGGATGATATCTTCACAAATTTGCTCAATGTACTCTTCCTCCATCTTCAGGAACCTTTTAAAGTCTTCCTCATGAGTGATCTCTATATCGGTCTGGGGAAAACATTATAAAACTGTCAAGACAAACCCTTGATAATCTCTTAAGATTTATCTGCAATTTATTCACATTTGCTAAAGTCAGAGGGTGTGTGAGTCTTTGTGTCTCTCCGATCAGCCATCTGTTACCTGGCTCTCACCCTTCTTGTACTCTAGAGAGCAGTCCAGGAGCACAATTCTAGGGTTTTTGATGAGGCGGCGCATACGGGGGTGTGTCACATCCTTGTTTACCATCACCCCACGCAGCACACAAGAGTCTTCAATGATCCCACCAGGTACCTACACGCACACAGTAAACAAAAGTCATTTGATTAACCTTCAGTCTGCAGCGCATCAGCGAACTGCCTTCATTCCAAGGGTTATTTATAAGTCATAACTTATTTCGAGTTATTTTTGCTGTAGTCATGAGATTTTCAACTGGCTCTCAGCCATGGTGTATATATAAACATTCTGAGATATTGTCTGTCAGCCAAAAAAACAGTTCATTATTTTTTCTTTCCATGCTACAAAGAAAATATTAGTGAGTAACTGTTGTGTGAAGAACTTAATCATGAATGATGAAACCACAGTAAACAGCAGTACAGTATCAGCAGATGTTCCCACAACTGACTGCTTGGCAGTCATATCTTGCTACACCTGCTGATCAAAACAGAACCCTCAGGCAGGAATCCTACCTTCTCCACTTTTGCGTAATTCTTAATATCAATCTCCTTGCGGCCGTTCTCCTCCAGCTCCACGGTGCGCACTGCATCCAGAGCGATGCTGCAGGCCAGGTTGGACCAGCGGCTCAGCGCTTTGGTATTGATGGCCGAGTTAATAATCTTCAGCATCATTTCCCGATCATTTGGGTCGACCGGAGTGCTATGGAACAATGACTTTTAACTTAATGTGTCATTCAGACCTTGCATGTAAATTATAATCATGTATGCATGCAGTATGGGGATATGCAACATCACTTTATATGAACAGCCTATTTCTTAGTCTGTGCAGACTTAAAGCCTGGTTCATATTTCAAACGAAAACTACAATCATTTGTGAAGTAGACAGCATTTTATAGCTTGCCTGAGGCAATTTTTTGTTTTCTGATTAAAAATGTGTTTGGGTGATGACTGGTTCAAAAGATATTGCAATTCCTGACCAACAGGGCAGGTAGCTGCCTTTGCACAAGCTGAGATTAATGCTGTAACCAAGATTCTGAAGCTGTTTAAATGAAAGCACACTTGTGGGATGACATTGCAAAAAAAGTGAGTAATCCTTAAATCCTTAAAAGCAGGCTGTTTATGTTGTGAAGTTCCATCTGAGAACTACTTTGGAACCACAGTAGAACAAGTCTGTTTCGTTTGAAGTATGAACAGGTTTGTTCTAACCAATGTGTCCCATTTCATACTGTGGGGACGACGTAGAAGGTAACCTTACCTGACCTCTTTGAGCATGGTCAGCATGTCATCCAGGGCCTGCCTGTAAGCACTTATTACCACAGTGGGATGCATCTGCTGCTCCAGGAACTGCTCCGCCACAGACAGCATCTCTCCAGCTAACATACAAATACTTTCCTTAACCACATTTACATGTATGACATTTTTGTAAGGACCTTTTGTTTCCTAAATACAGGGGTTAAGGGCTCTGCCCAGGTGTCCAGCAGTGGTAGTGCTGCAGGGAGGATAGACCTGGATTTGTACCAACAATTTCTATGTTTGTAGCCAAGTATTTTACCAACAGTATTTTATCACTGGTCCTGCATTTAGAAAGATGTTATAAAAAAACCCATCTAGAAATATTACACACTCACCCAGAATGATGACAGATGTGGTACCGTCGCCCACCTCCTCATCTTGAGTGCGGCTGATCTCAATCATGGACTTAGCAGCAGGGTGCTGGACTTGGATCTACAAGCAGAACCAGCAAATTTAAGCAAAGTTAAACTGGTAAAGTTGTTGACAAAACTCAGTGAGATAAGACAAAGTTTGAGGAATCTTTTTAAATGTACTCTCAGGATTAACTGATAAGGGACTGCAGTGAATCTTGTTTGTCTTTGGCAAGCTTGTACAAACTGATTTAATGGTGTACTGGAGACTGGGATTTTGGGGTCAACGTGGGGGGTTAAAGCTACTGTTTAAGGAAGTAAAGGGAGTAAAATAGACTGGTGTATTGACATAGACGATTTGAGTAATGGACTAAAACTATAACCAGAAGATAAACATAGATGATTACCCATGCTAAGATGATGTTTGTACAAGTTTGGTTTATGATGGACCATCAATAAAGGTATTGCTTTAAAACTTTCTGCTACCATGTAGGAATGTCGTATTGTTGATCATAGATTTATTTTCAAGGACACAATAACATCCATTAGAACAATACCTCTCTCAGAATTGCATTGCCATCATTGGTCATCACAATTCCTCCCATGGGGTCCAGCAGCATCTACACAAAAAATAGGACTCATCATTTACACCTTTCAGCCCTATGCACCCAACCTCAACAAAGACTGTAATGAGAAAATGCTAACAAAATAATTACTATTTACTGAGTCTGCTTTAAAACTTGCTACTCATCAAAGAGGTGTGACAAAATAATCACCTGACTTAAGATGAAATTAGACTGAAAAATGTACAAACCTTCATCATAGCTCTTGGTCCCAGACATGTCCTGATCACATCTGCTATAGTCTGAAAATAAAAAGCATGGCTCAAACATCTTGACAACCCAAAACATTTTATAACTTATAACAGTAGAGGTGCTGCTCAGATTACCCTTACCTTAGCTGCATTGATGTTTCCAGTCTGGACCTTCCTTCCAGACTCTCTTTTCATATTCTGGCCTAAACAGAAATGTGGAAATGGTGACTTACTCAGGTCTGTAGCGGGTGGATTAGGACATAGCTACTAAGAGATGCTAGCTACATCACTCTCATCTTAGCCCCATAAGGAAAATTGCCACCGAAACTAGAAATATGAATGAACTGCAGCTAATTTCGCATAAAAAATGTTCCAGTGCCAAATATGGACAGCAATTCCAGTCAGCCCAAGACTTCCCTAAAACAATGAAATAAAACATGAACTATAAAGCAACATTAAAAAAACACATAAGTAATACATATATAATTTATATCTGCTCAACAACCACCAAATAAGGCAAAGCCAGTAGGTTGCACGGCTGTTAAACTTGTGCAGAAGTGATTAAAGACAGCCACACTGACATGTAACCTAGGCTAGTTAGCTAGCCGGTGACCAAGCTAGGCCCATGCCATGCCCGTTAGCTTGTTAGCATCGCCAGCTATTACAAAGCAAAAAAGCTAAAAGAAAATACAGTTCAAATCACAAACTATTGGTTAATATTATGCCCATCAATAAAGACAATCTACCACACAAAAGGCGCGATACTCACTAAGAACGAGGACCGGGCGACCCATCATCTTTGCAGCGTGGTTATGTTAGCCGGCACTCAAATCCGCACGCAGGCTGAAGAAGAAAGGATGTGCAAGGCGTGGACCGGAGATTCGGTAATGTTGTGAACCAATCAACGGCGGAATAAACTTGACAGACTTTCGTCAGCACCAATCATAATCAAGCGTTTCACCGTTGGTAGGCGGGACAGAGCCAAGTAAGTGCGGGATAGCTGAGAACAGCGGGGCGGGGCTTAAATGAACATACCAGAAAGTTCCCTCGTGCGCGACAACGTACTGTCACTAGGAAAATATTATATTATTTTTTTACGTCATAAATGAATAACTCAGTCAATTGCAATTTTTGATACAATACTATAGGATAATGTATATTTCAAATAAAAACAATAGGCTGGGCGATTAATGAAAATTGTTCATTTTTATTCTGCTGCTAGTCTATAAACGTTGCGAAGTTACGTCATTGTTAAAAGAGGTAGTGCCGGTCAACTGGTAATAAATTGTCGTAATTGGAACTTAAACTTCACATATATCCTGATATTTAAGTATTTATATTTCTTAATCGACTTGATAGTACAGGAACCGCATGAGGGCCTTCTTATAGCATCTTAATTTCTTTTTTAACAGACCATAAACATGTATGTAGCGTTAGAAGTCAGTAAACAAAAAAGAACAAGAAGCAGTTTTGATAGCCATATAAATACATACAAATAATGGCATCAGACGTCACAGGCAATTGTTTAGCTAAAGACATAAGTAACTGTGTAGCTATAAACAAGCTAACATCGACATCTTACACTTTATATTATTATTATCAATACCAATAACTTGTACAAACTATATCAGTTTAGACAGTCTGGTTGCACAAGCATTTTACAGTGTAAAAAAATCTAATTTGGTGAGAAAACGGCTTGTGTACTAGTATGTGATTTTTATGAGTAGCTTCCAGAGATAGAGAACTGTGATTTGTTATAAAAAGTATCCAAAATGATTAAAATCTCTCTCATTTGTGTTTCACAGTAGATGCCTTAATGGAGAATCTTATTACTTGTTAATCATACTTAAAGGACAATTATACCTGAAGATACAAATGTGTCTAACACTAAAATAAAAAAAAATATATAGTAACAGCTAGTTTATTCATTGTTAGTGACATTTGCATTTGCAGGAAGAATGGCCCTTTATCATCTATGCAGAAAACTAACCCCTAAAATCTATCATTCTGCACATATGCAGTTTTTCACAAAAGTTTGTATATTAGTTCATGTTTTATCTCTTGCAATCTTCAGTGTTGTTTTAGCCAGATTTACAGGTCATCTCTTGGAGTATTTAACACCAGTGGATTTGTAGCCTCTTTCTTCAGGTAGCTGATAAAATCACTAACTTCACGTCCACCCTTAGGGAAGAAAAGACATTGGAAATCAGTCCATTTACAATAAAACCCCATACATAATATACATCTGTGCAGTCTATACTATTGAAGGCTTTCTAATATACATAGCATAACAAATATTACTTGACTATTCCTTGAAGATAGGGGCTGAACATCAAACGATTACAAAATTTATGATAATTTCCTATTGATTTTGTAAATTTGCCAATTCAATTAATTGGTTAGTATTGAAATTAGCACTGAGAATAAGCAAAATCACTGCCATGAAAATAATGCCTAAATAATGATTTTATAAAAACCTGGTAGGTCTGTACCTCATATCGCCTTGGATGGTCTTTTTCTCCCGCAGGTGCAAAGTAAATAGTGGGAAACCTGAAGGTACAGGATACAGGATTATATAATCAACTGTAGCATAACCATTGTGAAGAATTAGGTACAAAATGAAACTTGAAAAGAAATCAGCATTACCCTTGTACGTCGTAGTTAGGAGGAATATCGTTGGCAGTCGCATCCATCTTAGCAATGACAATATGAGGATGGCCAGACAACTGAGACAAAGACCAAATCAAATGAGCAATAATAAACTATACAAATTGTTCAGGGATAAAACAATCCCAAGCTTTTTGAGAAAGCAACCCTCACTTTACCTGCTCTCCAAGTTCAGTATATTTGGGTTCTAGGTTTTTGCAGTGACCACACCACGGGGCATAAAACTCCACCAGCACGTCTTTCTGTGGGTTATTCACAATCTCCTCAAAGGTGTCGGCTACAACAACCTGTGTAGTTCAACAAATTCCAACCATCATCTCACCTATAACCAAACATGCCAATTTATAAACACTGTAATTGATATGAGTTCTCTCACAGATTTGGTCAAATGGCACATAGGACTAAAATACACACCTTGACTGGGCCATCATTTGAATCCGGGACAGGTTCTGATTTAACGTATCTCTTTAACCGACCGGCAAAATAATCTTCCAGGAACCTCTCCAGAGACTTACCGTCTGTACTGTGTGAAAAATGATAAAAAGGTTAGAATTGCAATGATTTAAACTTCACTAGATCAACAATGCTTCCATATTACTGAAGATTACAATACACTAACTTTTACAATATTATACCCAGTGCTGATAGAACTTGGTCACTGGGACCTCCCAGTTATGTTAATTTTCTGTTTACAGTTTGAGATCTGTTTTAACAAGACTTACGTGAATTCCTCATGCATGATGTACTTGTGTCCTGCTGTGGTCCGGATTATGATGACGGGAAGTTCTCCTCCATCAGACTGACCCAACCCAAACTCTTCCTCCAGCTCGTCCTGGAATTCATCTCGGTCTGCTATAGAAAAACTCAGCCCTCGAGACTGGAACTGAGTGATCACCTTCATCACCCTGAGCAATTAGACATTTCAACCAATTACCATGGACATTTAGTTGTCAAACTTGACATGGGCATACAATAAATGACAAAAGATATTTGTACTGATTTAATAATTAAGCTTGACCAAAACTTAAATTATGTTTGTGGAAATAATGTTTAGATACTCACCTGTTTCGCCAATAATTTGTACCCTTTGGATTCCGCACATAATCCACACGATAATACGCTGTGAGCAGATCTCTTGTCTTCAGCCTGTCTCTGTTCTCAGAGTTCATTTGAGGACAAAGGCCAAAACTAAGAGAAATTGTTGATGGTTAAAAAAATCAGCAACTCTAAATAAGGAACAGCAGTGAGGTTACTGAAATATAAGCATATTAGGATCATTGCCACTCTAAACAACATAATGGCCCACAACTTGGTAAATTAACTGTTACAAACACTGACCTTGTATGAGTAATAAACAAATAAACCAGCAAAAATAGATACACACATATTGACTCTGATGAATGCATGGAGTGAAGAAGTTGAGACGGACTCTGTAAACTTCACCACACTTTCCTCAAACTTGTTGTTCAAATGCGGAGGTCGAAACAGCAGGACAGTCCTGGACAGATTAGAAAAAAATAACGTAACAACATGAAGTTATTTTGCTATCAAACTAAGTATCAAAACAAAATCTTTTAAAAGGTTCCCTTTAACAAGCCTCTCACTTACTCTGCATCTACATTGTGTTTCAGTCCTATTTCTAGATCTGTGGTGTGTGCAAATCGATAGCTGTCCCTCAAATCCTTGGAGGCCTTCAGAAACTCAGTGAGTTGCAAGCTGTCAGCTCCAGAGAAAAATCCTGAGAGACAGGTAGGAAGAAGACATAGGAATGTACACTCACTTAAACTCTAAAGACAATCTAAATCCTGCTGCTAGAAAATGTAAATATGTTTTTTTGGGTGAAAAGAATTGTACAAATGTCAGTTTCAATATAAAAATGAATTATATATCTTGAATGAGGACAGTGTCTATGGCCACACGCTGTCCCTTAAACATGTCCCACCTAAGAGTATAATGAATAACAACATACATACAGTTTGTAGATACGGCACAAAATGTAAATACAGTACAGATGCCTTTTCATTTCACATCAGTAAAAATCTCAAACATTTACTGCATATGTGCTCTCATTCAAAGGGACTTAGATTTCCTAACCAGTCTCCCTGGAGCAGCTTGGGGTAAAGGTGATTCTACAATGGGTACCTGTTACTGTGCTTAACTTCTTTGACGATATATTTGATTTGAAGTTCGGGAACTACTGTACTGACATTCATGTAGTAAAAACACATCATAGTACAAGTTGGAATTTCAGGTCTTAGCCTATACTGTATCTACTGTCAAGCACCAAAGCTAATTATTGTCATTTACTGATTATAAGCAATGCCTCAAACCACTTTAACTAGTAATTTTGTATATATTGCAAAATATTCAACTTGGTTACTTACCCACTACACTGGCATCAAAGCTGTTTATGAAAGAGTCTAAGTCAGATTGACTGTGAAGATGCAGAGAGCTTGGGCCAGCCTGCTTCTTCATGTAACTCACAATGCCATCTACAACGCAAACCAAGTCCAAGAGCTCACAAAAACAAACCACAAACAAGAAGAAGAAGCACTACACTGAAGTAAAGGCTTAAAGAAAGAAGTCGCACTCATACCGGCTGTCCGTGGGCCATCATATGAGGCGGCATCCTCTCCGTTTCGGAAGATTTTCAGAGTGGGATACCCATTGACCCCAAATCTCCCACATGTCTCAGAATTAGCAGTGCAGTCAACCTAAAACACATAACATACATTTTAATGGTGCAGATATGTTAGTGCACATGGCTGAGCACCTAAAACAGAAAGCGCAACTGACTTGGATTCACATGGCTGAAACTGGTGTTAGAGCATGTGGAAATGGTAAAGATTTAAATCCTTTAATGCTTTCCTGTACTGCCCCTTCAATAAAAGACTTGGTTGTGTTCAGTCTTGTATGCCTTAAGTACAAATAAATAAAACATATCCAATCAATAACCACTAATTAATTGCATTCAAGGTGCACTTAATAGAACTGGGCGTCCTCGGAGCAGATTCCAGACTAGTCATTGATAGTGACTTGAACATTTTATTAGCACTATACAGATTAAGCTAACCCTAAATCCGTGTTAAGTGCCATAAACAATCCTCACCACTTTACCTTGGCTAAGGGCAGTGTACCCTTCAGTCTGGTGGCTGCTGCTTCATACTCAGGTGCTAACTTCTGACAGTGACCACACCTGTGGGTGAGAAAAACAGAACAGTTGGAACCAAGTCGTATACTTTTTCAGGATGGCCTAACAGGTCTAGTGATGCTCCAAAGTCTTTTCACTAGCTTAGTCCATCGTGTAAGATACGTTTCATAAAAAGTCTTCTAAAAAATAGAACTCTACATTATAGCTCTTTTTAGAAAGCATTTGATAGCATGAACAAATATGAGGAAAATTTGGAACATTCTGATAATATTAACTGAATTGCTGTTAATATCGTTATTGGGGTCAATGGACCTCATTCACCAATATTTTCTAACGTTTTTAAACATTTTTTAAATATTATAAACTGTAGAACTGAGAAATGGCCAATAACTGCTTTGCACAAACATGCATGCCAATGAGAAAACATTGGTGTTGAAGAATAAATTTCCTCTATAACGGCTAGTGAATGAGGCCCAATATTCTGATATTAATTCACATTAGCAACACTAAAGCTATGGGGCTAAGTCACCTAGCTTGGTACCACAACGACGTTATGATTCGCCATAACGCCGTATACATAATACAGCAAAAGACATCATGCATTTCTGCACGCAACGAGCCGAAGGAAGCCGCTGCTCGTACCACGGAGCGAAGAACTCCACGAGCACCGTCTCGTGCCCGGCGACACCGCGGTCAAAATCCGAGTCTCCCAGCTCGAGCACGTCGCTGCCCGCCGCCAGACTGACACAAAGAAAAGCTACATATAATAAAAGCATGTTAACAGTACGGCTAACCGACACCACGGTCTTGCCCTTCTTCTATTAGCGGACGGCAAATCTGAGAGAAATATAACGGCCAGCGTAACTCTAGTTAAAAGTTAGCTAAACGGTAGCGGCGTCCGTGACGTCAGCAGCAGGGGAAGACGGTGATTGGCGGAGAACGTAAAGTCTCAGCGCACGGAGTCTGGGCACTACTCGAGTGCACGCGAAAAGGCCCATGTTTGGAAAGCAGCGCCCCGCCCACCCACGGACGCACATTTCTAATTATAAAAAAGCAAAAAAAAAAACCAATAATAAGCAAAATAGTTTTTATGGAACAAATTATCATTTGGTATTTGTACATTTTGTTGATGTTTTAAGAAAAAAAGCTCGACATAAAAATTGTCGTTATTTCACTTTTAGTCTAAAGAAATATCGAAACGTACATTAACTACAACTGCGTTGTATGTCAATTTTCATTGTCAAAATAAAAGTAAAAGTAAATATTGCATTACTTATTTCCCCTCCGTTTAAAACTATTTCTACCTGTTCCATTAACCTGGGGACAGCGAAAACAAAAATCTGGACAAAAATTTCACTTGATGAACCTCAGTTCCAGCTGTTCGTTTTCTTAAGGTTGCTACCAAAACCCCGACCATTTATTGTGAGGAAGGTAATATAAGATTAACAATGGCGGGTTGTTAATGTCTTGATCTTTCTGCTGATGAATGAGAGAAAAGCTTTGTATGCACTTCACATTTTTAAAGCTTTTTAAAAGTTTTCATGTCACCCAGGTTCCAATATTCTTGTCCAGGTTTCGGTACTCACCATTTAAAATTCACTGCAGTTTGGGCAGTTAATTGAACAGAGAATAAATTAATTGATTAATTGAACAGAGAATTAAATCTCAGTGGATAATGACTTGCTGCAGTAACAAAAATGCATTATTGAAACTGATGTTGACAGTTCATATTCCACACTTCTAAGGCAGACACAGTTAAAACACCCATTAAATATATAAATACGGAGGAGTTTTAATTGATCATTCTTTAACACAAAGACTAAAAGTATTTTTTTCTCACAGAACAGAAACAAGCAGAGGAAGAACAACAAACCAACTCCTAATATAAAAATACTGTACATAAAGGAGACTTGCTCCTTTAATATTATATACATAAGCCCCTTATGAGACAAGTGTGATCTTGGCTAACATTAATCAGGGTTATATTAGAAGTGAAACCCCTAGCAGCAGAAAACTTTTTTTTTTTTCCAGAAATCTTTAAACAAGATTTTTTCCTATCTTGTTTGAAAAAAGCAGCTGCCTTTCACATTTGCTTGTGATAATTTGGTCCAATCTTTGAATGCACTTCTGAATGTTAATTTGGGGATTAATAATTTAGTAAGGCTAGTAGCACAATTTGAGGCAACACAAGTTTGGGGACACATTGCTCTCGCACAGGTCCTCATGGTTAGGCATCTTTAGCTGGTGTATTGAGACTGTTTAAGCGATCGGTCAGTCCTGCTCATCATCTGTAGCTGAATGCTGTTCTGCGCCCTCGTCCTCTGAGCTGGCTTGACGAGCTGAGGTGTGGAACAGGCGCATGAGGTCGCGAAACCTCTTGGAAACCTACAGAACATAGCAAATGGAAGGAAAGACTGAATTTGAGGAATACTGGTGTATATATAGAAAGCATTTTCATGTCATATGAAGTGTTCGGTTTTAAATTGCATCTTGGGCAAACGGATCACAACCATGCCCAACCAGGATATAACAGGCAAATATGTGATTAGTGAAGGAAGTGGGGGTTATTATGGAGATACGTGCAAATGTCAAATGTAACTTTTGTGTAGATTCAGACACTGATGTACTGTAATAGCGGTGTGCTGAGGCTTGTGACTGTTCTAACAGAAGTGACAAATGGTAATGAAACTGGAACTCAGGCGGCCAGCTCAACATCTTTAGAAATGCATGATGGAAGAGGTGTGAATATCCCAGATGCAATATAAAACTACGTGTAAACAAGGCCTATGATAGTAAACGAGAATTCAAACACTGAACTGAAACAAATGTAATAAAACCATGGAGTCAGCATGATGTACCTCACTGGCAGTTTTGTTGCCGAGCTGTGCTGAGATAGCCTGAAAGGTGCTCTGGTTGGCTCCTTGTTGTTGACAGGAAGTCAGAATGACTCGATCTGCTTCTCTGCAAGTGAAAAAGGAGAAATGAAAAGATTGTTAAAAAGGGTCAGTGGGAAGCATCATGTCTACAAATTCATCCCATAGTTTTGCCGTGTCACAAGGCTGCAGTTGTAATGACCTGGTCCAGAGGACCACCTTCTCTCCGCTGGGGGTGAGGGAGATGTTCTTGGCGCAGACAGGCGTGTCAGATGAGGGGCTCTGTCTTCTCTGCTGCACTGCCTCTTTCTCTGTTGACTGAGAAGTAGAAGAGGACTCTGCATGTTCATCTGCTGACCCCTCTTCATTTTTGCTCTGTTTACTCGGAGGAGAACAGTGCTCCCCTTCTTCTTCTTTCCACTCATCATCCACTTCATCCTCAACTTCATCCTCCCTTTCTTCACTGTTGAGTGGAGCATCTCCTTCACTGCCCTCCCAGGTCTGCACCTCTGGTTCTGTGAACGAGATGAAATCGTAGTCGCTCAGTAAGGTTTCTGTGTTCAAAATGAACATGGGAAACAAAATAGCTGGTTTGATTGCTTAATGATTAGTGAATCAGATCCAAACAATTTTTGTACCATGAGGAGGACTGTTCGCCCCACTGCCTGTCTCATCTTTAACGGCCGTATCTGTCTCCTTCTCCTCTCCTCTCTCCTCCTCTGCTCTTTCACACTCCTCTCTTTCTCCTCCTTTTTCATGAACAGGATCTGCTGTGGTGAATGAGGGATCAGGACTTTTCATTGTCTTGGAGCTGTCAGTGGCCTAAAAAAACAAATAACAGACACACCCATGGTCAGGCAAATTTCAATGCAATGAGGCTTGAGCTTGGCACGTTACAATCTTTTATCGTGACTGAATTTTAATAATTACATTATTACTTTGCATCAGTGGATCAGAAAATTGAAGACATACATAAGTGAACAAAACATGACAGACCTTGTTGCCATGGCAGCGGGGGCAGGCTTTCCTCTTGTGCCTGCGGTGTTTTGCCTCATGGTGAGAGTCATGGCAGTGACAGGAACAGTCCTTCTCTGGCCACTCACAAACCTGCAAACACGACCACGTTAACAACAAAAATCATTTAGGTACTGAGTGGAATACATGTGACAGTGAGTGACAACATGCATAAATTATAATGAATATGAATAAGTTAATGGTGGGGGTGTAAATCATGTTTCATCATGATATTATATAGGTACAATGGACAATGATTATGACAAAGTCCAAAAACAATATCATATTCTGACATAATACTATCACTTACATTCATATCAAATCCCAAATGCAAGTAATATACCACTAAAATATCACTACAATATTAATAGTCTATAAAAATAGCCCTCTGATTTGATGGATGATTGATGTTTTCATTTCGGATCAGTGCTATGCACTCATTGATCAGTGAATTGATATAAATCAGTGTACTGTTACACCCCTAGTGAATGGACCATAAATAGAATTGCTCACTTTATAGTTTCTGTGTGTGCGCAGCTCCTTCCGTCTCCTGCTCCTGCCCGTTATCTGGGGGATCTTTTGCATTTCCTCTTCCTCCTCCAGATCAGGGAGAGTAACCACCTCAAAGCCACCACTGGCCAAGCTCATACTCCCATCTCCTCCTTCTGGTACATTAACTCCATCCTCAGGCCACACAGCCTCCTCAAACTGCCCTGGGTGTGCCGGAGGTGGACGGAGCTCATCAAAAAACACAGAGAATTCTCCCTGAAGGTGTGTGTGACCTTTGAGGAGGGTGGCCATCTGTGTTTTGACCTGAGACACATCATTTGAAAACAGGACCATTTAGAATACAAATGTGCCGGAAAAAAATCAGTGTACACATTAAACATACTAATAAAGTGTGACACAATAAGCCCAGGACAAATATTAGAGGAATGAACAAATAATCCAATAGTTTATATAACTAAAGGATGAGATCATGCATAGAAAATTAGTGCTGCTGAAGAAGAAAACATTTATTTTGCTGAAATCTCTATTTTCTCTCACCTCCTCTTTGCTGGCAGGGCTAAGGACAGAGCCAGCCTGCAATACTCTAACAATCTTCTGATAGTGAGAAGGATTCTCGCCAAAACTGATCTCTAGCTGCCTCAGAAACCGCCTGCTGCGATCAAACGCCTGCTGCTCTTCAAACTACAGATAAAACATACAAATGCTATCTTTTAATTGTTTGATCAATTGTTTGCTTTAATTTTAATCCCACGACACATTATCTGTGCATATCTGAATCTGAATACAAATTTGAAACAGATTCTCTGTGATCTAGAACGGGTCGATGAAAGGATGAACGCTTGTGTGAATAGGTTAAGTAATGTATGGTGCGTACCAGCCCACACTCCAGAGCCTGCTCTGGTAGAAGGAATGCAGCAAAGTCTCTCAACAGCTCTGGCCACTCTTTGAGGAGGGGTTTGAGCTGAAAGTAAAGTTCCACAGCACTGCGGCTCTCTCCTGCTTGCTCAAACTCATACAGCACTCCCAAAAACTCCTCCATCTTACCAGGAGTGTCCTGCATGGCCTCACGCACCTGATGAGCGAAAATAACAAGGGAAAATGATGTTGTCAATTACAAACCGGTTTAATAACTTTGCAAAATCTGCATTAAATCTTTGTGTGAACTTGAAGGCCACCGACCCTGTTGAGGTAGGCCTGGGCAAAGGCAATGTCCTTGCTGTCCCTCATTGGGTCATTATCCAGGATGTGGTCATCGTAAAGGAGGAGGAGTTTAGATGTGTCCTTGCTGCCTCGCTCTTGCCGCCTGCTTCGTCTCAAGCTACGCGGAGTAGGACGACCACGACCTGCCATGCGAATTTTAAAAATGGTTCAGTCTGACCATGCTCTCATACTCTACATCATCTTATAATGACTCCTGGGATATTAGCCGTCATTCGCAGCTGCAGCCATAATAAAATGAAGAGCTTGGAGCTCTGACCTCTCCCACGTCCTGCACACTTCCCACTGGACTGTGGAGGATCGTCCTCTTGCGGTGTGTCGCCTTCAGGTAGTTTTTCTCCCTCGCCCTCTGCAGGCTCCAGCTCCTCACCCTTCATCGCCCCATCCTCCTCATCTTCAGAGTTCTCTTCCTGTGAGTTCTGAGAGACTGGGGAGGTGGGAGAGGTTGGGGAGGTGGGAGAATTTGGGGAGTTGTCCTCTTCTGAATCACCCTCCCCACATAACCTTCGCTCTGATGCCAGCCACGTCAGCTTCTCCATCGTCTCCTTTAGTTGTGAGGAGGAAAACCAAAAAAAATGTTACATTGTTACATGAAAAACTCCTTTGTAAAACTACTGGAAGGGTGAGAGACATATAAAAAAGTGAACCCATCGTGTTCTGGGGCACATATACAGCAGTCTGCACTAAATCAAAAGCTGCTGGACAGATTTATTTAGCTACACTCTGCTAATCTGAAGGTTTTATTTTTTAGCTGATTTACTGAATTAATGGGTGACACCAAACTGTGTAAATGACATCTGAGACCAGTTTTAATGCAGCACTGCACAAAATTCTAGGGATCTGCATGCATTCACGGCTGACAATAACCATTTACGTGGCAGTGAGAGAATGAAAATATTGAATGAATATAGTTTAGATCAAATAAAAGCTTACATAAGTATATACATTGCAATACTTGAATTCCTCATCTCTCACTGTTAGCAGGCTGTGAGACATAATTATAGACACATTAAAAAGCTGTTTGCCCCAAATATGAATCGGTTCGTTGACACTTTGAATAGTTACATTTCTACTACTAGGACGCATCCGATGTCAATCGCAAAGATAACCACCCATCACAAACCTGCAGCTCAGGCACAGAGAGGACAGATTCCTCAGATGCTGACGACAACACCTCCTCTTCATCTTCATCCTGCGTCAGCTCATCAAAGTCCTCCTCCTCCTCTTCACGCTCTCCATCTCCATCCTTCTCCTCATCATTTTTATCCCCTCCACCATTCCCCTGCCTCCCTCCATCTCTACCTCCTCCACCCTCTCCATCTTCTCTCTTCTCCTCTTCCCCCTTTCCGTCCTGTCCATCACCTCCTCCGCCCTCTCCATTTTGCTGGCTCTCTCCCTCATACCTTTCTTCTCTGCTGTTTTGACTCTGCCCCTCCCCCTCCCCAGAAGCTTGTTGTTTTTCAGCCCCAGATGTAAGAGAGATCTGCCCCGGTATCCCCTCCTTGCTCTTTTCCTGATCCTCTGTTGCAGGGAAGCTGTAGAACTCTTTTTCTTGTCTTTCACCCTCTCCTACTTCTCTCTCGTCTGCTTCGGTCTCTTCACCCGGGCTGCCAGTCCAGGTCCCGGTGCTGCTTTCCATACTGCTCAGGCTGGAGTCTGTGCTACACATGGACTCTGAAAGTGTAAGGAAGGGGCTTCCGAAAAGAGCACCTGTCATTTCTTCATCTCCTTTTACTTCAGCCTCCATCTCATCCTTGCAGGTTTCGGCGCTCTTCCCTGTAGTTGGGGCTGCATCTTGAATAACAACACCCAATCCGCTGGAAAGAGGCGTCATATCCCCTGGAACATTTACATTTTGCACATTAAAGGCGTGAAAGGTTGTGGATGTGGGAAGAGCATTTGGCTCGGTCAGTTCGCTTTCTCCATCAGCTGGATTTGGGTCTGGATGACTTTGGATTAGGCTGTGTTTGGGAACAAGGAGGAACTGTGGTGTGCCTCCTTGTGAACATGTCTGAACTAGCACATACTGAGAACTGTCCATCGTGAGGTTTTGAGGGTCAGTGGCAGGCAGTAAACGCCTGCTTTCAGCTGATAATGACGTGTTGAGGTTCATAATGTTTACACCATTACCTTGAGTGTTTTGCAAGGCTACTCTTGTGTGATCTGTCATCAGTGAGCTATGTGCAGGTTTACATTTCTCCTCGCACATGGTGGTGCCTTCACAGGAAGGCTTTAGCTGGGTTACGGTCGGCACACTCTGGCTTGATTTGGAGCTCACAGTAGCGTGGAGTGGAGCAGATGGAGAGTGTGAGAAAAAGACGGGACTAGACTTCAATTTAATCTCATTCTTTGCTAGCTCTTGGCGCGGCATTCCAATAACGCTGCTTGGCAAATGTTGCCCGTGGTACGCTTCGAGGTGAGAAAAAGTACTTATTGGTTGAGTGATTGCATCCTGAGGGGAGGGGGTGATTGAAGATTTGACCAATTCCTGCATGGCGACCTGGGGATAGACAACGGCGGCATCTGGGAAGGAGGAAGGCTGGATAACAACCGCGGATGTAAGTGTTTGGCGGCTTTCAGAAAAGTTTGCAGCCGTGGCCTGGTCCATGCTTGGTGTTGTGTTGTTGCTCAGACTAACACTGCCAGGGACGAGGGAAATGAGCTGCGCCATCTGAGGGACTTGATTCAGGGGGCACGGCTGGATGGGAGTAATCTTTCTTGGGAGAACTTGTTTTTTAGGCGGCTGAGATTTCCTTGGCATAGTGTGTTTCGCACTTGCAGTGACAAGCCCTTTAGGAGGTAAAGGGGTATTACACATAACTGAAGAAGTTGAGGGCACCTGAACTACAGCAGGAGGCAAACAAGCTGGTGGCCGTACAGGGTTAACACATCCCACTTGTGGGACAACATACTGGAAGTTAACAGGACCAACACTGTTTAATGGTGCAGCAGCACAGGCAGGGGTGGGAGTTACCGGGGTGGCAGAGAGAGCTCCAGTCAACGGGACGCATGGAGTCTGGGTCACGAGAATCACCCCTTGTGAGGGAAGAGTTGGTGCTGGGACATTAGGCAATAAATTAACTGTGCCCGTATTACATGGAGGGGCTTTAGCTAATGGCGTTAGAGAAGGCCGTGTAAAACCGTACAGAGGGCGTGGTTTGGGAGGACCAGCGGGCTTCTGAGGCCTGGCTGAGGGGTAAAGCTGCAGGGTCAGGCCTTTGGGGAGAGAGGGAGGGTACTGTGTTCCCTTTGGAAAGATGAGGGAGGGTGGAGTTGTATTTGATGACATATTCTCTTCTGTTTGGCTGCCGAATACTGCTTTATGGATGTATGGCATACTTTTCTGTGGAAAGAACGTACACCAGCGGGACAACATTTGTAAGTGCTTTTGCGCAAGACCATTATTAATATATTAAAATGTACATGTATTTATACTTTCGGTATTGGAGCATACAAAAATAACCATCAATCCAATTTTACGTAAGAGGTGAGAACTGAGAAGTAAATGTGACTTTTCATCATTCAAAAAGAGGTGTGGAATGAACTTAAACTCGTCAGTATCTCTTGTAGTGCTATACCAGAAGCCAGTTGGGCATGATGTTCGTCTCTCTCTCCACTGGGGGGCGCTCATCACCAGGCATGACAGAACAGCAGGCCACAGGTAGAGAAGGAACGACCTGATGCTGACAATAATGCTGAAAAATAAAATAAGTACAACACAAAATTACAAAAATGTCAAATCCCACAGTTCTCTCATTTCTCTCAATTGTCTGAATAAATACAATGCTGATTTAGAGGAGATTTTCTTACAATCTGTTACCACACGGCAACACGCTTACAAAAAAATCACCTTGATGGCATTGTCTGGAGCCTTGTTGGAGCACATGTCTTTCACACGGGCCCGTAACTGACCCAGCCTCTTGGTTTGAATGAGATACTGACTCATCAGATGATAAGGAAACTCTGTCTCATTAAAGTGCTTCAGACCCAGAACGATTAGACTACAAAGGGGAGAAAAGACAGAATAAAAAATACAATGGGGTAAAGAAGAAAAACAGAGACAGGGTTCAACTCACTCAACACGTGACTGTAATTCTTTCTTTCTTAAACTTTGCTCATGAGGTCAGTTTAATTATGAACACTGCATAAACTTTAGCAGTTAATCTCAATGGGCCTCATTCATTAAAGTTTTTGTTAAGAAAAATCTACATTGGATTCAATGTGTTCTTTGAACAAGTTTGTTTTTATAATGATGAATGTTTACATTTAAATGGAATAATGATATAAAACTGCATTTGTAGATTCTGTTCTTAATTAGAACAAATCTCATATAAGAAAACGTTGGAGAATATCAGGACCTTTGTTAAAACTGCATAACTGGAATTGAGCAACAAATTTCTTTTGGTTGGTAAATGAGGCCAGTGACTGGCTGCTTGATTTGTTAGGTTTTGAAATTAAAACAACTCATACTTAAGTTAAATAAAGTGCAGAGTAACTAAGGACATACCCATCCTCCACTTTACTGTAGAAGTTCTTGCAACTTTGGACTTGCAGGGCTGGATCTAGACTGCGGTGGGGCAGGAGCTCCGGGTAAATGAATGCTGACCGTGTGGCAAACAGCCAGGCAAGATGAGCTGGGAGCAGTGGGTAGGAATTCACTAGAGACAGGAAACACATCAAAATCAGGTAAGTTTTTGAACAGTATTTGGAATGAGGGAATTAATCGTCAGCCTGTAACGCTGCTCACCAGCTCGTGACTGTCTGGGTTTGCAGGAAGGAGGGGGAGGACTAGGAGTCTGCTGCAGTTCTTTCAGCAGATCCAGAGAAGGCTGCAGGTTACAGACCCTGAACACACTTCTAAACCCAGGGTTAACCATGCTTCTGATTTGCTCAGCACGCTCCGCAAATGACTGCAACTCCGTCTGAAACACAGCACAGAACATTAAATATCCTACCAGTCTTAAGCATGTGAGTAACAAACACTCTCTGTAACCCCTTAAAGACAAAGGACGATTGGCCTCATTCACCAAAAAAAATCTGTTCTTAAAACCCACTTATGGAGTTTCACAAAGATTCTGACATTCACCAATGTTTTCTTATTTAAGATTTATCCTAGGTAAGAACAGAATCTACTGCTGAAGAGCACTGTTACATAAATGTTATTGACTGCATGTTTGTGGAAAACATTACCTTATTGGATTTTCTTCAATTCTGCAGTCACATATCATCCTACTATTTAATGTGTTTAATTTCTGAAGAACAAAGTTTTTATTGGTGGTAATATTGTTGGTGATGGAGGTCCACTGATGTGAGCTGATGAAAACATCACCCTCTAAACACTTGACAACATTTCAGCTTTTGTTTTAGTACAGATTTGGAATCTTGGAATTTGGACATGTTTTGGGCATCACACTGTTCCAGGAAAAACAGAATTTGCCTTTTCAATTTTTTCTTAAACATTCATCATTTAACTGCCTTAAACATTTCTAGTCCCACCTATTAATAAAACACAAAAAGGGTTATCATTTCTGATATTCTCACCAAGAAGAGTTTGGTGGTGCTGGCCTGACTCTGCAGCACCTGAACAGGAGCACACAACAAGTTGACCTGTGTCAGAAGCTGGACGTGCTGCAACGCAAAAGCACATTTGGCTTAGTTAAGAATGCCAATGCTGCTACCAGTGAATGCAAGTGAATGGCAACTTTAAACCTAAGTGACGTGTACACTCCTCACCTGCTGGATCTGCTGTTGTAGCTGTTGTTTTTGCACTGGTGTCACCACCAGGCTACTGGGAGGAGGAAAAAGAACCATGGCATGAGCAGGGGCACCCTGGGTAGGCCGGCTCTGCTGTTCCCGCCTCTGCTGCAGACCGTCCAGCTGGCTACGAACCGTTCGCCTGCATGCCGTCAGCATGTGGGCCAGCGGCTCCTCAAATCTGAACATTTGAGAGAATTTTAGGGATGCACATGATGAAAAATTGATTGACATATATCAGAGGATATGATGGATCAAATGACTTGTTTGCCATATAACTACATATACATATATATACACACACTATATACACACACACACACACACACACACACACACACACACACACACACACACACACACACATACATACATATATATATATATATATACACACATATATATATATATATATATATGTATATATGTATATACAGTGAGCAAAAAAGTATTTAGTCAGCCACCAATTGTGCAAGTTCTCCCACTTAAAAAGATGAGAGAGGCCTGTAGTTTTCATCATAGGTATACCTCAACTATGAGAGACAAAATGAGAAAAAAAAATCCAGAAAATCACACTGTCTGATTTTTAAAGAATTTATGTGCAAATTATGGTGGAAAATAAGTATTGGGTCAAGCAAGATTTCTGGCTCTCACAGACCTGTAACAACTTCTGTAAGAGGCTCCTCTGTCCTCCACTCGTTACTTGTATTAATGGCACCTGCTTGAACTCGTTATCAGTATAAAAAACACCTGTCCACAACCTCAAACAGTCACACTCCAAACTCCACTATGGCCAAGACCAAAGAGCTGTCAAAGGACACCAGAAACAAAATTGTAGACCTGCACCAGGCTGGAAAGACTGAATCTGCAATAAGTAAGCAGCTTGGTGTGACGAAATCAACTGTGGGAGCAATTATTAGAAAATGGAAGACATATAAGACCGCTGATAATCTCCCTCGATCTGGGGCTCCATGCAAGATCTCACCTCGTGGGGTCAAAATGATCACTAGAGCGGTGAGCAAAAATCCCAGAACCACGCGCGGGGACCTAGTGAATGACCTGCAGAGAGCTGGGACCAAAGTAACAAAGGCTACCATCAGTAACACACTACGCCGCCAGGGACTCAAATCCTGTAGTGCCAGACGTGTCCCCCTGCTTAAGCCAGTACATGTTCAGGCCCGTCTGAAGTTTGCTAGAGAGCATTTGGATGATCCAGAAGAGGACTGGGAGAATGTCATATGGTCAGATGAAACCAAAACAGAACTTTTTGGTAAAAACTCGTCGTGCTCTACATCATGCTTTGGGGCTGTTTTTCTGCAAAGGGACCAGGACAACTGATCCGTGTAAAGTAAAGAAGGAATGGGGCCATGTATCGTCAGATTTTGAGTGAAAACCTCCTTCCATCAGCAAGGGCATTGAAAATGAAACGTGGCTGGGTCTTTCAGCATGACAATGATCCCAAACACACCGCCCGGGTAACGAAGGAGTGGCTTCGTAAGAAGCATTTCAAGGTCCAGGAGTGGCCTAGCCAGTCTCCAGATCTCAACCCCATAGAAAATCTGTGGAGGGAGTTGAAAGTCTGTGTTGCCCAGCGACAGCCCCAAAACATCACTGCTCTAGAGGTGATCTACATGGAGGAATGGGCCAAAATACCAGCAACAGTGTGTGAAAACCTTGTGAAGACTTACAGAAAACGTTTGACCTCTGTCATTGCCAACAAAGGGTATATAACAAAGTATTGAGATGAACTTTTGTTATTGACCAAATACTTATTTTCCACCATAATTTGCAAATAAATTCTTTTAAAATCAGACAATGTGATTTTTTTTTTCTCATTTTGTCTCTCATAGTTGAGGTATACCTATGATGAAAATTACAGGCCTCTCGCATCTTTTTAAGTGGGAGAACTTGCACAATTGGTATATAAAACTGTACAAAAGTGGAAGTGCTAGGAAAAATGGGACAATAGGTACAGTAGTTTACTGTAACATGCGCATGTAAATAAAATTTTCATGGCTACTTTAATACTGTAAAATATCCAAACTGAAAATGAGTTAAATATAAAGAAAACAGTCGTGGCTCAAGACAATGTGTAGAAGGTTCTCCTCTATAAACTCCCATGTTCCCGCAGTCATATAAAAACCATCACACTTCATTAAGCATGATATCGTAATAAGCCCCTCTCAGCCTGTACCTAAAGGCCAGTAGAATACACTCACACCCTCACGTCTTCTAAACAGCACAGAGCACAGGCTTCCAGCCGCACACAAACATACAGGCAAGGCTATATGTCAATGTGGAAAAAAGCAGAACAGACGTCACGGAGGCTCGTTAACATTTCGAGCTGCACATCAGGCATCAGATGAGCGTCTGTTCCAAGAGCTCATCTGACGTGTGTACGGGGCGGCTCAGCCACTGTACTCTGTGCCACTAAATACCAACTGCTTCCCAAAAATCATCTCTTATAATGGATGCAGGCCTGACCATAAGTATGTGTTTATGTGTCAAAACTACAGTTTACATTTGTGGCTTTAACAAGGGTCAGCAGAAGTAGTAGCTTCATACCTAAATGAAGTCAACAACCACAGTTGGCCCAAAGTACTGTACAAGTGCAACTAAATATGTAGAAAATCAAATGTTTATTTTTGTTTTTTGTCCTCCACATTGATATAAAGAGATGGACAGTCTTTGTAAGTGGCGCGTGTGTGTGTAACAGGCCCCCTGCTGCAATCTAATTCAGCAAATGAGGTCTATTTCAATCAGCAGTGCCTGGATTTACCACAAGTACACACACAAACACTCACCTTTCAACGAAAGACACGATTAACTCCCATCCTATCAATGATGTGTCCATCAACACCGGACTCATTCAGTCCGGATGGATCTGTGCTTGCTTTAGCCTTTTCGCTGTGCTGTGTGTAATATATCTGCAATCATGCATGTGTGTACGTGTGTCTGGAGAAACAGATGCTATCTATTCCAGTAAATGAGCTCTATTCCTGTCTCCCACACCTTGATCCTGCACGTCTCACACATAACAGAAAAACTCCCCTCAATAGACCAGGGTGTGTGTGTGTGTGTGTGTGCACGTGTGTGTGTACGTGCGCGCAAGCACATAACACTGTGGCTCTAGAGTGTTCACCCTACATTTTGGCTGATATAAGGCAGGTGACACGTTGAGCGTATTTTTCTGCCTCCCTACCCAAACAGACACAGCACACCTCAGCTGCTCTGTCCCAAAGGGAGGATTGACTGTGTGTGTGTGTGTGTGCGTGCGTGTATGTACTGTATGTGTTCTAGGACAGCTGGTAAAGATTCAGAACAACATAAAAGTCCAACCATGGCCTGAGATCCATACTCCTGAGATCCGTACTACCACATATTTTATAGCTATGTTAAAATGTCTAACCTACCATACTATTAAGTGTAGGCAGAGTTGTGCATGAAAAGACAAGAGATTTTGCTCGCGAATGTTCCACTGCATGCTCGGACATTTGGCACAAAATATCGGCATACATTTTAAGACAGAAGGCGCTGGCCATATAAAATTCCACCTCTGGCTTTCGACATGCCTCGCACAAGCGCAACCTTTCCAACGTACAATAAGTGCATCATAATATATCGGCTGAAAATATCACACAAATCTTAGCATCGGTCTGATGCCGATGACTTATAAAAAGGAATTATCCACTGATTCCGGCATTATCGTGCCTTCCTACTTATTAGATATAATAATAGTTAAATGTTGAAATGCACTGTTTACATATAAGCTTTCATGGTTTTACTACAACAGTCTAGATACAAAGGAATTAGATGACAATTTAGCTTGAAACTCTATTGACTTCCTCAGCAGACCAGTGCACTACTGATTTTTCAGTGTGGAAAACAGACCAATGCCAGAACACAGGTTTGTGCACTTTACAGAGTACGTGCCCTGAGGCACACACTAGGACTCTCAGACTCAGCAGCAGATGCTACTGAGAACACTGTGTCAACAGAGAGTGTGAAAGACATAAGGGGCAGGAGAATAGAGAGAGTTAGACCAACAAACCAAGAAAAGTAGGTATGGGGATGAGATACCTTCATAAAAACATAGAAAAGGTAAGTTGTGCTGTACCTCATGGCCTGGGGAACATTGAATTTGGCGGTGGACTGTGATGAGCTGGCATTCTTCTCCTCATCTTCCTCCTGGTTCTCTTCATCCTGCTCCACCCTCAGCTCATCCTGCAACTGGGTAGCAGACCAAAAAAAAGAATTAGACGACAATACTGTATAAGGCTTTATAAATAGATTTATTCATTTTAAATCTTACTGTTTCAAACAGTTCCTCCATGAGCTCATTAACTTCCTTTTCTGCAAGAAAAAGACTCCATATTAATTTCAAGTTTTTAATACAAAACGAGTTGGACGTGAATAAAAAAAATTTCACTACAGGGAACGTGAGAAAATTGGTTCACTCACTAGTGATGCGAACTGCTCGATCATTGCGGTAGTCCTCTAAATCGGGCTCGTCAAGATCATCAAGGAAGTTGTACTCAGGATCATCATCGTCATCACCCTCCTCTGAAAAAGACAGAAAGAGAAAGGAAATGTGGGTGAGGAAAGAGGCATTATGATAACAACAATGTGTAACAAGCCTGTTTTATAAGATAACTATGTTCTATGACAACAGTGCAGCCATGCACATACACAGTCTTGACAGTGGGGATGCAAAAAGACAGATTTTTAGGGAAAAGGTCAGAGAAACGTAAACAGGAGGAGAGCAAACACAGACTGAGCCATTAAACCACTAAGATGCACAAACACACATTAAACTGGCCTCAGACTGCAGCAAAGCCATTAGGACTGTGAGAACAATCCCAGGTAACCTGTCTCATTAGTCAATCTCCAATGCTGACATGCTCACTTTAAGACTGCTAATAACCTCCATTAAGCTCAACGACTGGAGTGGCATCAAACATAGCAAACCATTCCTCGAGAACATCTTCTTTGTGAGTGCATTTACTGCGAACTTTGACGGACGCTTGTTCTGACCTTCATTGTCTAGATGTGACGTCATGAGGCCCTGAAGCCACTGGCTCCACTCTTTGTCCTCCAACGCTGACACACAGTCATACATGTCCGGGGTGATATCCGGGGGATGCAGCTCGGCCTCCAGCTGGTCTAGAGGGACGTCTCTGAGCGGCCGCTTGGAGCGTGTCCGGCATGCCACCAGGCTTGCCTCTGCATCGCCACTGCTACTCAGGGTCTAGTAAAAAGTTTAGAAAGAGTCTATTAATGGATGATTCAGAATAAAAATACTGATACTGAGCATATTTACAGTAAAAACAAAAACAATATATTGTTCATTAACCACAAACAAGGTAAAATGTTAAATTAATTGTGATATTGACTTGAGGTCATATCGCCCAGCCCTAACCAACTCAACTCAGCAGTAGCATGCATAATGGGGAACATAGCACACCCACTCAGCTACTGTGGTATATGTGGGCATGTGTGACAGTATCTGTACCTGGTAAGGCTCCATGCAGATGGGGCTGAGCTCCAGCTCTTCATCCACTGCATGTAGTTTCTCCATGAAGGAGTCGATGGTCCTCAGGGGTCGGGAGGATCCACAGGACTGGGAGGGAGGAGGAGCAGGGGGGCCCATCGGCACAGCCTCCACCCTCAAGTGTCTTAAGGGTCTGGTCGTCTGAGGGAGAGACATGGTGGAGAGTCACAGAAATAGAGAAAGACCATGTTAAAGTCAGCAGACCATAAACCCAAGTGCTGAAGTGCTGAAGTGTAAAATACAGTGTCCCTACAGCACTGTGTAAATCTTGAGCCACAATTCATTTCTCATTATTGTCCTTCCAAAGAGCCGGACTTTATGCTTGGACATGTTGCAATAATGGTTAGCACTGCTGCCTCACAGCGAGAAGGTCCGGGGTTCGAACCCTGGGGACGGCCGTAGGCCCTTTCTGTGCAGAGTTCCCTCCTCGTGTAAACGTGGATTTTCTCCAGGTGCTCTGGTTTCCTCCCACAGTCCAAAAGCATGCAATATAGGTTAATTGGCGAGTGAGTGTGATTGTGCGAGTGTGTCCCCAGGATAGGCTCTGGTCCCCGCGACCCCAGCTGGGATTAAGAACGTTGCAATAAATCACTGTACCTAATGTCTAATTTTCCTAGCAAAATATAAAGTCAAATTTTTGCACAATCCTGTTTTTGTGTTATTCTGTCTTACAGTTCTTGTTTTACGTACTTTCTACTGTGTAGACCATTAGTGTAAAAAATGGATGTAAAAAAAAGATCACAGTTATGCACAGTACTTTACATGTTCATCTATAAAGACTAAAAACTGAAAAAACTAAAATATCAGTTTTACCAGTGAAGAACTGCATCTACCATTTGGGACTGTACTGGCAAAGACATATGTTTTGACAGAGAAGTATGCATCTGCCTTTTTGTGGAGGATGTGGGATCTGTAAGGCCAAATGGTACCTGTCTGGGACTGCAACTCTGTTCATCACATTCCACGATTTCTATGGGTGTACGAGAGCGAGCTCTTCTACTGACGCGTGGCGAAGACGCTATGCTGTCCATGTCACTCTCAATAATGGTCTGTAGATCAAAAATAACATGTATATGCATTTCATACAGCACACATCTGGTACACTTAAGTCTCAGCACCATCAGAATGTCACAGTCAAAAATGATGAGTTCAAGCGGCAAAAAATCAAGCGTTAAGTACCTCCTCTGCTGTCTCATCCTCTTCATCTTCATCAGGCTGATACTCTTCATCTGAAGAATCTTCCTCTTCTTCAAGTAGAATATCTACAAACTGAGGAGGCTGGAGCGAGACAATGAGTTAGTTTGTGTAAGTTTTAAGAACTTAATTATTGAGATGCTGTACAGTAAACAAACCTTTGCTTCATTTGACTTCTTGATAGGTGAGATGTTCCAGGATGGAATTCCCTGAAAGCAACAACAAAAGCACAGATACTCTAAAATATTTCTACACACATACAATATCAGCAAATTCATAAATGAACAGACACACAGACAATAAACTTACCACTCCTTTCTCCACGACCTCTTTGAGTTTCGAACGGGTCATTTTGGGTTCCTGTGTTTGAAGAACAGATCATCACACCAAACAATTAAAATGCCAGGAATTTCATGATACCTAATGAACAACAAACAGTTCATCTTATGTATCTCAAAGGTTCTATAAATGACAATCTGATACATACAAACATGGGCATGTCCTGGGTCTCCTTAATTGCTGCTTTCATCATTGCCACAACATGTTCATTAGTGATCACTTCCTGTGAGCAGACAAAGGTAATCATGTTCCAACTGAGCAAAAATGCACATTCAAAGTCTTTCCAGTACAGTCAATTCTAGAGTGAAGTACTCGGTGAAACCTACATGAATAATGCTGCGCACATTGCCTGCAGTCAGGTTGTGCTGTTTGGACTTGATGTCTAAATCTCTGTCCAGTTTCATGAGCTCTTCTTCACTGTCCTCCTCTTGATCAGCCACATCAGTTGTCCTTTCTTCATCTGACATTCCCTGCTGATCATTTGTTAGTGTTCCTTTCTTTGGTTTCCCTCCAGTTTTCCTCCTGAGATGGTCTTCCTCACCTCTGTCTTCATCTGTGTAAAGTAGCAGCCAAAATCAAGAGTTAAGTCAAAGGAACATGCTGTGCTCCACACAGACTTTTTAACTACCCACTTATTATCAAACTACACTCTAGTAGCACATGAATTAGTAGATTTATTAACTTTGATACAGACAACGCTAAATGTACATAAAAAACATGTAATATGGGAAACATCAACTCACCCACAGTGATGACCAGTCCCAGCTCGGTGTCCTCCTCTGATAGTAGTAATGGGGAGGACTCAGGACAGCTGGTGGGCTGAACAATGTCGTTCCCCATCTCAAGACAACCTTTAAAGCAAATTCTCTAAATCACATACTTTTACAGGGCCAACAACATTTGTCCTCACTGAAAATGCCAACAGTAATGTCCATTATTAGACTTACAATTCAGTGTGTCAATATTTTATTTTCTCCAGATACTACTATTAAAAATCAACATTTTAACTCTTGATAATCCAAATTTCCATTTGCATTTGAAAAGGAGAATCTGGGCATCTTAAAAACATTCTTTGAACTGTTACTCAAATCCGCCAGCTTTTCAGAACAGTACCTGGTTTCTGTCCATGACATTTAAACCTGGGGGAATGGCGTCTGGGAGAAAGTGTATTTTGAGCCTTTCTTTTGGTTGGGGTGGAGATCTTTGTTCCTGGACTGAGTGGCAAGCTGCAGCCCTCATGGGATCCACAGACAGAATCCCCCTTGACTCTCGTGTGCAAAACTTGGGGTTCTAGGGAGCTGAACTTGCGTTTTCGGCCCGTCTTCATCTTGCTTCTGGGGCTGATGTAAAATAGGTTTTGTGACTAATTACACCATCTGTTACACCACTGTACCAACTTAAATAAGACACGATGTCATGAAGACAGTCGTTAGCGAGGTTTATCACTTTGGAGACTAAGATATCCAAATTATGAACAGTTCTTTGTTTTAATATAGTCCTGGAGAAAACTGCAGACTTAAAATAATAGTTAGAAAGGGACAATATTATCATCATTCAGGGAGTGATGCATAAAAAGAAAGCATATACATTTACATAATTTAGCAGATGTTTGTGTCCAAATCGACTTATATTTGCTAGAATAAACTTCTAGTGTAACTTGAGGTTAAGGGCCCCGTTGTGATTTCTGGGAAATATCTCTTTACTGCTACTGCAATAAAGAAGAGTCACATCGCGTTCGCTTTAGCCAAAATGCATTCTTTTGCTGACTATAAACCACGAATAATATTAATAATAATACTATTAGTGAAATAGTGAAATATCAGAATAACGAGTTAAGTTAAACTCCGTATTGAAAGTCACAACAACACACGGTCCCACGGTCAAAACTGCGCTGCACCACAACAAGCACTAGCAAACAACGCGCCTAGCTAGATAGCTAACTAAGGCTATATTTAGTTAGCTTATATGTTGTCATTCTCAGCTATGTGCATAAAATGTGGTTCTCCAACAAACAGGTTATGGGTTTTACAAAAATGAATCAAGTATGTAATAAACCCCTCACCCCTAAGCAGATGTTTGTAGCCATCAGTAGCTAGCTGGTTTAGCAACTAGCCGCCGGCCCACAACAAACTGGCGTAACGCGGGTGTTACACTCATTTCCTTCCCCGGTGTGCAGCGTGAACAGCAGCTACGCCCCCTGCAGGCGGACTGCAGACTGCAACTCAGCGCCTCCGTTGTCCTGCGACAGCAGCCAGGAGATATTCGTCAGTAAATAGTAATAAAGGCTTGAACTTTGCTGCTCTGAAGTACTGCTTGATGTGATACGAAATATTTATATATGCACGTGCTTTACTTGAAAATGTTCTTCGTGATGCATAAAAACTGATGAAGACAACTTGGCTAGTGTTGCTTAAAGCAATGTACAGATATGCATTAAACAGACCCGATTTTGTTTTACTTTGCAGTAGAATAGAGGTTCTCTACTATGAATCCCCGAGCTTACAGGAACGAAAAATGAAAAATACAAATAGTTAGAAAACTATAAAACACCATGAGTCGGCAAATAAGAATAGCCGAATATCTGGTGTTTTATTCAAAATTATTTTCCAAGCAACACATTATTGCGATTGATTTGGATTAGTAGCCATGAATCCACCACAATAAGTAAAATTCACAAAACTGACAGTGGGTCATCATCAAATTGGGGTCATTTTGAAGGTATAGAACTGGAACTCCAGACTGCTGTCTTACCTAAAACCACGTTTAAACATAAAAAGGCAGCACATTGGGATGGATTGCTAGAGATCGATTGACTCGATTCTAAGAGTCGGTTCCCGATTCTAAGAACAAAGTAACGTCAACGAGGTTTTGTAAAATAAACAATACAGTACTGGTGTGAATGACAACATCTTGCTATTTCCAAATGCTACTAATAAGCGCCACCAAGGACGTTTTCATCTTCAGTCCAGCAGTGATTCAGAAACTTTCTGACCATAAAGATTTCTTGAAAAGAAATTAAACCACCACAGAGCTGTTGTGCTTAGGGCACTCAAATGGCTAGCACCTCCCCTGGCCTATGTTATTCTTTTAGGTGTATTTGTGCATTCCACACGAAGACCAAATACAAGAAAAGAGGTCTTGAAGCTCTCCACATAATGCAGATCCTTCTGTATTCTATTCGTCTTTTTGCACTAGAGACGGGTTATACAATGTACAATGAAAACCGCTGTTTCCAGTATACCCTTCCTTTAAAACCTCCCTCAACGAACACCCCCCACTTTCCCCAAAAGAGTGGTCTAGTGGTACGATACCTGCCTCTCGACCCTGAGTTTGGGGATTCAAATCCTACCCCTGGCATTACCGCCATTTAGATTATTGAAAGTACTGTATGAATAGTAGTTCTCCACTTCACTGCTGTTACAATATTTGCAGATACTAGATCAGATTTTGAATGTTAGCGCAGACTTTATAAAATATACTGTTTTGTTTAATAGACTATCTATATATAATTTTTCATAATGAAACTAACAGATCTTATGCACATTCAGTGCAAAAGACAACTCTTAAGGTCATAACTGTAGGCTGAATACCGCATGTAAACTAATAGTCTCTCTCTTCTCTCTTTCTACTTCTAGTTTAAAGTGTACATTTTATATTGTATTTATATATTGCTTGTTATATGTGCCTGATTTGTTCTTTGTACAGTTAAAGCTGGAGCCACGTCGTCTCGTCTCTCTGTATACTCTGTCGCTGAAATTTGTAAATGGAAGTCGCCCTGCATAAGAGTGTCTGCCGTAAATGTAAAAGAGGGAGGGAGTTGAGTCGCATCAGTACTTAACACTCATCAGGAGCTCATTGTGGACTCACTGTGTAACGCCTACGTCATTCTGTTAGGTGTATTTGAACATCATCGCTGGAGCCCCAGTTCTCTTTGCGACAAACTCTTCAGATATAGAAAAACTCTCAAATGAACGAATCCATGCAAGTTTAAAGAGAAAGAACAGCGTCAACATCGGACAAGACAACAACAGTCTCAAAATTCAACTGCATCAAGAGAACCAAAAAAAACACAACATGCCCGGCCTAACAACTGGAAAAAGTTTTCAGTCTCCAGGTTTGGTGACTACAGTAACGGAGCGGGAGAAGCGCCAGGACCTCCGTGCGGCAGCAACGAGACATGTGACGCTCCGGGAGCTGGTCGTGACTCCGGCCAGCGTGCCACAGTTCACCATCCCGCCTCTTCGGCCGGCCAAGCGGCCTCGCCACTTCACCCTGGGCGGCTGGGAGCGAACTCTGACGAGCGGAAACAGGCGCCACACTCTGCCGTGTTCGGTAAATCCGCACTGCTGCACGAACCGAGCCGTCAGCCGCCGTTGCACGGTGTCCGAGCCACTGGCGAGCACTCCGTCCGACCCAGGAAGCAGAGCTGCAATGTCTTTACCACATTTAAGCAAAATCACCACGCCATATGGCTTCGTGACGCTCGGAGAGAGCCCCTGCGTGCGGAGGAGGGAGTCGCTGTTTTTTGGGGACTGTATTCCGCAATTTTGTCACAGTAAAACGGACCGGAAGGTTTAAATCTGACATTCTTAGTAACTTCAGCGCTGAGTAGTTTTTGGAGTTACGTATTTATGAGAGTAACCCAGATGGATTAAAAATAAAAAATTAAACAAACAAAACCTTTTTATTTTGTTTGGACGTGATTTTTCAAGTTACATTTACATTCACAAATCTAAAGGCAGCATAGTAATGCTTTAAATGTGTCTTATTTTGCAAACAGCTATAACATTATTATTAATTATTTAAAGTCGTTTTGACTTTAAAGTCATATTTTCATGTTATTCTAAATAAAATGGCCCAATTCACCCTCTTGACATAGGCCATTATACCACAGGATCGATGGGTCTGTTCAACTGAGGATGTAGGCGATTACATCAGAGGTGTCCTGCACCATGAAGAGCTGATTTAGGCAAAGAAATCATTTCCACATGGGTCTGTCTGATCCATTTGGAGACATAATTAGGCCTTAAACGCGAAGCCTTAAAGAATCACTTATTTACTTACCTACAGCTAAGCATAAAGTGCCTAAGCTACTTCAGGTCGATGAACATTCCCAAAACTTCAGCTCAGAACTTCTATTTTTTCCACTTCCAAACATAAGCAGCCTTTAGATCTCAGAACTGCAAATATTAAGTAAAACACCATATTCAAACAAAACAAAAAAAGGGTAAAATATTATTGATCTGCGAATTGGGGTTAAAACTGTTCAGACCTGTGCAAAACTGAGTCACTTGTGGAATGGACGGCTTCAGTATCTACAGAAGAAACTACTGGAAAAACTGCCATCCTTTTGCACATTGTACGGACTTTTATCAGGAGACATGTGGCAAAGAAATAAAACAGCACGAAGCGGTACAAATAAACGAACTTTTCAGATTTCAGGGAATGTGACCAAAACTCACTCTGTAACTATTGTGGCTTGTGGCGACATTATAATAGCCTGTAAAACTGTCTGTTGTGTGACTTGTTTTTTTATTGGTAAAAGTCAATAATAAAATATTTTTATAACATTTGTATAACAATGCAGGAAACACGTGACCAGCCGATGGCGCTGTTGCTTGATATAACAGAAAGTGTCTTCAAAGAAGAATCTTGCAGTCTGGAACTACCTGAGCACCCAAGTATGTAATTTTGGAAAATTGATTATACTGCCTCTGGTTGTACATACAAGTAAGATAAGTACATTATAACTACATAAAACTCAAATAATAAGCAATATTATTCAAATGTTCAAGGGTAATCAAAGACCCATCATAAATTATTCTGTATGTAAAACTGTCTTAATCATTTTTAAAATGTACAGTAAAATCTGAGCATGTCTTTATACATGTAACATCAGAAAATAAAGCATCTAATCAAAGAAAAGCTCGGCACCTCTTCCTAAAAGATTCTGCTATTTAATACAGAAAAAAACCTTCTTAAATGTCTATCCTGACTTTCTGATTAATGAAAGAAACAATTTGCACAAAAAATAGGAATTACAAATATATTCAAATTGCATTCCAAACTATCATAACAAAGCATAGATAAAATAATATATTGTGCATTTCAAAAGAAACTTGGAACATTAGTTCTGCTACCCTCAGTACCTCCAGGTGATTCTTCAAAAAAGGGAGCACATTATCAGAGTCCACCTTTAGTCATATTTATGTTGAGCTGTCTTGAAGTAATTCCTGGTTCAAACAGTACATCCAAGTTCTGCTTCATTCTCATGACAGTCCACCTTGTCTTACGAGGACAAGGTGAGAACTTCAATTTCTCAAATTCCAGTGTTATTTTAGATCATGTCCCAAGCTTTAAGCATCAATATTCAGTAAATACAGTTACAACATCTGAGTAATTGGCATAGTGATTAATGCTTTAATTTAAAGACAAATGCGATGTTAAATGAGGACAAAAAAACTATATTGCTAATTGCTATATGCAATACAAAGTGTACTCTGTCAGTGTAAAGAACTGTGTGTAAAACTGAGGACTTCATGTGAAAATCAAAGTTTAATTACCCCACTTAATTCTCCTTTAATAAGTGTTTCTCTATTCCCCGATTTACATTTAAGCAATCAATGTCACACTCGCAGGGTTGTACTTGGACGAGAGGCTTAGCTGGATTTGGCTTCATATTCTCTCATAACACACCTCCACAGAATGGAATAAAATATCGTTTATAGTATGTGCTTAAAATGATGGGGTGGCAGCTTTAGTGAAACACAGGATCGTCTTCTTCCTTTAGTCTTTATAAAAGCAAAACATAATGAGACTTGATCACGGAGCTCAAAATCTGCATCAACATAAAATGCCATAAAACCCAGCTACAAAACTGTCAAACACTGGAATGCAGAAGTGTACAGAAGGGCAGCTCCGGGCAGATCCGATGCTCCTCATGGAGCCTTGTTCAGACCACGTCTGGGTTCCGCTCAGCACATCTCCACTCACTCGCTGCTCTTGCTCTCTCCCAGCAGCCAGTAGGTCCTCATCTTGCCTTTTCCCTTCATCTCCACGTCTCCTCTCAGCTCCAGCTGGAAGCAGTTAAACTCCTCCAGCACATCATGTGTGGCCGACGACACGTGGATCTTTAGGGCTGACAGATATATGTCATATTTAAATTGAAGGGCAATGACTTGTGTCATTAAAAAGAAACACTGACATTCACCAACCGTTCTTATAAGAAGAAATATAAAACCCCCTTAAAATCCACTTACACAGTTTTTACAAAGATTCTGACATTGTCAAATGTTTTCTTAATTGAGGTATGTTTTTAGATAAGAATAGAATCTTTTAATGCCAAAGAGCATTCTTACATTTTGTTGCAGGCATGTTTGGGCAAAATATTAGATTATTATGGGGTTTTTTTCAACTCTACAGTATAATATTATGTAAAATGTATTAAATGTAAAATTCACCATTACAAAAACAATGAAAAAATATGTCAGGAATCTGATGTAGAATTTTGTTAATAGCAAATTTCAAGCAAAAGTTTAAGAAGATAAATGAGGCCTATTGTTATTCTACAGCATCAAGTTACAAAAGTATTACCAAAGTATTACAAAAAAGTATCATTATCTTTGTCAGCCCTTTTCTGCCCCAGATGATGTATATTTTCTTTCTGGAAAACTGATCCAACATTATAAATTATACATCATTTTGGAATTTTAAGGCTCTGTCTATGTTCAATTAAATTCTGAAATAGAAGCAAGGCAGCTTATAGCATGTGGAAGAAGATAACATTTATAGATGTTACGTTGAAGCAATTTGCAAAAAAATACTTAGGATTTAAGGGGGAAAATTATATTTAATGTTTTATTACACTTAATAAAAACTGCACCACAGTAACAGTTAACACTAAGGATCACAGTTGAGAAAATGTTATAGAACCATATAATTTTAAGGTCACAGTATGAATTAGCCACAAAAGCCATAATTTAATTGCATAATGTAATGTTACTGATTTAATCTATAAGTGGTGTGCAATTAATATGGTTAATACTAGCCTTAAGAGCATAATGACCTCACATTATAGTAGGGGTAATGTCAGTATAGTTATGTAAATGGTACCCTGGCATGAATTAATAGCCCTGAAACTTTCATTTGCATCTGTGATTATAATTATCTCTCTGTGCACAATATATTCATCTTCCAACACTGGAAGGGGGGTTAATTGCAACCGAGTCCAAATAAACATACCACCAACTCTCATTATAAAATCACTTAGTCATTTGATGCCTTGCTCTTTTCATTAGGAGGAACATAGTTGTAACTAGCAGATAACAAGAATTTGCTCTTCCATCAGAATCCATTAACCTTTTCAGATGAAAGGTAAGACTTGCCTGTGACACAATGATTCAAGTTGAGATAAGGTTTTTAATCCAGAATAACATTACTGTATACCATAGAGCATCAATGAAATAATCAATCTCTGAACAGTGATATTTGGAGATAACCATTAACAAATAACTTACGCTCGCCATTCGATTCCATTCGTGACGATGTGTTCACTGTGTCTCCAAACAAGCAGTACCGAGGCATCTTTAGCCCCACCACACCGGCACATACAGGGCCTGAACAAACGCATAAACACACGCACGTATGCACGCACGCACACACACACACACACAGAAGTTCATTACGGTGAACAAGCTATGTTGCAATCAGCACCTTGGATAACGGCAGAGTTCTAGCTCTAATAAACAAGTACCAACACACAATCAGAGGCTAGTAGTGGAAATAAAGTCTCATGGGTTCTGTAGCAATGTCTTTTTTAATTTACAGTCTGTGGTCTATCCTAGTTCTGGGAAACGTTTCAAAATTGTATCTCATTAAATCACAGTATTTAACTGTGATTTAACCCAGATAAAACTAATAAATGTGTGATACTGGAATAATGAAATGCATGTTATGGAATGGTAATGCAAACCAACTTCTTTTTAATAGTAAAGCCAGTAACATAAACTCTACAGGCTGCTTATGCTTAGACCAAAAAAGGCAAATATGTGCACGAAACTTGCTATTCAGTAAACCAGAAATCCACCGATCACTCATCACCTTTTTTGTGCCTTCGGTCACTTAAGTCTGGTTTATTATGAAATTTCAAACAAGCGTGTGCCACTGCCTGCATATCCCAAAACAGTGAAAAGGCTACAGCTACACGTGTTAAGTGTAAACAGGTCAGGTAGAAACCAGGCTTCTGTCAGATAAACCTCTGTGCTGGAGTAACCAGTGGAACATTATGCCAAATTTGAGCATATGATTAATTTACATTTTAAAAATTGATGCGTTAAAATCTCCAGATTAACTGCATGTATTGACATTCCCAGTCCCAGGGTATACCACTCTAGTCTATGTACATTAAACACAGCAAAATTCTACATGGTGAAATTTCATTTACAGCTACACCTAAAGCTGTACTATTTTAGAAATGAAAAACGAATAAAAGTTTTAAAAAGCAACTGACTTGCCCATTCCGTAAATACATGTGTAAGAAACGCTGCACTCACCACTGTGGATCCCGATGCGCAGTTTGAGCTGCTGATCGGGTCGATGGCGGATCTTGAATGTCTTGACGGCCTCCAGCAAGGCAAGAGACATGCGGGCGATCTCACGAGCATGCAGTTTCCCGTTACGCACCGGCAGCCCGGACACAACCATGTATGCATCGCCAATCGTCTCTACCTACATCAGAAACAGAAGAACGCAAAAATCACATTTTAATTGCAGTTGTTTTTGCGTTTTGTAACTTACTGTTGTGCAGCTTTGGTGAGATATTCTCAAGAGAAATTAAGTAAAAGATATAAATGAATAAATTAGTCTCAAATTATGTCTGTGTGAACTTAGTGACCATTTGACTGTAGCATGATTTTTGGTGTGACCATTTGACTGCTGCATTATACAAATGGGATCATCTGACTATTCCCAAACCTGGTCAATATGGTCATTCTGCTGTAATAAACTGCATTTGATATAAACAGAAAGATTCAGGGACCCAATCTACTGTTGCAGCAAAAGTCCAGGCTCTTGTGTTGGTCAAATGATGTTCTGTTTGCACACACTGGGACTCCTTATGGCAATCAAGGATCTGGTTACTGCTTTCTTATGAGGTGCATCTCTTCTTTTACGCAATTTATCCACATTCTTATGGTTACTTCCAGCAGGATAATGCTGCATTTATTAAAGCAAATTAAACTCAAGTGGATTTCACTGTCATTAGTAAATGTTTGCCTGAAAACCTTTTTGCATTATATAATTGTGCATTTATAGAGTCTCCAAAGGTGTGCTATAGGACATCCTTGGGAAACATTAATCTAAATCTTCAAGATACCTTGTAAACATCAAAGTTGTCAATGATTGCATCAAAACAAGTGTAGAGGTCATTGAGGAGAGTCACCACCTACAGGAGAGATGGCAAAACATTAGAGTGACAAATATGGCTCATAGCATCATAAAACACATGCTGTTACCATTGACTGTTTTATAATTGTAGTGCAAAAATATTTTTCTCTGAATGTTTAATGGTTAAGATCTTGCTACAGTAGTTTTAGAAACTCACATTACAAACAAATCAGTAATAGTAATCAGAGCTGCACATTGTGCATGATAATAAAAATCAATTGCATGATGAGCTGTGTCACTGCATGATGTGTTGCGTACCTGCATGGGCGTACTCTCGGCTGACAGGGCTGTGAAGCCGACAATATCGCTGAAGTAGATGGTGACTGAGTCGAAGGCCTCAGCCTGCACTGTCTCCCCTCTCTTCAGTTGCTCTGCTACTGAACTGAAACAAAAATCAAAACTGGATACAGACAAGGAACTGAGAACATTTTAGTAACATAACAGAAAGATGGGGAAAAAAGTATACACACTCTTAGTCGAAAGGGCTCTGGTGAATATTGAGCTATTTATTATATATTACACAATTCCTGTAGATTACCCACTACACAAACATGTAACCAAAAACTGTTAAAAGTCTTCGGGAGTTAATCGTCATTGAACATTCTTTGTCACTTGTAATTCCATAAACAGATAGCTGTTGTAGGAATTACATGTTCACTGATAAGCTGTCATGTATCCTTAATATGAAAATATTATTGGTCATTTCCGTTTCTCAAGGTATTGTAGCTACAGGCTTAAGGTGTGGTCGGCAATCACTATGTTGCAGTTTTAATTCTGAATACACAAAGACTCCCACATTCAAAGTCAAAGTAAACTTTACTGTCATCTCTGCTATATACTGTACAAGTATACAAAGAGACGAAAGAACAAATAAGGCACATAGAATAAGCAATAAAATTAGAATATAAAATATACACTTTAAACCAGAAGTAGAAAGAGAGACAAGAGAGACAATTAGGTTACATACTAATTCTCACATCCACCCATGTTATCTTAGATAAGAACCAGTGTGTGTGAGAGACTGAATAAAGGTTAGTGACTCACTGTGGCAGTATCTGGTAAAGCAGGGCCTCAGCCTTGCGTTTCTCCTCCAGGTAAGCCTGTGTTCTCTCCTCCACCAGTTCCTCCAGGTTATTGGCATACTGCTCCATGCGAGAGAGCAGGTTATCCAGGATGTCCCTGCTGTGCTCCCTGAGACAATGATCATGTTTGGTACGTTTAATACGACAAACCAGAGGTTCCCAAACTGGAAGTAGCGCTGCAAATGAGTAACGTGTTACAAAACTAACGCAATTACATGTGCTACTTTTTGTTGTAACACAGTACTGTAAGGTATTACTAACACGTTTTTTATACATTTTTATTAAAAAGTCACAAACACAAAGAGACCTGTGGCAATAGAGGAAAAACTCCTAAAAGAGCTATTTCCTTCAGACTGTAGGCCTACAATCATTATACTACACAACATCGCCCTCCACTGGATGAAGAATGAGCTGCAGTAAACTACATTTTAGCATTTTAGAATGCCAAAAGTAATGCAGGAGTCGCACAACGCATTACAATTCAGATAGTAATATTGTAATGTAATGAATTACTTTGAAACAACAGTAAATTGTAACTATAATGCATTACATTTTGTAACTTGCTCAACAGTGTGTCCATATTCTGTGTAAGTTTCACATAGGCAACATCAAATATTTTTCTCTTATAGAGCCGGTTATGTTGTAAAGCCATTTTTTGTGTAGAGAGAATTTTATGAAGAAAAGTTGGGATGGGAGCGTTAACACTGTAACACGTGATTAATCTGGAAACTATTATTTGGTTTAACACAAATTATTATGACCAAATTTGGCACCAACTGGTACCTATAGTGTAAATGATGATCTGGCTGGTTTATTAAGGAGAAAAAGTCACCTTTTTACCGTGTCCACTTTTTTTCGTTATGTAGATGTGGCGCCTCTTGCTCGCCAGAAACCTCACTATAAATCAAGACTTGAAATATTGGGTGAAAGTCGTTTTGAGGAGCAAGTATGAGGCGCTAAAAAATTCCTGTCTACAAAATGGGCAGCAGAAAAGGTTTGGACAGAGGCTACGTTCACACTGCCATGCTGAAGTGACTCAAATCGGATTTTTTGCCTTAATGTGACACAGATCTGACCTTTTCAGGGCTGTGTGGACACGCAAATCTGATCTTTTCAAATCGGATTTGTGTCACTTTCATATGTGGTACTAAATCCGATACGCGGCCATGCGACCTGAATGTGAACACTCAGATCGGAATTCATGTGGCTTTTTGCTTGTACGCATGCGCTGACATCATCAGCAAAAAAACGGAACTGAACGATGTGGCTGGCAGTGTGGACGTAGCCAGAATGCAATAAAGAGAATGAGACCTGTTCTGTTTGCGCAGAAGCAGTTTAATGTGGTTGAACTCGGGCCTCTCTGTAGGTTCCTCGGCCCAACAGCGCTGCATCAGCTGCCCAAGCTCTTCACTGTGTGCCTGCGGGTTAACGGATGGACGCAGGTATGGCCACTCACCCAGAGTCACACGGTCCACTATTTCTACAAACACAGAGAGAGAAAGAGAGAGAGATCTGTCATTTTTTTCATTCATGGTAACATAATTTACACTCGACTGACACAGCAATACTATATGTGAACTCTCTCTGGGATTGGTCATAAAAATTCATTAGTGCAGTCCTAATATTTAAGTGTTATTCAGTCACATGGAATCATAAAAATCATAAGAAAAATCATATAAAGTCTGTACTGTAGCAGAAAACATTTCCATTTTGATTGCATTTGATCTAATTTTATCTAACCTACTAAGCTGGCACAGTGGTTAGCGCTAGTGGTTGAAACTGCTTTTTTCCACAGATCTCAGTCTTCATCACAGTGATCATTTTGATTTAATTTATCATTTTGATACTGATTCGATTGAAAGAAAAACCTAAATTATCTTGTTTCCTACAAGTGTAATTTTTATCATGCTCATAAAATTAATGTTATTTTCCATATGGTTAACTTTTGGTGAACTGAAAATTGCAGGTTTCTTTCAAAAGCTTGAAATGCATTAGAAGACAAAGCAGTCATGAAGCATGCCAGAATGAATGTGAAGAAAATCATATGTGCAATGCAGCTAGGAGTTTCAGCTGTCTCTGTAGCACTTGTTGGTGCTGAATGTGTGTCCCTATTCATCATGCCTATTCACTTCATCTAAATATGTTTCTCTCACTAATTCTGCCTTTCTGAGTTTTTTTTTTTTAAATCAACCCCCACATATGTGTCTTATTTCATCTGGACCTTAATATAATGACCATATGCTGTTGCGTTCAGCCTCATTGAGTAAATTACTCGAAATATTCAACACCCAGGTCACTCATTCCTTCTCTCCGGGGTGCATATAATGATCCCGACTGCTGTGCACCTCTCTATACAAATCGTACAAGCTCATTATCTGTGTTTTCTTAGGAACAGCATATTATAAACAAAGGGAGGGATAATACCTATGTAATGAGTGTGTGTACTTTCAGAGTCATTATGTATCCGAGAGAAAGACATGCGGAGGAGGAGGGACATGTTCGTTGCTGCCCTTCATTGCCAGATAGCATCAGTAAAGTGCATGGAAGGGAGATGCTGGCCACGGCTAATGGCTGTAAAGGCCAGAAATAGCACAGCCAGCTGAACTCAACACCGTGTCTCTGAATCACTTCTGCTTCTGCACTCTCCACTGTCCACTTTCAGATTCCGTTTCTGCTGTCATTTTGTTACTACCAAGACACTTTACTATTTGGAAAATGCTATACTTGTTATTAAAATAATTAACTTTAAAGACAAATAAGAATTACATTTTGACAATGTAAGAAAAGTTTTTATAAGAGCGTGCTCAAAATCCCAAGTCCTGTTAGGATTTTTGTATCACCCATTTCATTTGACACAGATCAATGGTTTTCATCATTTTAAAGCCTCACAGACAGTTCCTTTAAATGTCTGATGTAGTATTTGCTTGAATGGCATGGTAGGTAGTTGGAACTAAGCCCTTAAAGCCGAATGAAATATAACATTTCTATATAATCATCTGCAGTTCCAGGCAACAATTTAGCATGTGTTTAGTATGATTGTTTTTCTAGATAATAATAATGTGCTCTCTAGTAACCACAGTTTTCTTTTTGCATGTTGTCACCTCAGGCTTGCTTGTTGGAGGTTTGGGCTGATTATGTGTAAAGCATTTTGTGATAATTACTGTTGTTAAGAGCACTATATACGTAAATAAAATTGAATTGAATTGAATTTTAATAGATGTCTTTCTATTTATCACTTATTTGCTCTCACGGTTAAAATGCAGCAGTGTTTTGTGTATGACAAATGCTCTATGGCTGTTAAATAAAACGCAACAGACTGTCAAAGCATTTCACAGGCACAGCTAAAAGTTGATTCGACACTCACTAAAAATACTCCAAATAGCCCTTTACTTGGAGCTGTGACATAATTGTAAAGCAACTACATTATATAGCCAAGCAGTCTGATATTAAAGTTCTCATGCCTTGCTGACTGCTATGTACCACTGCTATGATGCAGTAGGGGGTGTAACAGAGCCGGATTAGAAAAAAAGTCCTTCTCTACAGGCTGTAGGCCATGCTACAGCATCTTCCTCTACAGAGTTGCACATTAGCAGAATGGTGAAGGGGTAAATCGAAGCTGATATTTTTTGAGTGTGTCCATAGATGTATGTGTGTGTGACCTCCCCTTATGGATGGTGAGCAGAAAAAATGGCCCCTTATTGCTTCCCCCGCATCACAGGGCCTCTTCAGAGTAATTGACAAGAGGCTGAGAGACAAAAGATCACAGGGACTGGGTGAAGAAGGGAGTCAACTGCCGGTGTTTCATAGGCCACTCAGGGGCACGAGCTGATGGAACTGAACTATTTCAGCTCCTCTTAACCTCTACCCGGCTCGAAACTGAGCCCGCACAAATTGCCTGGAAATCTGATCTGCGAGAAGGCAAGCATGTCATTTCACAGATCCATTATGGCTCTCTCCAAACTAAGCTACTTCCTCGAAAATAGCAAACCAATCAACAAATGTGCCAATAGTTTATAGCAGTTTGCTCCTAAGATAAGGATAAAATTCACACACTGTGACTGAATCGAATATAAAAGAGAATTGACAAACATTTTGATCATTTTTCTCTTACTGGAGTGACCTAACTTGTCTTGTTTCCAGTTTAAGAACTGTGGGGTTTAAGGAATATTCTGTCCAGAAACGCATTATTGTCAGTAACAGCTTAGCTAAAAATGCTCATTTGATGGAAATTTGATTCCTTTGATATTTTAGCCTTTTTCTCATTTTTGAAAGAGATAATTATATCAAATGTATGATGTACAAGTAATATTTGCTTTGGATGGCATATATATGCAATATCTGACCTTTAGGACTGAGTGTGTCTCCCTCCAGGTAAAACACGCCTTTGCGTAGCGCCACCTCCTGTAGGATGATGCCAAAGCTGTAGATGTCTCCTTTCTGCGTGCCACATGCGGGAGGGCTGCTCATCCTCAACAGCTCTGGAGCCATCCACAGTTTCCCTGCATAGAGCAGAGCATTCTTTCAGAAAAAAAACTGACACAAAGGGTCAGACCACCACTGTTGATCAAGGAGCAGTCCCACAACTGGAGGCACATTAAATGGGGATTTTGGCATTTAACAACTGCATTAACGGCAGGCTTTCGCATTTTAAATAACTGCCGAGGTCAAAATCAATACCGACAATCACTGTTTAATTAAGAGCATGTCTGATTAAGTGGCAGAAAAATGGGTTTGGAGTGTGAGAAAAGCCACTAAATGGATGAGTGTGAGTTGGAAATATGTCTGAAATACTAAAGTGGTTTTACTTGATCCATGGGTGGGATATTTAAACTTTAGATTTCAATCTTCACATCCAAGTGCCAATCCTACTTTACAGTTAGAATGCAGATAACAACACAGGGAAATGCACAGGGAATGATGACCAGTAGCTCGACCAATGACTTACGTGCATAGTAGGAGTGAGCGTCCTCAGGATCCATTTCGGCCCTGAAGCTGGAGAGTCCATAATCGGTGATCTTCAGCACAAAGCGATTATCCACCACACAGTTTGAGGACTTCAGGTTGCCATGGGAGACAATCACACTGTTATGGATAAAGAACATCCCCTTTGGGCAGAAAAGAGACATAGATGAGGAAAGAAAAACTGTCCACTAAAAGCAAACGCAGCAGAAACTGGTGTCACCTACTTTGATGTCTATGAAACAACATGCATTTAGGATCCCAAGTAATAATATTATCCATGGAGCCCAACAAAAGTCAGTGAAATTAGTTTTTAAAACAGTGGATCATAATGCATTCTTAAAAGGGTTAAGTTAGTATGATTTAGGTATTTCAGTGACATCCAGGAGATGTATTGATGAATTTAAAACAAAAGGGCAAAAGGAATTACCTTGACTATGTCATTTATTAAAGAATATTTGAACATCCAATCCAGGGTGATGCTCTCATTTTCCAGAATGTCCTTGCAACACACACAAACACACAGACATAACAAACTGTTTATTCTTTTGTGGCACTATTTTCAGATGTAGGAACGTATGATCTAAAAAACATAAAGCAATTCCTTAAAAATGCATCTCCACATTTTAACTAGTATTTTCATTTGATAAAGTGGGTGAGAAAATCTAACAGCATGACTTAACAGATAGGAGCAATAACAACTGACTGATTTCTAATTGCAGTAATTCACAATTTTTTACAGATCAGAGTTCAGGAAATGAAAAGCAAAATGCATTTTGCCAGGTCTGCGAGAAAAATGACTGCATTATTCTGACAAAATGGCTGATGTACGATAACAAGGAATGTAGAGGATCTTCAGTAAACCTGCTATAATCAGAAAAAAATTACACCAATTCAGACAATATGAAGGTGGTTTGTGTTGACAAGATGATGATGATGATAATTCAGAACTGATGAGATCGTCTTTGTTGTACATCCATCATTCTGCAGGAACCATTACCCTTGATTACCATATTCATTTGTTGCATTTAGAACACTGTATTTATTATACATCATTCACCATATTATTATATAATGAGCATTTCCCAATAATTACATAAATATACTGTATATTTCCATTGGTGTATATAATGGAAACCAGTTCAAAATCACTGTGTGAGTTTAATGTGTAATCACAGAGCATATGTGGGCATGATGTTTTAATGCTAGTGCCTTGGCTACCATTAAACATTAAACAATCCACTCAATATTTGCATTAAAGATTCCCAAATCATCTGGTAATGTTTTGAAAAATTAAAAAAAAAGGAATAATTTGTAAAAGTGGATTGCAGACCACTAGGGGGCAGCAGGCTGCCGGTTGAAAACCTCCGTTATAATCGATTATGGTCTGCCATTGCATCAGTGCAGAATCGTCCATGTCTGCATCATGATGCCTCGATTATGCTATTAATTTCAACACCCCTAAACCTAGGCATGACAAACTACAAGAGTGGCAGAGTGCAAAATTTGACAGGAGAGAGAGCTGACCTCACAAGTCCAAGTGGTGTGCACAGTTGTGTATAAGCAAAGCTAATGACAACATGACTAACGGGGCAGTCACTGTGAATTTTCGCCTGGGCCCCCAACAAACTCTTGAAATGCTACTTAGGTCGATTTAGAGTTCAGAGGTTAGAGATCAATTTTTTGGGGAAAGGTGAGTACCTGCAGGCTGCCTCGTGGACAATACTCTGTAACAATGCAGATGTTGGGTGGATCAATGCAGGCTCCAATAAAGCGAGTCAAATGATCGTTCTGCACGTCCCTCATCTGAAACAACAACAGAATGACTCACACCTTGAGAAATTATTACTGGGCAGGACACTCAACTAAGGACCAAGCGGTCTTAAATTCAAATGCATCTCTTTCCTACAGCCAGAACTAGCACCATTGGGCCCCTTAGCCCCTAGTTTCAGCAGAGAGACTGTTCCTAAAATTAGGAAATGTAAAATGCTTTGGATAAGGGTGTCTGCTAAAGACCATCAATGAACAATGGAATAATCATCAATATCATTATTACTAAACGCAGTGTTGGGGAAACAAGCTACAGACAAGTAGCTTCAAGTAATATGTAATATTTGTGCTTTAGGGTACTCTTCAACCAAATTAATTTCAGTCAGCCAGTCAGTCATTATCTGAACCGCTTAATCCCAACTGGGGTCGCGAGGGAACCGGAGCCGATCCCGGGAACTTGCGGGCGCAGGCGGGGAACAACCCTGGGCAGGCGCCAACATATCGCAGGGCACACACACACACAGTCACACACACACTCACACCCTACGGAGGCCAATTTAGAGTCACCAATTAACCTATATTGCATGCCGTGGGAGGAAACCGGAGCACCCAGAGGAAACCCACGCAAACACGGGGAGAGCATGCAAACTCCACACAGGGTTCGAACCCAGGGCCTTCGTGCTGTGAGGCGGCAGGGCTAACCACTGCGCCACCGTGCCACCCCTAATTCTGCTATGTTTTATCAATAATTCATATATTATGCTATATATTTGCTATATATTCCTACTTCCATCTTCGCAAGGGTGGAGTCAATTTCTCCGATTCCGTCTTACAGCTGATAAGAGTGTGTTGTGATGCAATGAGCATACGCAGTGGTGACACTTCTGTCAATTCAACACAATTTAGGAAAAGCTGGTAGTTAAAAATATTAATCTGATGAAAATGACAGATTTTAAAATATGATGTAGCGTTTTTGTGACCCTAGTTTTTTTAAAAGTAGCTTTACTACTGATAAACTATTCAAAAAAGTAGATAATAATGTTGCTAACTCTTGTTCGCTATTCCCCAACACTGCAAACAAACACATGGATTAATACCCCAAATTTCTACTCGATGACTCACATGCTTCAGCTCGAAGTGCACTGTCCTGGTGAGTTCGATGCGTTTTCTGTTGACATATTTGATAGCCACAATGTTTCCCTGGAGATAAGATGAACATGTTAAGGATGAGTAGTGTTTTTTCTGTGCTGTTCTGAGAAGTCCATAAAAAGCCCCAGCAGGCCAGTGGAACAGAATTCAGGTAGTCTAGTAATTTGGAGGAGGTCTGTACCTTAAAATATGCCGTCTTAGCAAACACCTGGAAGTTTCCATCAGCAGTCAGGAGTGAGCCGTAGTTTGAGCCCCGCTGAGGAGAGGAACAGAGAATCTCAAACTCTGTGCTAGCAATCAAACGTAAATTCACAGAATAAAATGTACAGCAAATGGGAAAAAACGTAACTTGTGTTGAGAAATGCTTAACATATTTTGACGCAGAGTACATTGTAGCTGGACTAAAAGGTTACGTTTAAAGGTTACGTTCATTTAACACTGATTTTCACTATGTGACATTTCTCAAAGTTTGTTGAACAGAAAGTACAAATTTTCAGCGGTCACCAGAGAGAGGGTCAGCTTGCTGCCTGCACTCCGCAGCACCTTCTCCAGATTGCTCATCTGCATGTCCTCCCAAGAGATCCTCCAGAGCTGAGCAGCCAGCTCCCTCTCCAACTTCAGCTTCCTGTGTGCCCGTGTGAGAGAGAAAGAGAGAGAGAGAGCAGAAACAGAAAGGGAGAGATGATATGTGAGCAAGACGAAGAGTACGTTGGGGAGAGAGAGGGAGAGAGACAGTGCAGTAGAAAGAGAAAGGGAGAGAATGAGAAAAAGAGAGAAATAAGACAAAGAAAAAACAGAGAGAGGGGGAGAGAGAGAGACAGTAGAAGGTGAAGGGGGAGAACAAGAGAAAGGGGGAGAAATGAGAAAAAAGATAGAGACAGACAGATTAAAGGACAGAGGGAGACAGTGAGAGCGAGAGAGAGAGATGAGAGAAAAAAGAGAGAAAAAGAGCATGAGAGAGAGAGAGTGAGGGAGAGAGCAGTAGTGAGAGAAAGGTAGAGAAGGAGAAAAATAGAGAAATAAGACAGAAAAAAGACAGAGAGACACATAAACAGAAGGTGAAAGGGAGAGAAGAAGAGAAAGAGAGGGAAAAGATAAGAAAATAGAGAGACAGGTAGATAAAAGGAGAAAGGGTGAGAGAAAAAGCAGGAGAGACAGAGCGAGAGCGAGCGAGAGAGAGAGACAGAGAGAGAGAGAGAGAGAGAGAGAGCAGGAGAGAGATTGATGGATGAGCAGGAGAAAGTAAGTCAGGGGGGAGCAAGAGAGTGGGAGAGAAAGGTGAGACAGAAAAAAGAGAAAGACAGATAAACAAAAAGAGAGAGGCCATTAGAGAGAAAGAGAACACAAGAGAGAAAGAAACAGTGAGCAGTGGAGAGAGAGAGAGGGGGGAGATTGAATATTTAAGCGACTAGCTCCACTTCTCTGATTCCACATTCATGTTTTCATATCCACTCACCTGTATATGAAGACCGTGACAGTAAAGATGATGACAAAGATGAAGAAAAGCACAATTGAAACCATCTGACGTATTGTGATGGTTCCTGAAAAGAAGGGAGAAAGCAGAAAGAGGCATTCACACTACAGCAGCAGGCAGAGTGACAAGCTACAGTTCAGTAAACTCCAGATACACTGAAAACCGTCACAGCGATGCATGTTAAAGCAGGCTAAAAGAAGCGTCATTTTTGAAAACGATCTGCATGCAGAATGGAACAGGTGGTACCCACGTGCGATACAAGCCGGGTTGTCGTTCTTGAAGCCACAGAAGGGTATATCGGGGGGAACTTTGCCCCCAGGCCACTGAAATGCCATACCCGGCAGAGTCTCCATCTGCTTCTTGGTGCCGTTATACACCGCTACGATCTAGACACAGGGCAAGAAAATGCAGCTGTCAGATGAGGCTAATGATGTCCCCAAGGAGCCAGATTTAGGAAAGCCTGGGTTTGCGTTTTAATGAATGTAAAAAAGTAACAGAGAAAAGATCAAATTCATTAAGTATGTCAGGTGCTCGCGTTTAGAGCTTCACACTCATCAAGGGCTTCAATATCTTTATTTTATGCGGAATACATTTGTTGAAAAATTGAGGAAGTTTACAATCACAAAAACTACTCTATTGTTATTAAGACATCAATTAGAAATTTGCATGTAATCAACAAAACACTTGCATGTATTTAACTGTTAAAAAAAGAGAAATGTATATCATATATATGTATATAATATGATTTTAGTGCTGGTGGGATAACAAGATCCTGAACAGTAGAATGGCTCCCAATCTCTCTTTCTGTCTCAATCTCATTGTCTCACAAGACTCCATCAAAGACACGGTTAACCTCCTGACCCCAGCCAAATCATGTGCGCATGTGTCTGAGTGTGTGTGCGCATACACTCACACTCACACACACACACACACACACACACTCAGACACGTGCGCACATGTTGAGAGATGACTGAATAAACAACCTGTAATTAACTTTCTAATTGGCCTGCCTGGCAATCAGATGAGACAGAGACCCAGACTGAACGCATGAATATAATTACACTGTATTTAGCATTGTGCTTCTGCTTAATTGCAATGTGTGTGGTGGTGTGTGTGTGTATGAATCAAAAGGAAGCTCAGCAGCAGCTGCTGGAAGACTTAAAAAAACTGCTACTTCCGTGTATGATTTAGAGAAATAATACGTGAGTGTAGTTTCAGTGTGTGTGTAAGTCGGTTGGGGCAGATTTTTAGGTGGATGGGAGCGCATGCAAACGAACACAGGGAGAGCATGCAAACTCCACACAGAAAGGCCCTACGGCCGACTCGGGGATCGAACCCAGGACCTTCTTGCTGTGAAGCGGCAGCGCTAAGCACTGCTTCAGCGTGCAGAGAGAATTAAATGCTTAAAATTGTGGCAACACTTCACTAAAGTCAGTGCTGACAGCGATCGTTGCCACAAGTGCAGCAAGTCTTCTATGGAATCATATTTGTGCCAAAATGATCATGCAAAGCTTTTCAAGTTTCAAACAAATTTAAGAATTCTGGAGAGAATAAATCCGGCTCAATTAAAAAAATCTCAAAACTTTTGTGAAAGTCCATCACAGTCTGATGGAAAAATACACAGCTTTCGAACACATACCCGCACATAAACAAAATGTTTGTGGCAAACCTGTGGTTAATTTGTGGCGAACAGTGGGGTTTGCCAGTATATGTTGAAACTAAGTTTGCCATTGTCTTCCACTAATGGAAAACTTGCAGCAATGTTCTGGCAACAATGACAAAATGCAACTAGTAACAAAGGTATTTGCCAGTGATTTGCCAAAACAATGGCAAACTTGTAGTGAACTTTTGGTGACAAATTTACCAGGTGCTAACTAACACACAAACATGGGATAATGATTAAAACTATTATTATACTATTAACTCTGCATATGTGCATTCCTAAAGTGTAAACGATCGTTCATCAATTCACAATTTTAGTCTCAGATCGCTAAGAGGCTGCAGTTGACCTACTGTTACAAAAAACACTGCTAATCCTGTTATTTATTTGATTCTTTATTCTCTAAAAAGTACAGATAAGAATATAGTTAAAGTACCTGACCAATAAGCAAAACCGTTAAGAGTGGTAGAACTGTATATCCTAACACTACTATCCCTTGGTGAAGCATTATTAATATCTAGTGATAATTGAGAAAAAGCACACTGTGAATAAAGGAGTATAATCTGCAGTAACCTGATGTTTTAAAATGAGCTATTCCTGTGTGTGTTAGAAATCACTAAAGGATTGGGCTTATGTGTGTGTCAATGTGTGAGTGAGTGTATGTGTGTGTGTGTGTGTGTGTTAGTAGCACGTACCTGAAAGATGCTCGAGTTAGTGTCAGTCATATCCCAAAGGGCAAAGTCTGTCTCTCTGTCACCATTTTCATCTATCTTCACCAGCCCCGTCACACCTGCAGGCACATAATCCCGAGAGAGAGAGGGCAGAGGGAGAAGAGTTATTAGCTATTAACACATAGACCTCCAGTCACCCACAGCTTAGCACTGACCCACAGCACTGTAGCTCTTTACACACAGCTGGTGAAGCCTTTTAGCAAAAAGACATCAAACCAAAGACTGGTTCTACAGCTGCTAATGGCCTTTACTGCACACCCATTTTTGAGGTCATATGCTGGTGTGAAGCTGCGATTTAGTCTGGGATTTATCCCTGTGATGAAGAGCAAAATTCCAATAGAAGATTTTGACATACTGTATATAGGGATGCAATACTGTTGTTTTGGCAGATCATTTAAAAACTGGTGATAAATTATTAATCATGTCGTTCTGATTGTCATTGCTGGTGTCAAGTTCTTTACCACTGGATCTGCTGTTCCCTAACAGTGTACATCACACTGCATTCTCGTCAGCTGCAAGACAGAGTCAGAGGAGAAGAGAATCTCTGGCCATATTTATCAAAATGTATAAAAGGAGGAACAAACAGAACATTTGAGTATAATGTATGAAAGCCAAAAATCAAAACACTATTACACTATTCTATTTTTTTTTTTTTTTTTTTTTTTACAGTTTTTCTCAGATGCTTAACTACATTGACCATGCCATTAGTCCAAGTTGTCACTTCCAAATAAATATCAGCAAATCAGCAAACTTTTTTCCACAACAGAAACTGTTATCATTGCTTGCACATCACATTTCATTGCTAAAGGATATTTTGCAAAACACAGTGATCATTTGGTAACAACAAAATCACATGGGAGTGTCTGATCAAGCAATTCACTTCAAAATAGTGGCAGCTGCTAATTCCCAATCCCAAAACACTACTGAAATTGGGCCAAACTTGCAATTGGTTAATTACTTCCTACAAATCTAATTCTCAACCACTCAAAAGTTGCTAAGACGGTATAAAAGTAGTAATAATGTGGTGTAATTTTTAACACACAATGAAACAAGACTGGAGAGGACGTGGACGTAGATGTGGTAGAGGAAACAGTGGGCAAGGTCAAAGACAGAGGTCAGCCATAAAATTACAGCCACTGTCATTGACCATGTTCATTCAAACCTTCAAGAGGGAGAATAGGTATGTAACATTCACTTGCTGTAATTCAAATATAGACCACAGTTCTTGCAGTTATCAGATCTATATTTACTGCAGTATTCTACATTACATATCTGTCTTTATAGACTTGAAAGAAGATCTGTAGCTGGCGGGAGTGGCATGCTGTTTACTCCTGACCAAGAAGATGGTGCTGAGGAACAATACACTCTGTTTACAGGAAATACAGGCTGCTGTAATTGCAGACCACACATCACAATATTCATTCAGTCAGTTTATCAACTGAGATATCAATATGTACAGGTAAAACGTCACTATATGAGTTGTTTGCTATATGTTTACTGTGACTCTATGCATCCCTCAGTAACAGAGACTAGTCCTGTTGTATACATCCCAACAATTGGGCCATATAAATCTGGAAAGTTTATTGTATTCCTTGATGAGATTTACAGAGCACTTTTGCACTCTGAAGGGAGAGAAGATGGTCCCTCTGTGTGTGTTCAGATTTTACTGCAGTGAGTGCGTGTTTTGTCTGAGAGTGTTCACTGATTGCTTGTATGTGTCTCCTGTTAGACTGATATGTGTTACTGTTTGAGTGAGTTATACAATTTTCCAATAGCTATTTAGTGTTTTGATTCACACAGAGGGTTTTGCAGGGAAGATGGAGAGTTTGCCAGATTTGTTAGTGTTATGCAGGCTGCATTGGCTGATTTGAGAATTTACCCCAATTTCAGTAGTGTTTTGGAATTGGGAATTATCAGCTGCCGCTATTTTGAAGTGAATTGCTTGATCAGACGCTCCCATGTGATTTTGTTGTTACCAAATGATCACTGTGACTAGTGTTTTGTAAAAATCCTTTAGCAATGAAAAGTGATGTGCAAGCAATGATAACATGGTTTCTGTTGTGCAAAAAAGTTTGCTGATTTGCTTATATTTATTTGGAAATGACAACTTGGACTAATGGCATGGTCAATGCAGTTAAGCGCCTTAGAAAAATTTTAAAGCATTATCTTGGCTGTAGCTTAGCTGCTTTCAGTGAAAGTTAGTAATTATTTGTCATTGTGAACACACCACAGCACAGCACATATTGCACCACAAAGAAATGTGATGTGAAGGAGCAGTGGGCAACTGACAAGAACAGCACCCGGGGAACAGTGCTTGGGGATGGTACCTTGCTCATGAGTACCTCAAAGGTAACCTCACCGGTTCGGGATTCAAATCAGTGACCTGACCGCAGGAAGAACGCTCTAACCATTATGCTACCAACTGGCTCTATCGTAATTATCTTAAAGCTTGAAAAACCCTTTATCATTAGCTTCGTCAACACTGATGCCTCTAACATAAAGAAAGCTAAATTGCCTTTGCAATAGATGAGCTACGTCTGCAATTAAACACCTGCACAAGGCACCTATAAGGCAGGTGTATCTTTATGGTAAGTCAACGTAGGCACAAGCCAGCAAATATTATTTATAACATCCTAATGAAGTGGTCATCGGAATGCGTAATGCACTACACAGAGTCCACACAGAAAGCCAAGTCAAGAGGTTTGTGTGATTGTGCATGACTTTAAGTCATTAAATGGGATGCCCTGTTCGTCTACCCCAACCTCCTGCCCTGCGTGACCCCACACCGCGTGAGGGCAGAACTCTCGGGGTCACATGGTTACTGCAGCGATACGCCCTCATTTCCCGCTCCACTGACCTCCGTGATAGACTGGCAGAGGCCGGAGCGGAGCTAGACATGAGGGGAAACCAGCACTGACATTTAAACAGATATGAAAAGCTTAGCCATTGTCAGCCTGAAAATGTCAAAGCCATATAGTAGAGAGAGAGAGAGCGAGAGAGAGAGAAGGTGTTAGAGAAAGTAGAAGAGGGGGGGACAGAGAGATGGAGAGAGAGAAGAAGAGGGAGGGAGAGGGAAAAGAGTGAGTGTGTGAGAGAGAGAGAGAGAGAGAGAGAGAGAGAGAGAGAACACACTTGACAATTGAAAGACACAAACAGACAAAAATGAGTGAGACAGTCAGAGAGAAAAAGCAAGAAGGCATGGATTTGTAGTGTAGATGTGTAGTATGCATTTTTTCATCCCAAAAACCACACACACATACCCCTAACACATGCACACTCACAAGACCAAATAAAAATATGTGTGGATGTGCATGTTCACTCTCTCTCTAATTCATTCTCTCTCATGCACACAAACACTTTAGAATGCACAAATTCAAGCATATGCAAGTATCAATGTTTTTCTCTCTCTCTCTGTCTGTCTCTCTCTCTCACACACACACACACACACACACACAATCAAACATGTTAATCATGTTCAGAATTTATTCCTTTGTACAATGAGTGCAGATTGTAGTATGTAAAAAACATTTTTATTAAAGGAATAGAGAAAAGAGTGAAGAAGGCAGATAGAGAACTTAAAACACACATTATAGCTCACTGGCCAACCAACTATTGTGCGTCTTCTGGTATGCTTTCATGTGAAGTATTGATTTAATTCCAAAGACTGCCAGTATTATGCTGACAGATTTTCCACTAAAATGAAAAGCAAGGTATTATATAATTTAGATGTCAATCATCTGAGTATCACGTCAAAAGGAATTACCTCACATAGCTGATGACCTTAGTGAGATCCACAGTGATTCTGGACTATTCCACAAAAGAGACACAGCTCAAACGGACTGGTTGTGTTCAATATACTGTAGGTCAATTGGCTAATCTTAATTGGCCCCGTAAGGTGTGGATGTGAGTGTGATTGTGTTTTTTACTAACAGAGTCAGCTATGACAGAATGCTATTAGATGACAGTAGATAACAGTAGGTGACAGCATCGGGACTGAGCTGTAACTAAAAAGGCTACTGTAGGCTTCTGATGCACAGATCACCTTTCCATTTCAAACCTTCTACAAAAAAGAAGGCTGGATTAGTCATTCAGCTGAGCGTGAATGTCACAGATGCAGAGAAGTGGACAGCTTGAAAGATCAACAGCTGTTTCCACCTTTTCTGCTGTTAGAACAAACATTCATCCAAGTGTGAAGCAAACATACACAAACACATTGGGAAATGCTTTCACAAATGCTCTTGCCTGGAACTATCCAAAGCCGATTGTGTTTGCTGTCATTTGTTGTGCTGTCATCCCCTATAAAATCCATAGCAACGTTTCCAGTTGAATGATGTCCAAATACCAACCCCTTCTGGTGGACTACTGATGCTCAAAAATTTCCATTTTTTTTCCTTTTCAGACTTTGTACTGTGGTTAAAAAAGTGACGGTATTACAGTTCATTCTGTGTAACCCCTACAGAGCTAAGCTGATCTGAAGTCAAAGCGTGCACTTAAGCCGTGGCTAAATGACCCTCATTTAGAGTATGATTGAGAAAGAGGTGTACAGACAAAGAGTAATCTATTTCATCTCTCCTCCATGCAAGAGGGACAGATGGTGTAATTTCCTCTCTGAGTTCAAAATGAGAGAGTCTGAATTGAAAGCCATTCCATACCTAGATACGTTAGTGACCAAGCCTTAAGACTGATTATCTAAATTACACACTGATCTGTTGCAGAAAGGAGAAGGCAGATCAAAGAACAGGAAAACATTATAAGGATATCTCCACTGAGCATCGGCAAAACCCTGCGGTTTCTAACAGACCCTGTGGTCTTATTTGCATGACATAAGAAGAATTATATGATTTCTACAAAAGATCCAAGATTATCACGAAGAATTGTCAGATCACTAATTACATTCTAGCCATATAATACCACATTTGGCTGATCTCTGTTTCCACTAATAGATATCACCTTCAGTTTGAGGAAAGGCCAAGAAAGGTCTGTACTGTAACATGAAGATGTTTTTATGTTAAGTTATTGCAATAATAAGGCACTATGCACTTTATCTATTATAACATGCACTAGTACAGTTACTGTTTACAATATAAATCTTCAGTTAAGAAACTGTTTTCTATATATTGTTATTCTTTAGTTTTGCTTCTTGTAAGATTTTCTTTATCTTAATCTGTTGCTAATTTTTTATTTGTATTTTAATTTGCACAGTCTTCGGAATGATCAGGGTACATTTCACTACATGTTGTACTTGTACAACTATATATTTAACAAATAAAGAATCTTGAATCTTGAATGAATGTACTTTTCTAGACACCCTCTTGTATGATGACACTTCAGCCATTATGCATTTCCATCTCACCACAAAAGAACTAAGGTTGGGAAGGGGTAAGAGAGAACCTGAAAATGTGGGAGAGAGGACAATTAATCGGCCAGATTTGAAAACACAATGGCAAACAATTTTACACCAGGACATCAGGGTATGACCCCTAGTCTTTAGTTATTACTCTGTAGTAAAAGGGCACACTCATGTGAGTGGCAGCAACTCCACTGATGTTGGATTTTGGTGGTAGTTTGTGGTCTTGTAGTAGGATGCTCACCTCTGGACCAAGAGGTTGTGTGTTCAAATCCTACCTGCAGCACTACCACCATTGCATCCCCGAACAAGACCTTTAACTCCAGCTGATCAAGCGAGACTGTCCCTGTAATTAGGTAATAGTCGCTCTGGATACGAGCATCCACTTAATGCCATAAATTAGGGCTGGGCAATATGATCTCAAATCAATATCATGGTCAATTTAAATTTAATTTCGATTACAATTAATGACTGATTATTTTATTTTTTGCCCTCGTACTTCACTAACTAGGTTTGTGCTGTAAACGATTAAAGCTGGGCTATTTTTATAAAGTAAACACACAAATTTGATTGCACATTTTTATGGGGTGAAGTCATGTGACAACACATTGTAGAACACTTTTACGAAGGAAGGTACATGAACTCACACTGGGGAAAGTACTAAGATATTTTCAACAGAATTTTAATAATAATCAACATAATTATTTTTAATTAATTATCCAGCCCTACCATAAATATTAATATTTTGTATTTGCACCTAATCAGAGCCAATCAGCACCAAAGCCAGCGCTCCCCACATCCACTACACAGTCAATCCCAGTCATATTATGACAACAGAAAAGAGAAGAGAGAATGTAAAGATTAAACTATACAGAGTGGGAATGATGGAAAAGATATACAGGAATAAACAGATGGAAGAGAAGAGACAGGAAGAGGAGCAAACAAAGAGACAGATCTCACAGAGAAGGTGGCACGGCTTAGACATGGGCAGATACTCTGGCCAGATACTCTGCCTTGAGGAGTCAAACACCAGTTGCCTCACTCCCACAAGGCAGACACCCGACTCGCTGTACCTTTTTAACTTTTGAAACATGTTTTATCGAGCCAGGAGTCTAAGCAATAAGGTGATATGTAAGCAAAAGAGGTTTCACTGTAGCCAGGCAGCCCACGCTTCATGACCACTCAATAATTCATTGAGCTGTGGAAAGAATAAAACATTGAACATGTGAATGAATGAAAGAAAAGAAACCTATTCAAAAAGAATGTGAAAGAAGTCTGATGGAGGGAGACACCAGACAGTCTCTCAGTAATTTTCACATTTTGTCATTATGCAAAAAATCTTCACAGCTTCAGAGAAACCTCCACATGGGAGAGAAATAGCTTGTCACATCTTGATAACTCAAGTGCCATCAGCACTGAGTGAGCTTGCTATAAAGGAAGAATGAATTAAAATGGGGCGGCACGGTGGCGCAATAGTTAGCGCTGCCGTCTCACAGCGAGAAGGTCCTGGGTTCGGACAGCCGTAGGGTCTTTCTGTGTGGAGTTTGCATGCTCTCCCCGTGTTTGTGTGGGTTTCCTCCGGGCGCTCTGGTTTCCTCCCACAGTCCAAAGGCATGCACGGTAGGTTAATTGCCAACTCTAAATTGGCCCCGTAAGGTGTGAATGCGTGTGTGACCGTGTGAGTGTGTGTGTGCCCCGCGGTGTGTTGGCGCCTGCCCAGGGTCGTTCCCCACCTTGTGCCCGAAAGTTCCCGAGATAGGTTCCGGTCCCCTCCCCTGCAACCCCAGTTGGGATTAAGCGGTTCAGATAATTAATGAATAAATGAATTAAAATAAAAAAATATAATCCACAAGCCTGAAAGCCATAAGTAGAGGTGCCACTGAATTTTTTAATATACAAGGGCAAGCTCAAGTCATTCTTATCACAGATATCTGGTGTGAAAGAACTTACGGTCAAAGACTGAAGCATTTGTGTTTATTGATTGTTCAAATATTATTTTATGAGTGTAATAATGCTTATTTCTGCTAAACACACATTGTACCCTTTAACCCATTAGGAGATTAACTTTTTTCAACACATTCTGGAATGTAAGATGATCAAAATCACGTACAGCTGTTCATTTACAGCAAAACATTGATATCTGCACAGCTTTTCCCATGAAAACTTTCAAATAATTGGAATATTATTATAAATCTGCTCGACTTTTATGAGATTTTATCTCAGCAGAAGGAAAGGACAGAGGCTTATAACTCACCATAGTGTGTTCGGTTCCACATCCTCTTGGTGATGGTGTCATTAAAAGGGTGGTAAAGTCCCTCAGCTAAGCTCTCATTCAGGGCATGAACATACAGCATCAGACCATCGTAGAAGCCTCCAGAGATGATGTTCATCTGAGAATGAAAGAAACAAATGAATGAACCAATTTAAATAGAAAACATTATTGGTACAAAAGCAAGTAGCACATTAGGATGATGGCTTTATTGTCCAAGGAAAATCCAAAGATTACAAGTCAAATAAACTTGAGATTCCTTAATCAGTTGTGAACCTAGCTTGCACATGAAGCTAGATGTAACCCAGCAGGTGGGCTCTTGGGTTCAAGCCTGGATAAAGGTCAGTCACCTGATTCACTTTCCTGGTTGTGGGTGTGCAAGTCACAGAATATTGCATACATTATTTTGGACTATTTTTGCTAAATGAATACCAACAGTGTAACCAACACCAATGACAGATGCAAAAATAATCTGACGGTTGCCTCTCTTAGGAAAGATGCAGGGATAAAGTCCCTGCTGTTTTAACTTTACCTTGCATTGTTTCACATTTGGCCTCTATATCATATGCAGACCACTCCACATGAAGCTCAGATAAAACCATTAGGCTAAGAAGGACTTAAGTTTGTTTTTAATGTTATGTCTACTATGATTCACTATGAGTCACTCCAGGCACAAAGGTCTGCCTTCTCTTTCTCTCCCACTATCCTACACACACACACACACACACACAGACACACACACACACTGAGAGAGACAGAGAACTCATACACAAGCACACACTTACCAGAGAATCTTCCACAGTGAAGTTGAACATTTTCTTTGCATCTGCTTTTAGATCTGCGACAAAGTTCTTGTACTCTGGATTCTGAGGCTCTCTGTATGTCAGAATCTTTACACTCTGAAAACGAAACAGTACCAGGGAAATAGTCACAAAGAGAACGTCACAGGTGGTGTCAGTTTTAACACTGATTACTTATTCAGTGGTCTCGTGGTCTGCATAGCCAGCATCATTAATGTGAGAAATGAGAAAATCAGCACAACCATGCAGTTTTTAATGGATTCATCATAGAGTCAGATAGTCTAATGATCCACAAGAAAAGAAGAGCGACAGTTACGTTTATTTCAGCCATCTTTACAGTTGGCAATCATACTCATATCATAATTTTGGTAAACAATAAGAAAGAACCAGACAACATACCTTTCATGTTCTCAGCTGTTAAGGTATTTAGTGAGTGTGTTATATCAGAGAATTTACCAATCTTCACTGACCCCTTCTCTTCTAGGACTAGAATTGGACAGCATATTCTGAACAGATACATCAATTCTAACAGAGAGCACGGCCAGGATGACGCTTCACCTCTGTGAGTTTGTCTTTCAGCATCAGGGTCAAGGCAATATAACAGATATGATAGGTGTGAAATTTTGACAGTGACAGAAATTAGCTCACTGAAGCCAGACACCTAAAGACACTAAAGTCTGGGTCAAGTGGTTTGCCGGAAGGGGCAAAACTGAGCTGCTAAATGAAAAAAGCTTGTGTTTCTAATGCTGGTGTCACTCTGTTCCACTTCATAAATATATGCTCCTCTTAGAAACCGACCCGATACGAGCTGTGATTTGTAGTTGCCGGTCATGTAAATGGTACAGGTTAAAGCCTCAAGTGTTGTTTGAAAACTGGTAAAAGCTGATCATAAACTCCCAAGCGAAATACAAGGTCACAGCTCCACAAAATGAAGAGAGGAAAGTCCCAGGAAACAACTAATAGGTTTTTTCATAATAACACTCCTTTTTTCCATTAAACCTTCACTCCACCTCAGATGGACATAGACGCAGTGGAGAGAATGTTTTCTGAACTAAACCTACAGCAAGAAAACTGTATAAGATAACTGTTTGGGAACAGATGTGATTCCTGCAGTGCTCCGAGCCAACTGCTTGATGAAGGCAGAGAGATATTCCTGCTTTCGTGCTGGTAGATATTCCATGCAGTCGCAGACTGTAGGGCTCTTACGCTATTAAAGCTGCTGATTTTCCAGTGTTTGTGTGTGCTGCCTTATGATTGACTTAATCATAGTCACAATCAGAGCTGCAGGATATACCACAATATTGAAGCTCCATACTCCATACTATAAGCCCCCCCTATAACTGAGCGCTCTCTTTCTCTCTCACCTGGAAGGCTTCTTTGGCGAGGGCATCGTCGGCATCACCCCTGGCCCAAGGCTCGGCAGGTTGAGATGGCACAGTGCGGCCAAACACATCAATGTAGATGAAAACAAACTCCTCCTGTGGTAGCTTTGCCTTTCGGAAATGCACCATCAATTGGCGAAAATTATCAGGATTACAGCAGACAAATACCACTACAAGAGAGAGAGGAACAGTGAGAAAAGAGAGAACTGATTATTAAAAATATACTGTTAAACACCAGTACACTAAAACAAACAGTCTAACTATAATTAGAAAACAGTACTAACTTAACTACTCTACTTATTGGGAGCCAAGCCACTGTCAAAACTGTAGCTTTTACAGTAACTTTACAGTAACCAGTGTTGGGAGTAACGTTACAAAAGTAACGAATTACTGTAATGCATTGCTTTTTGCTGTAACGTGGTAATGTAAGGCATTACAGAAAAAATGGTAATATTTTACTCGGTACAAATGTCAGTAACGCACGTTACAATGCATTTTTAACCCGGAATGAAGTGATGGGGTTTTTTTTTTCTTCATACAAATTCGCCAAAATCACCGCGAGATCAGCAGAGGAGAAATGTCCGCGCAAAATGTTTCACTTCTTGTAGTCAGACAGAACAGAGAGATGAGTGAACCTGCAACTGATCTAACGTCGGATAGTACATTCTCCAGATGGGCATACGCCCTTTACTTTAAGTTTGTGAAAAATAAGGATATGAAGAACATCGTAGTCAAATGCACTTTGTGTGCTAAACCTAAAGAACTGTCCACTTCCCGAAATAGCACCAATAATTTAACTTAACATTTACAGAGGTGCCATAGTAACGTGACGTTAGCAAAAAGGAAGCAGGCGGAGGATGAGAGTGACGATAAAACCACAAAGCAGCCAAAATTAACGTTCTCCTGCTCTGAGATCCTGCAGGTACAATACAATACAGTTCAATTAATGTTAATATGAATAGGCCTGAAGTTACAGTATTTCTATGACAATTTGCCAGACTTTGACCTTTTGTCTGTTCTTGTGATGATTGTTCCTTGTATTGCGCCATGAGCCATCACTGTGGCTATTATATTCTACTGTTTTTAACCATAAGCCTAGCTCAGTTAGATACCACATCACCTTCCACTGGCTGTGCAATGAGCTAATTGAGCGTCATGAGCTACATTTAGATTTCCAAATCCATATTTCCAGTTATTTTGGTGAGAGTAACTTAAAAGTAATGCAATAGTAGTGTAATGCCTTACATTTTAAATACAGTAATATTGTAATGTAACAAATTACTTTGAAATGACAGTAACAAGTAATAAATAACGCATTACAGTTTTGAAGTAACTTGCCCAACACTGACAGTAACCTTACAGTCTCTCTCTTTACATGGACGGATATTTTCAAACACCCTGCATTTCTGATTGGTGTTGGATTTGCAGAAGTGGCATCTGATAAGCTACTGTGTCTGTACTGTGCATGCTTGTTTAATCACAGTGCACTCTTGGCAGCTGTGAAATGGAGTCGGAGAGTGGAGTTCATCTTGGAGAAGAAACAATAATGCGTGTTCATATTTATCAACATGTATGACCTTACAGATTTGAGTGTAACTCAAACTCAACTCTCTACCTCAAAAACATCATTAAAACCTTACTGTGATTACATTGCTAAAAAAAAAAAAAAAAGATTTTCATTCTTAGCATCATCTTTGACTTTTAAAAAATTCATTTCCTCTAGCACAAATATGAAATATTATAGGATGGAATGGCTTTGGTATAGTTTGCTATTTTTTCTTTCTAGCTTGCAGTGTAGCTAATCAGATTAAAACAGTAACGTAGCTGCTAAAAAAGCTCCTGTTCAAAAGTAGCTTACCCAGCACTGAAAACAACATGAATGTAAATCCTTTTTGAGCATGAAGAGACACAAAGGGATGTTATATGTACACCACAAATGTGATAGCGAGCAAAGTCCTATTTCAGCCATGGGCCAAATATAAACTGTACGCTTCCCCCATTAACCCCAATTTCCCAGCCCTGACCGAGAGATCAATAGACTAACAAGATTAACTCAGCATACACCAAGAACTAAGTGTCAGTCTTGCACTATTAGAGTGAAATTAGTGGTCTGTGTGTGTGCCTTGGGCCTGGGGATGTGTACATGTACTGGGAAGGCAGCAAGACAGCTAACAGTTCCTCAGACAAACAAAGCCCTGTTAATGACACCAGGGGAGCGTCTCTGCATGGTCAGCCGTCTGACCGGAAGCCTGGAGCATTTAGCTTTATGTGAGAGTTCTATTAACACCTCAGCAAGTGCTACTTAAAGTGTTGAGAACTGAGCACAGAGCGTGCAAAAGTCATCAACATGTAGGCACACTCTCATTCACAGTTTTGGGGAGTTTTCAAGTAACTTATCAGTAGCCTTAAAATAAAATTTTTACAAATAGCACTGTAGCATAGCAAAACTGTCAATTTTTACAAATGTTGTTACAAAAATGGCTATTGTCAACTACCGGGTGTTTCTGGTTGGTGTGGAATTGGCACTGCATCACAGTGCGCTCTTAAAATCTGCAGGGTGGAGTCCACCTTGGCAAAGATGAAAGCAAGAATCCGTGGAGGTGAAATAGCTTTGATGTAGTTAGCAACTTTTTCACTCTAGCTTGTAGTGAAGCTTACTACTATATTAAAACAGCAGCTTGGCTGTAGCTTAGCTACATTTAATCATGAGTAGCTTGTAGTTTTAAAAGGGTACCCTTTAAAGTAGCTTCCCCAACACTGCTGAAAAATAGGTGTCTGTCTCCTCTGCTGCACCAAACACTGATTCATGGGATGCCCACACAGTTTGTGTGTTGGCGTTAAAGCCATAAAAGTAAAATCAATAGAGCACCAGAGAAAATAATGTGCACATCCAGTGACTAAGCAAAAAGCATGCTGCATTAAAAGAGGCTGAGAGGCAGAAAAGAGAGATTAGGTCTAGAGGGAGTAAGAGAAAAAGACCCCATTAATGCTGTATGAAAAAAGTCAGAGAGCAAATGCTTGAATGGAATTTTGTTTGAGAGGGCGGTAGATGGGTAATTACTGTAGATGTTCATATGAGTCATAAGTGGATGTTTGTGAGTGACTGTGTTTGTATTTGAGGATCTGTGGGGGGAATGAGCACTAGACCACACAAGGGGTTGCGTCTTTGATGACACCTTGAGCTAGATGAGAGAGGAGAAAACAAGGTGAATTTTCAATTGTATTCAATAGCGTTTCAGGATAGAATAGTTGCCTATGAAAAGACTTCAAGCAAATCAACATGATGCTAAATGCTACCTTACAGCACTCAGTTACTGTTAGAGAGGAGTTTCTTTATACTAAAGTTCTAAGTTGTATTCTGTGGAATTTTCTTTTGACGTTCATGGAAATTCATGTCGTTGACTTCTTTGACAAAAAGGTATTTATTTCGATAAACTGCATAACTCTGAGGGTCAGAAACAGGATGGAGAACGATTGGAAAACTCCCACCAAATTAATAAGCTACACAGAGCAGGGTGCACACACTCTCAGTCACTTGAAAAGAAGGACAACGATGATTGTGCAGCCTCAATCAGTCATTTTCTACTGGATTTATCGGCAGAATGTCTAATGAACTCTGTAGTAATCCTGTGTGATATGGCCTCAAATCAATATCCCAATTAAGCGTTTGTTTTTTTGCCTTCATAGTTCACTGACAAGGCGTGTAAATATGGTGTGACAAGGTGTGTTAATATGCTCAACTATATTAAGTTGGGACATTTTTTTAAATTAAAGAGTGCACATAATTATTTGTAAAATAATTGAAGGGCACACACAGGGTACTCCCAGAGTGGACAGAGCACAGTCACGTGACAACACACATACACAATGGTATGTTTTAAGAGGCAGTACTGTACATAAACACACACTGCAGAGAATTGAATAAACAAATGAATTAAATAACATTGGTAAGATTATGTCAATTAGATGTTCTCAATTTCAGTTTTGATTCATTTGTGATTAATTGCTCAGCCCTACTCTGAAACATCCCTTACGAAAACAAAATGTTTGTGGCAGGTTTGTGGGAAACTTGTGGTTAATTTCTGGCGAACAGTGGATATTGCCAGTATATGTTGCCAAAAGTTTGCCATTGTCAGCCCCAATGTTCTGACAATAATAGAGCCAATAATGGTAAACTTGTAGTGAACTTTTGGTGACAAATTTGCCAGGTGCACAAAAGACGCTAGAAGTCCACCGCAAGTTTTCCTCAGGTTTGTCACAAACCTAACTTGCATTTGAAAATCTGACATTGCTGCAAAATTGCAGCAACATTGCCAAAGGTTATGGGCAATTGTTTGCCAGAAGCTTAAAATTTTGTAAGGGAGGTGTAAAAGTTACGCTGTCAATCACCGAGAACGCCAACACACTGCCAACACATGGTATAGAGTTCACACACCAGAGCTATGACAATGCTCTACTGTTGTCTTAAGACTGATTTGTAAATTATTTTTGAAATGCTTTTCCAGATGTTTTAATATACCACTTATAGGAGAGCATTTTACCACTTTGACTCTGCTTTAACACTCTCTTAGGCTACATTCTTAAAGCTGGGTATTTTAATATTACATTAAAAACCCACCCTTTGTCAAATTCAATTATAGAGTGGTGTGAAAACTTAGCAAAGCTATGCATTATCACTTTTTACATCATTCTTAATGTTCTATACTACACACTGCTGCTATACAGATAAGCACCTACATGCCATCAACACATTATAGGTAGAAATGTAAATCTACAGATGTGCAAAAGTAACAGGCCCAATTATGACAAGCTTGTAAAACTGTGTGGCAGTATGTTTTGAGAAATGCTATATTCTTCACTGTTATGCTGGTTCAGGAAACCTAAAGGGTAGTGCTGATATTCTCTCAGGACAAGCTTCCTGTTGTTTCAGTTATGACATGAGAAGTGGTACAGCTCTATAATATTTTAAGAAGGTATTAAAAATGAAACAATATTAAGATACGTTTGAGTAAGGGGACACATTAACACCAGACAAAGGGGCAAACATTCAGCCAGATTTAATTACTTATTATCCATCAGTATCAATCCAAACCAAAGAGTGTAGAAATGGCAATGTCCAACAACTTTGGCTTACCAATACCAAGCAGCTTGAAAGAAAGAGTTAAATCTGCACATTTCGGGCAGTTTAACAGAAATAGCTGCTGCAGAACCAATAAAAGGATCTCATTACACGTGTCTGAATACTGTCACTGCAGCAAAGGAAAACCATAAAAGATGCATTCAAGCATGTAAACCAATCAACTGAGATCGAAATTTTGGGAGAATTAGGATAGTTAGAACCATTTAGTGTGAAATAGCAATTTTCTTAAAATCACCAAAAGTCTTAGACAGCACAACTAAAGACAGTATAGGACCCCCCACTACACACATCTGATTATGAGCTAAAGCTCTATTGGGTGGATATGAGACCAGTATAGTAGAAGTTATATAATAGTTAGTTAGGTACATTTAGTAGAAATCATAGGAACTAGTGCCTCACCAAAGTTAAGTACAGACTGATCTTTGGACACCAGTTAAAAACTATTGTACAATTTTCTAGAATATATATCCAGTCTTTCAGATAAATCAACATAAACTGCAAACATTTGAGGAATATCACATGATCATTACAAAACGCTTATTAGAAAACCATATTTAACACAGATCCTTGCTGAGTTATCTCAACATTTCTCCACTAACTGCAAATATTAAGGGGCTGAGAGCTGGGGAATTTTAAATCAATATAACCATGCTGTGACATGCTAAAGAAGCAGAAGATTTACTCTCAAAACAAAACAGAAGAGCGAGCCTCAGAAAAACAATACATTTACCAGAAAAAACATAGCTGGGGTCAATAACTGAAAAGTCAGAGGGCACAGCAGACTCCCAGCATAAGAACACAGTTCCCTTTAGGTAGACATTAATTACAATGGTTTTAACATGGGATCAGATCAAATGTCAGAGATGGCACATGCTGTTACTAGAATCCAAGAATAAAATGCTTGCTAGATAGAGAGCCAGTCAAGAACACAATTTTAAGCATGTGCCAATAATTATGACTCTAGGAAAAAGGACCATTGATAAGAAGCTAAAAATGAAAAAAACTGTATCATTAAAAGATGATAATAAATATTCATACATCTTCAAACCTTTCTTTGACATTCCTTGTGTCAAAAGTGATTTCATTAAATTTTACTTGAAATCCGAATGACTTGCCGTGACTCAACATATTTATCTTTCATTATCTTTCTCATTTTCCGTTTTCTCCACAGAGTAGTTACATGAGTAAAAAAATTCTGCTAAAAAGATTCACATTTGTGCAATATAGTGGGTCTTAACAATAAAAAGAAACAAGTCCCCAGGAGAGATTTCTCTTAACATTCTCAATAGGGTTAAATGCAACAAAGAAGTCTAGCAGCTTAACAAATGCATGGACTGAGAATGGCAGAACAGAAAGGAATTCTGTCACATCTGGTTGTTGTACTCAGCCGGTAGCTCTAGGGCTTTAAACCGACAAACCCAGGGGCTGATAACTCAAAACTAAGCATATTTCCCACTTGCGTCAGTATGGACACCCGCAGCCATTTCCTGGAGAGTCTTTGTTCCACTACTTGCCTGTCAGCTCTCATGCTCTCACTGTCAGCTAACAGGCACCAGTGGAAATGGAAATGGATGAAAACCAAGGCCATTTTCCACTGTATTTCATTCGTGTCAAGGTAAATTAAGGGGGTTTTGTGTGGTTGGTGAACTGGGATCACAAATTGGAACTGTATGCAGACTAGATTCAACAGATGTTACTGTGCATTTAAAAAAATTTACAAGTATGAGTAGGATAAGTTTGTTTAAACAAGGAACATCTCTATGTTTCTGGAAGGCTTTCTAAACCATACCGGAAAGGGACAGAATGTACCACCACTATGGGAATGCTAGTCCATAGCATCGATCCAAAATGAAAGCATTGATCATACATATTGTAATATTTCTCTGCAATAAAGTCATTAGCTGGATTGGTCATTTATTAAATGCAATAATACAAGCTATAGTTTGCCGTAGCTGATGGATAAAAGTGTCAAATTATATTTTAGCTGCTTTTTGTGATTTGATATAAATTAAAGTGACTGGATCAAATCCAAAACATATTGTAGCAGACTTTGTAGTATTGGCTGACATTGAATCAATATTGTATTGTGATGAAACTGGTGATTTACACCCCTAATCACCACTTTTCTTAACTGGAGCATGCAGTAATCACATTTTTAAGTAAAATCAGTACAATAAGGCTAAAGTTTACATTAACATTTACACCATTTAGCAGATGGTCTTATCCAGGGCAACTTATATTTCCTACAGACAGGGCCAGTCTCTCTTAAGCAACTTGACATTAAGGTGGCCAACTAAGGGTTTCAGTCACTCTGACCACACTGCCACTTGCACCCTGTTCTAAGTTCTAGATTAAGCATTTGTCCACATTTCCACATTCTACACCATTAATTTCAACAACAGTGCCAACAGTTGCAGATAAAATGTGCTTATTGAGGCTATGTTCTCCAGCAAGAAAACCTCTTAAGCCTGGTTTGTGATTTATCAGTGGATTCCTCTCTTCAGCACATTCCTTCCATAGTCTTGGATTTATGTATGATGTGTATGAGTAGTCATGCACATCTGCCCTCGCTTCCCCCCTCTCTCTTCACCGTAGTCAAATAGAACACTCAGCTTATGAGAATCACTTTCTTGTTTTCTTCTCTCCTCTGACTCTGCAGTCATCCCCAGATTGGCTTAATTTTTAACCAGGGCCAGATGGAGAGGACATGGTGGGATCGGAGAGCAACGCAATGCTTCGCCCAGCACTGCAGGCAGTTTAGTTCAGCATGGGTGCTCCTTGTCCCGAAACCATGGAGATGGCAGGGACTGAAGTTACACACAAGCTTATTGGTTATCTGCAATGGCACGACCTCCAGAAAGATTCTGGCCATGTCTCAGACCACCTACTAGAGAATGTAATGGTGTAACAATAACAAATTTGACAGTTAATTAGACATGTAGCTAAGGAGCATGTAAATCATTCTCCAGGCTGTCTTTATTGTCTAAGCAAAAGATATATTGTGGGCTGTGATTGCCGGGTAGCCAGTTCAATGTAACGTCCTCTGACCAAAATTTGGGGGCTGACCTAAAAGTAGGACCCTTGCCTATAGGCTAAGAGGTTGGGTACATTCCCTACTCACTTTTCCCAGGGCATCACTTGGGCACCAACAGCTTAATGAAATTGCAATTAAAAATCATACATAACCTAACCTGAAATGTGCAAGTGATGTTTCAGTTAATTCACATCCAAAGTGGTGGCAAGATAAGAATGAACGGCACAAGGAACCCTTGCTGGGTCCTTATTTATGGGTATAAAGGGCATTGTGATGCTGCAGCTGTGCTGGGTAGCACACTGCCTAGTGTGACTGAAATGATGCGAAAGTAAAGGAGATTAAATCTGAGAGGCACGATGGCTCCTCATCAGTACAACAGCTTTTAAGTGTGTGTGTGTATATGTATCTGCGTGTGTATGTGTCCGTGTGTGTGTAGAGGGAGAAAGGGATTGATGTTGTAGCTCCTGCTGATTCTTGGCCATTAGCAGGGTTGATGAAAGGAGCTGTGATACAAACAGGCTTAAATTGGGACCACAGCAGTAGTCTTTGCCAATTTAACTGCACATTGTAAAATCTAACACCAAAAATGCTGGAGGAAATATGAACATTATATTTTACTGCACATAACCTGTTATTGGTGTGAACAATTTGACTGCGGAACATGATGTTCCTAGAGTGATTGAAAATGCTGAACGTTCTGATATTTGGTTGACATTTTGGCTCTGATTACTGAAATAGGTCTAGTTTTTTTCTTTTGGTTGCTGTGGTTACAGTTAACGTTGCGTTTAGATCTAGGTGCAGCATATTTTAGCTAGAGTTCGCTATACAACGCAGGAGTGTGTGTGTGAGATCAGCTCCTGAAAGAATCATTATAAAGTTAAGTTAAATATTCTGTGGCAGAATACGCAAAATCTTCCAGTGTTTTAAATGCAACGGAATCTCTCAGAACCAGGGAGGGGTGGAACAGAGCATTCCAGTGAGAATTAATTCTGATGTGGAACATTTTGAGCAGGAAGACAGCATATCTCCTGCCCTCGCCCCCCTGATGTCTCTTCCTGCTTCTGCTGTTGTGAGTACTGTATATATTTATTAAGCCAGAGGGAGGGAGGGAGGGAATGAGGGAGGAGGTGAAGTAGGGGCCATATTGAGAAGCATTTCCTGTCTACTCATGAGACGTGAGGAAAAGGTTACAGCTCCCCAGGTGACCCCAACCCAGGTGTTTATCAGAGAGCTAGAACTCGAACGCATATCAGTTTAAACAGACTATTAAACTCCAACCTAGCGACCTTCCTGATCACACTCTCCCACCTCCATCATCTTTCGTAATAATCACTGACTTTAAAAGAGGCAGAACGTAGAAGCCCTTTATATCAACAATACATGGTATAATCAGGTATAGATGCGTGCCATATAGCAGTAAGAAGAGTGAGTGACTATTTGTCATTGTGAACAGCACAGCACCACAGCGAAATGTGAACTCTGCATTTGACCAATGCATTTGACATGGTCAGTGCATTGGGGACAATACCTCAGTGGTTCCTTTACCGCTCCAGGATTCGAACCAACGATGATCCGATCACGGGCCAAACGCCCTCGCCGTTACGCTCCCAACTACCCCTAAGCGAAGCCACCTAAAACACAGTCAGTAGGGGTGGAACGGTTCATGAAAAAAAATCCGTCCCGTTCGCTTGTGTCGGTTTGGGACGCGTGTGTACCGTTCGGTTCAGCGCATGCGTGTAGTGTTGTTTAATAAAGAGACTGTATTTTAGTTTACGTCTTTTATTGTCAACAGCGTCATCTCACATAGTGAGTCTTATTCCTGTACGCGTTTCTTAACTACACTACAATGCGCAAAAAAAAACCCTTTCGCCAGTAACCTAGTGAAGGGACAGAGTGCGGCAGTAAAGTCAGTCACAACAACGGAGGGAATAGGGTTAAACGCAATAAAAACAAGTTACCGCTAAATAAGCTCCGCATTTGGTCACTATTCAAAGTTCGAGAATCTATTGTATACAAAACGCGGTATCCGTCGTGTTTCTCTGAACGCGACGTTTGTATTCGACCAATCACGGCGCACCATTGCAAGACGCAAACTGTAACGGCAAGCTAATCTCTGATTGTATGTATAATATTTATAAACTTATAAACTATTTACAGTGAAACGTGGAAACATGTAAATCTCTCTCCATCCCTCCCTCCCTCCCTCCTGTGACCGGCTTCTCTTCTAAGAGCCGTTTCGGCCGCGAGCAATACATCACTAGAAAAACACTGTTGTCTTTCAAGTGACTGTTTTTAGTGATGATAAAGCGGTTCGGATAATGAATGAATGAATGATAAGTGAATAACTTTGACTGTATCGATGATCCAGTGCTTTAATCCCCAGAGTGAAGACCCTTAACTCCAAGTCGCTCCAGGGACACTGCCCTTTAAATTAGGAAATGCAGTAAATCTCTCTGGATAAGGCATATACACCCAAATGTAACATTTTTTCAGAGTGGATCCATTTATCGTAAAAAGAGATGTATCTTTATATCTCTGCTATAAAGCATAAGCAACTTGTGGAAAATCCTGGGCAAGTGGTTCTGCTCAAAACAGACATTAAAAAGTGGGGGGGAAACAGACATTAAGGAAGAGAGCAAATGAACGATGTTTTAACAGGAAATGCCGACAGATCTGATACAACGTGCCTAATTCCTTATACGGCGTGACCCTTGTTAATAAATGTTGCTGCGTGGACATTTTTATATTCCTGTGGGACCTGAGAGGAAAGTTAAAGCACAATATTACGATCTAATCCTGGTACAGTGGAATCTTATTAGGGTGTAAATCCAACTTCACAAGCAAAGCTTCAAGGATGTTTCCCGTATTGCGGGTGTAGGGAATGAGTTCAACAGAAACAAGCGGTAAAATGCAAATTGTTCAAGGACGTTCTGGAACAACCATGTATTGAAATAAGTAAACTTCAATGACATTTATTCTAAAAGTTTACCTGATGCCTTGTAGTCTGTCGTACACTTATGAATATTTACAGCATTTATCAAAGAGACTTGCTACATTTCCTAATTACAGGGACAGTCTCCATGGAGGAATTCCGGGTTAAGGGTTTTGGGTTTACATGGAATCAATTATGCATCACATGATCATGTTTGTTAACAATAACAATAAGAGGCCCTTCTCTTCTTTGCTTTGTTTTCTGCCATCCATCTTTCACTATACTCTCTCCACAATTTCTCTGTCCCACACAGTGTAATGGGATGATGGATATTAACCTTGTGTTCTTGAATTTCAGAATCACTACACATAGAGCGATAAATCAGATTAGTCAAGGCTGGGAAAGGAAACATAGGGCAATGATTATAGGCAGCAGAAAGAGGGAGGCATTATGGTTTGGCTCCTGTAGGAAAGAGAAAACACAAGACAAAAGCTTAAATGCTCAGAAGGCTGTGTAACTGAACTAAGGCTAAGTATTTTATCCATAGTTTGACACAATGTTATTATGGGTAGAGTAAAAAGAGACAGGGGAGGCAACTAGGTTTCAGTTTTATATAACTACACTTAAAAAAACTACATTATAATGAAAGGACATAGAGGTGGTTTAAAATTATTTAACTATTAAATATTTAACTATGAGCCAAAATGGGTTTGGAGGTAACAGGTTGAAGTTTAGCTTGAATCAAAAAGTGTTTGTGGATCATATGCTGGTCACAGTCTGGTTGTGTCATGCGTGATGACTAATAGATACGAGCCAAAACTAATAACTGTGATAATTAGGCAATTCTGCAGCTACAGAATAAACATTGATATAATCTGAAAGGACTGACTAACTGGCTCCAGTGATTTAAAAACCTAGCAGAAGCCAGGTGACGACACTGCGACACACATACATGTCAAACACACACATACTACACAAAGCAAGTGTTTTGTGGATCCTTTAAACTTTGAGGATATATTTCGCCTTTTTTCACAGGTGAAAGAGATTGACATCGACAATTACATATATTAGATATCTTAGTTAATGTTCATGTTTTTCTTTATGCAGACTAGCATCTGCACAAGTACTAATGATGATACCACATGTTTAATCTATCTATCTATCTATCTATCTATCTATCTATCTATCTATCTATATCTATCTATCTATCTATCTATCTATCTATCTATCTATCTATATATATATATGTATATATATATATATATATATATATATATATATATATATATATATATATATATATATATATATGTATATATGTAAGTAATACATATCTTTATATCACTTACACCTTTTCATTTAATTTACCTGCATGAATAAGTTGGTTCTTGTTTCCCAGTCTAGCATACAGCTAACAGTTTACAGCTTATTGTAAAGTGTAAGTGAGTGATTTTTTGTCATTGTGAACACATCACATCACAGCACACAGTGCACCACAACGAAATGTGACATCTGCATTTAACCCATCCATGAAGGAGCAGTGGGCAGCTAACAAGCGCAGCGCCCAGGGAGCAGTGATTGGGGACGGTACCTTGCTCATGAGTAACTCAGAGGTACTTTTATCGTTCCGGGATTTGAGCCGGCGACCTTCCGATCACGGGGTGGACTCCCTAACTATTATACTACCAACTAGCACCTTTTGTTCAGTGAAAAACATGACACAGTAGAAAAGAGATATAGGAAAAGTGGTTTAGAGGTAAAGTTTAGTTTTGGATATTTGGGGGTCATATGCTTAAGTCTAGTAGCGTAACACATAATGACTATTAGACAGGAGGCAAAATCAATAACTGGGATTAGAATCCTGATGTTACATCATTTTATACATTAACAAACTTACACAGAGTCTGTGCAAACAAATCCACATGCTGTATTGACTCTGGAAGGGAAAGCAGACTAACTCACCTCTGGCCTCTTCTCTGATCTTTTGGAGGTGTTCAGAATAATTTACGGGCTTGCTGTCCTCCTCGAACACCAGATCCCCTGTGGTGATGTTGACCTCATGCAGCTCGGTGTACAGGCCTTCAGTGGCGAAGTAGCACTCCCTCTCGCTCATCTTCCTGTCACCAAACATCAGTAGGGCGTGCTGGGTCCAGCCGAAGTGCTGGCAGATGTGGAGTGCGAACTCACCCAGCTTCTTGTGTGTGGGCCCTGTGTTGGTGATGGAGGTATAGATATCCGAGCGGAGGAAGCCCATCGCTGGGGCCCCTGCCGTGATCATAGGGAGACACCAGTGGGTGGTGAAGAGGCCCACTGGGGACGCCGTGTAGTCACAACCGGGCCCAATGAAGGCCCAGGGCTTGTGGGCAAACTTCATATCCACCGCCATAAGGGGGGCGATGGACTCGGAGCAGAGGCCATTGGCGTTCTCGCTGTTCTCGAAGACATACTGAAGGGTGTAACCAGGCAGGAGGGAAAGATCAGTATTGACGAGGGCGATGGCACGCTCCATGGCAGGTCCAACGCGTGGCCAGGCCCATGGGTATGAGGTGTTGTTCCTTGGGAGGATGATAGCCAGCGTGATATTTTCAGGTCCGTGAGAACGTTTGCGTGGTTCTTGCGCATAGTGGCATTTGCGATCGGCTGAAGAGGTAAAACAGTAAAGCAGGAAGGCAATCAGCGCTAAGGAGAATTTACCTCCCTCAAACCAGCACTGCTGTCTCATGTCACCGCAGTTCAGTGTCCCAGCAGACTGAAAAACTAAACAAATACAAACACATCAGAATTAGGGAGACAGTTTATATACATCTAAAAGATAAGTGTTGCGTTTTCATAAAGCAGCAATCTTTTTATTTGATGCTTATCTGTTTGCTAACAATTTTAAATGAATGTTTTGTGGTGACTTTGTTTGAAAGCGTGTTTAGAAAATTATTCAAAAATTTTTTTTCTTTATGCAGCTGTATTTCTAACAATAGTATAACTAAAATGTAAGAGAAAGAAAATATACTATAGATGAATATGGATTGATTTTTGTTTCAGTCATGTTTCCAAATCACCTAGGATGTGGAACCCTGCATTTCTTCCCTTACAATCTTGTTAGTGCTCCATGCTGTGGAACTAATTTGTAAACCAGTTTTTACTTTAATAGGTCCATTGAGATGTTTTACACTTCCTAACAATAATTATAGGACCAGCGTTTGAAGGAGAGTGTTACATAAGAGTTTTGTCTCTCAGGTGCACTACGAAACTGTATAGTGGAATCAAATGATTTTAATAAGGAAGATATTTATGTGACAGCATGCTGAAATGTGTTACTGTGTATATGCCATCTTTATTGTAAACCATGTTTTTATTGGTTTTTATATTCCATTTACACTCAAAATAACAATATGCCACTTGAATGCAATTTGGATAGAATGTATTTAGGAGATCAGGAACGAAAATAATCAGTTAAGGCTGTCAAAAGTTAACATTTAAATGCCAGGAGCCTGCATTAGCCACATTGTTCCAAAAGTGGAACTTTGTAGCAATGGAAAACACATCACTGACATCATAGCTCAGCATAAAATTAGGAAATAAACTACAACTTTCCTGCCATCAAATGTGCTGTCAGATCAGAGCTGCTTTGCTGCTGTTTTACTGTCCGTGATCCCAAAGCACTTTTGTCATTGCTTACCATCTAAAGTAACATTTTAGATTTTTTTTGTTATTTTTTGATAGAGGTCATTGCAATTTGAACACAAACATATTTTTGTCATAAACATGTAAGGCTATCAAGCAAAACTAACTATTTATTTTTAAGATGAATAAATACTGAGGAGGCTGATTGAAAGAAATTTAACAGTGAGATCATGATTGTGGCAAAGTAAACAGCCTTGATTAGACCCAAAATCACCCAGGGTTAAGGCTCAATAACAGTGAGGTAAGTGGCATCTTTCTGCAAATAAAAGTTTCATTGTCCCATGAATTGATTCCTGAATAAAACATTATTCAGTATCTTTCCAAATCAACAAGTTCAGAAGTTTTTTTCCATATTGTTTTCTTTTCATGCAAGAATTTCTGCACTAATAACTGACCTACAGACATTTGTAAATGTCAAAAGGTTAAAGAAAAGGTTCACAAGGTGAAACTACTACAATTTATAAAGTGTTACCAACGCAAAGCATTTTCAAAGCTCAGCAGGTATGCACAGAAAATGTCAAAAATTCACTAAATTCATGTGAGAATGTTCTAAGCAGAAAAACCTTATTTCTTGGCTGTTTTTTGACCATGACCCAACCCTTCTCAATTGTCAGTTTCCATAGACACTTATTCATCAATCAATCCAAATCAATTAAACTGTACTCACCACACGCCCACGTTGGAAGCTCCAATGAGCGTGTACAGAACACATTACATCTGCTGACTAACTCTCAGAACAGTCTAATGCTGCATGTATTCTGCTCAGGCATCCTCACAGCGCAGATGGACCTTCCGTGATTTGATCCAATCAGAATATCTTAAATAAAGCAAAGTGTTATCTCCATGCCGAGCTGTGCTCCGAGTGGCAACTGGGGTGATTATGCCTCTCAGCTGCTGCTGCTGCTGCTGCTCGCGACCACTGATAGGGTAGAGGGGGTGAGGGAGGGAGGGCGAGAGAGAGTGAAACTGAGAGAGTACCAAAGCAGGAAAGAGAGTGAACAAAAGACAGAGAAAGAAAAGGAGGCAGAGAGTCTGTGTGGAGAGTCGGTGTGCGTTAGAGATTAAGTGTGAGTGACTGAATGGAAAGGAGAGACAAAATAAGGAGAGAGAGAGAGCGCCACTGGAAGAGTGAATGAAACAGAAGGGGGGTAGGTGTCAAATGGTGGAGCTAAATTAGAGGGAGTTTTTTTTTTCAGGTTTTAGATTCCATTATCTATCTATCTATCTATCTATCTGTCTGTCTGTCTGTCTGTCTGTCTGTCTGTCTATCTATCTATCTATCTATCTATCTATCTATCTATCTATCTATCTATCTATCTATCTAAGTAAAACAAAAAAACTAAACAAAAAAACAAGGTGTGAACCGAACCCCGAATTTTGACAAACTCCTAATAGCTAGCTACACACCCCTACACCCCTAATATCCAAACAATGCAAACAGAATGTGTGGAAAAAGAGCTGATTATTTCTCACAATCCTGGAAATGAGTTTGAATGCTTTCCTTCTGCCCGTTTTCCCCAACGTTCCAGCAGAATGATCAGCGAGGAGACCAATTTCACTGTTACCGCATTAATGAACTCACAGTGCCTCGGAGAAGCCCTGTCTGACTCCTGCCTGGCGAGGAGACACCGAGTCTTGCTCCTGATGGATGGATGAGTCTGCTACACCTTCCTCAACATGCTCCTCACTGATCGGCCAGCATGAGGCAGACTGAGCTGGGAATGGGTGAGCAATTCTGTTAGAATTTTGTATGACTGTATGAATGTGTGTCTTCACCTAAGAGCTGTATTTCCTCTAAAAAAATGCTTTCTCTAAGTTTCTATGAAACAGAGAGAATACTGGTATTTATTATATTACATTTGCCTGGTTATTAATTTACATCCTTGGACTAGATCCAGATCATGGAAATGTTGCAGCTATTGCAAAAAATTACAATGGAATTCTATATTGCTTTTAAGGGATAATTAAAAAAGGGCTTCATTTTTCTTTTTTCTATATGTATTGTTTTTTCTACCATAAGACGTAAATAAAAGTAAAAGTAGGGGCATTTGGGAGTGTAACAGTACCAGAGTTGGCCCTGTGATGATAAGGTCGCGAGTTCAAGTCCTGGAAGGGTAAAGGTGTCATCGAGGTTCTCAGTGAGGTACCGTCAACAAGCGTTGCTTCTTGGGCGCTGCCAAATCCACTAGCCACTGCTCCTTCAGGTATAGGTCAAATTCAGATGTCACATTTCATTGTGGTGCACTGTGTGCTGGGCTGTGATATGTTCACAATGACAAATACTTTATATCTGTGTAAGCTTCAAAAAAATGTAATCCAATCCAATTCAATGAAATCAGTGATACGCAGCATCTTATTCTTCAAAACACAGAGACCTAAAGGCACTAGTGTCGTTTGCTGTTGTCCATGTCGATCCACTTCCCGCTTTTGCAAACCACTTCACATGCCATTTACTAATCAATCAAGTAGGAAGCAGTGAACCAGAAAGCCATTAGTTTGAGAGAGAGGTTACAGAGGGGAACATAGGGAGCTTAAGGGTTAGGAGGCCGCTCTAAATCTCAGCGCCTCCCGAACCAGCATTGACCTGAACTCATATCTCTCCCCAGACCACGAGGCGCCCTCCTAACTCCAGTACACTTCCTCCTAGACACATCCTACTCCAGAAATGAACTGCATTACGAAGATATTCTTTCATCTAAGCATGAAGTGAAACACACACAAGTAATTTCTGTATAAACACTTTCCGGAGTGTCTGCAGGTATCCTGGCTGGAAAATCAAGACTTAAAATAAATTACAGACCTTTAAATGACAAACCTTCCTGCTCCGCTTCTCTGATTTCATTGCACAAAGTTTAATTATGTAATAACTGGAGAGATGTCAGTTCTCAAGGGCTTTAACCAACAAGGTTAAGATTTAGATGTAACCTCTACCTTTCACCAACCTACTATTTTACACTGGTAATGTTTATATATCCATTTATGTTCATAAGTTTTTCTGCTACAAGGCACATTGCACTTTAAATACATAGTTTCTACTGTAATATGGACATGTACAGTCACTGTCTGAAGTATAAACCTTAGGAACCCTTAAAAGGAAGCTTTTTCTATATATTTAATATTTTTTGCATACATTCAATATTACTATTTAGTTTATCATAAGATTTTTAACCTGTTATGTTGTTAACATGTAATTTCTAAAATTTTATCTTTAATTAGGATTGTTCAGGGTTCATTTCACTATATGTTGTACTTGTATGTACAGGGGTGTCGCCAGCCAATTTTACAAGGGTTTCTCCTCAGGGTATTTTGAGTCTAGCCTGGGTAGCCAGAATAATCGGACAGTTGTTTAGCTTATTTATTTAATTAACATGCATGCATCTGGAAATAAAATGATAATTTCTACAGTCTAATATAGGCTGTAGTCTACCAGAAGACATTTTATATATTGTATACAAATTGAAAAAAATCCTTAGCTCATCTTTAAATTTACATCTGGTCTTGGATAAGAACAGGGTGTCCTTAAAGGCTGGAAATACCCCAGAAACAATCTTGCATGTCCATAGGTGTAGATAATGGTTGCCTTAATTGCTTGACTGATCCCATGTCAAATGACATGTCATCCTCCCTAAACAAATTTGTGTGTATGGAAATAAAATAATAAATTATTTATTTCTCGTGCAAATGAATACTTTTAGCCTGCTATAACTTTCCACTTTTACTTAGACTATTGAAAGATTAACGAAGACAAATAAAAAATAAAAACCCGATCTCAGATCTGCATATAACCAGCTGTTATCCGTTCTCCTGGCCCTGCAAACCAAGAGAGAGGGAGTAAGTGTGGCAGAGGCAGAAGTATAATGTTACATAAACAGGATGCAACACAATAGTGCCCCCCAACTCTTGCAGTTTGCCTTGCCTTCCTCTCTGCTTCAGTATCCTCACTTTTGTCTTTTAGCCATTGCCCTTTTCCAGGAGAGGTGAAACAAAAACAAGCAGTAAAACCGAGGACACTATGACACAAATATCTGCGTTCCAATTGAGCCATTGACATCCATCGTTTGTCATAGTGTACTGCGTAAATTTAGCCATAGACTGGAGACTCTCTGGGCTTCTGCACCAACAGGAAAAGCCTCCTTAGTGGGCAGCTCCAGCAGCCTTTCTCTAGGGAGCTCCAGGATCAAATAGAGTCCAAATCTGGCCCTGAGCGATCAGATAGAGCTTGTCCTGGGCTGACTGCTGGTCTGACTCATCTCTACACTCTAATCCTGGCTTTCTTTTACTAATTCACGTCTTAAAAACAAAAAGATCAGACATGAAGTTGCCTTGTTCAACCATTTAAAATCTATGGAGTCTGTTATCTCACTGGAGGAAATATGGATTTTTACTTTTCTACAGGACTTCTTTAATTATAAATTTATGTTTTATTAGCAACTTATTCTGTATAACTTTGTAGAATATACCCAACCCTAGAAATTACTCTCTGATACAAAACAAAGGCTGTGTTACAGTTGTTATAATTGACATTTCCACAGGCACAGCTGTGATACAAATGGAGCTTTTCAAGCTTTCCACCACTTCATCTCATTTTAGACACAGCTGACAGTACACTGCGAACATTTGATTTACTGGGAGGCAAAAAAGTGTCAGTGAAATTGACATTTTAAAATAACCTTGAATATTTCAGTTTAGACCAGACCTGACAGTTACCATGACCTTTACCTTCCTTATTAAACCCATATCCTATGAGGACATTAAGACAACACAAGGAGACCATACAATTAGCACACAATTACAAATTATGAATCAAGTGAGGCGTACAGCGACGCATTTATGTAATTCATCCCAGTTTATTTATTTTCCCCTTAATGGAAGAATAAAATTTCATTTGTAGAGCACCGTTACAACAGACACCCATAAAGGCAACAGGAGTACATTATTAAAGTCATTCCTCTAATGCACCCTGCTCTGTACATTAAGTATTATTCGATTTAAAAGGTGCAACCTTGTGTAACATATAACGTCATCAAAGTTGAGGAACAGAGGAACAGCAACACCTTTTACCAGAACGCAGCTTTTTCTGACCTCCTTATGAAGAACAAAGGTTCAATGATGCTATAATAAGAACAAAAAGCAAAGTATATATAGCATAGCTAAATTCCCTATTCGTGGGCCTTTTGGGCTCAATTATTTCATCCTATACGCAAATAATCATGAGCAAACATATTTTTCTTTCATTGCTTGAATCCACGGTTCTCTGACGTCATTCTAACCGTTGATGAAATTTGAGTCATTTAATGCCAGACAGCCCTTTGTCTGGAGGCTAAAGTAAAATTGCAAATAACCCAAACAGAATATCATCTGATCTGCTCATGTAACTGGAAACATTATGCAGGACGCGCAACATCAATTTTTGATTCCATTCCAGAAGGCTTGAAAAGAAATTAGGTGGAAACAAATAGACAGCTCTGCTTTGGGAGGGTTGAGTGCTCGCGACTGCAGCGATGCAGAATGATATTGACCTCAGTGATGCATGGAAGCTGTTACACAGACCAAATATCGTAATGACCTTCAGGTGAAAAGACATTTAAAGGAATGGTCCAGGGAAATTATATTTATTATAACATGTATTTCCCAAGATTTTAATAAATATAATTTCTCTGGACTGTTCTTTGAAATATGTGAAATATCAACTTAAGGACAGGGAAATGATTATTAAAATTTCATACTTCTTATTTATTAATCATTCAAAATGTGTTTGTTGTCCATATTCTGCTTATTTAGGTGGTTTAGTGTAGAACTAAAGGAGCAAAAATGTGCACGCTAAACCGTTTTGCCAACACTAAGAGTGATATTTGTGTAGATTTTATTTTTCTTGAACTATTCTCTAATCAATTAATATAAACAATGTTAAGCAACATATTTTTTGCTTATTAATATATAGAATTTACTGGATGGCTGAACTACACAAATATGTCATTGTGACTTTAGACAGGATCTTTAGGAAAGTACATTTTTATAAACAACAACAGGATGCCTCAGTTGCTGGGTCACAGTTGCTGTGGGTCATTTCATATGCTCTTCCTCTCACAGTTAGTGCAAGTAGGGGACCAACTGAGTCTCCTGCTTATATCAACATCTTTAGCACCATGCGGGACTGACGGCAGCAGTACCATGGCAACGGCAAAGCTCCAGCCATAGGTCTAGTAAAATTGTTGGAAGTGTCACAGTGCAACAGGCTGGCACTGACACCAACACCACAGACTTACATTCACAGATGCCCGTGTGGCATGATAGTGCCGCTTTAGACTAAAAATGATCTAATTGTGCACTTGAAAAGGTTCAAAAGGTTGTTCTCCCATCACTATGCACCAACGCCAGAAATTTCCTTTTGCCATTTGCTATTTCTGAAACACATTATCCAGCCATTAAATATCATACCTTCCACAGCAGTAGAGCAAAGCTATAAAGGCTGAGTGTGATGGACTATATAGCTATAAACCTGTTTTTCCTTCAAACCAAGGAAACCCACTGGACAACACTTTCAGCCTCACATTGTGAATTGAAATTGACGCAAATGCACTTTTAATTTCAATAAAAAAGTATATTCTCCCTTAGGCACCTACAAGTAATCATCTAACGCTTCACATACTGAACGTGTTTGCATGTAAAATTGGGATATAACTAACTCACTATGCAATAATACAACATGATAAAGTAATTATTAATTATTTTGCAATTAATGACTCGAGAAAAAAATTAAATAAAGAAAGAAAGAATTAATAAAACAAGGTGAATAAAAAAATCAATAAATTCAACAAGGTGAATATTACTCGCATATGTTATGGAGCAGACACCCATGCAGGTACATGCGGTGATGTACAAATATAAAAATATATCTGTACAGTATGGTAAAAAGCATGTATTCATCAGTCACTGGTTTTTAGCAAACAACTCAAGACATCACACAGCTAACTAGAACACTATTAACAGTCAATTTAGTAATTTAAAGAAATTAAAAAACGTTATAATAATCAGCGGTCGGGACAGCATGGTGGCACAGTGGTTAGCACTCCCGCCTCACAGCGAAAAGGTCCTGGGTTCAAACCCCGGGGACAGCCGTAGGGCCTTTCTGTGTGGAGTTTGCATGCTCTCCCTGTGTTCGTATGGGTTTTCTCCCGGTGCTCCGGTTTCCTCCCACAGTCCAAAGGCATGTTATGTAGGTTAATTGGTGACTCTAAATTGGCCCTGTAATGTGTGGATGCATGTGTGATTGTGTGAGTGTGTGTGCCCTGTGGTGTGTTGGCTTCTGGCCAAGGTTGGTCCCCGCTTTGTGCCTGTAAGTTCCTGATTTCAGGTTCTCTATACGCCTCTGAACAGTCATAACTGCCGTGCAGGGAAAGTGTTTGAATATTAAACAATTAGCAATTAAAGGTCCAACAAGCTGATCAGCATCCTTTCTCTATATTCTGTAATCACACTTCAATCACTGGCTCCAACACATGGAAATGATTTGCAAACAAGTTTCTTTCATTTAAACTACACACAAAAAGCTTACAGCCTAATCAAGTCAGTTTGTGTGTTCAACTAGCATTGATTTACAGTTTTCACATACTTGACTTGCTTTGCAGAACAAATCCTCCCTGGACACCACAGACACATTTAACAGCAGGAGAGGCCACAAATAAGTTGGATTATTGGCCTTGGGTGTCTGAATGTGGTGTGGTGCGGGTCCCCGGCACAAATACATGCTATTGACATTTGTGCTAAATAAATACACATTGAAAAAAAGTCATTCAAACCCATATTCTGTTGCTATGGTGAACAAACTCCCACCCTAGACACACACACACACACACACACATACAAACACAAAAGGTTTGGGTGTTTCTTCAGAGCATTGTTCCTGTAGAGACTGAAAGAAAACTGGGTAAAGGTCAAATGTTTAAGGAAAACTGCCAGTATTTAGCACTGCTCCGCGGGCGCTGCTAGAGCTGCCCACTGCTCCTTCACGGATGGGTCAAATGCAGAGATCACATTGTGGTACACTGTGCGCTATGCTTTGGTGTGGTGTGTTCACAATGACAAATAATTACTCACTTAAATTTTTACATGTACCACTGCTGAACAGCTCAGTAATTTCACAAGTTTGAGAGCAGCTCAGTAACTTCCAATCCAACACAATGCTTAGCATATGGACTACGTAGACATTTTTTTCTTTTCTCTCTGTAGTCAGAAACAACAAAAATCCCAAGTACAGAATTTTAAAATGTAAAGATTGATTTTTTGG